>NW_019384287.1:631008-795240 GCF_000648655.2 Copidosoma floridanum | reverse complement strand
TATATATATATATATTAACGTATCGATATGCGTATGTAAACATTTTATTAAAACTTTTTAATTTCAAAATGTGAAAGTTATTATAAAAATAAGTAGAACTAAAGTAAGAAATGTTTCACAGTAACTTTGGATCAAGACGTCGTGGGTTTAAATTTGACTGTTGGCATATGCATGAATTCTTAATGGGTGAACTGTCTATGAAAAGCAAAAATATATGCAGCAAAATAACATTAACACTAATATGAGTTATCTTGGTTGTGGATTAAGAGGCCCTTGGTTTGAATGTGAGTACCAACCTTCGTATAAATCTTCTTATAGGTTGACCGTTTACGCACAGCAGAAATAAAGGTGTATAATTTTTCGGTGACCACGTGAGGTCAACTATGGGTGGTGACATAGTTGGTGATGGTGAAGATTTTTTAGCTATTAAGAGCTGCTCGTCGAACTTCTCCATAATTTATCCATCTCTTCTACAATTGATGGCGATGGCAAATCGCAGTCAGAGATAAGTGGTCCCACATCCTTAGAGCGAAGCTATATTGTGGTGATGGTAATAAATGGTCAGTGACAATTCGTTCTGCATCCTAAGAGTAAGTAGTTTGTGAAAATTCAAACAACTGCTTGCAGGCTTCCATTTCTAAACACTTAATTAGCATAAGAGATGGTTGGCATATATCCATGGCAATGTATCGTTTTTTTTTCATATTATAGTGCTCTACATCCGGCTCCTTTAATAAGGGCACTACTGGGAAAGAGATAAGAGGTCTCCCATTACTGGGAGGGGGGTAGGGGAAAATAAGGCAATTTTTGCTGCGAGAAGGTCGCCTGAACCCTCCTTGAGGAGCATTGCATGGTAAAAAAGCACATGTGAGAAATCACAGAGGTACTTTCCCGAAGGTAGCAGTGGCCGATAATCGAACCATGGTCTCCCGCGTGCCAATCCACGACCTAGCTAACTGAGCCACCGCGCGCTCTGCAATGTATAGATAAATGAATTTCTGAAGGACTGGCACTTCGTATAAAAAGGCAGACGAACAGCTACGCCAGAAAATTATTGTACTTGAAAAGGATAAAATTGTGACTGCTGTTATTTCTCTTTTTTCAATGCAAATAGCATTATGTATGTAGAAATTAACGAGAAGAAAAGAACTGCGTTTTGCATGTGCTGGACCATGCTTGTGGAGAAATTAATAAGTAGGGAAAATTGCACTTCACATTAAAAATACCCCCATCTAACATATACAAGTGCATGTTCACAAGTTAGTCATGCTCTTCATTTTCTTTGAGTGGCAAAATAAATTTGCTTACTTCTACAACAGCATTCAAGAAACCAACAAGTCTAAAAAAGGAAAATGAACCCCAAAGTTTCCGCACTCGACCTAGAGAATGGCTAGCTCCAAGGTTACGGCAACCCAGTTCGATCACGAGAGCACTTGGCCATAACGAAACGCTTTAGATCACGAGCTACCTCACGCATCAACTCGATGACGAGAACACACACTACACATCCTCTCTTGATCCACAGGATGTCCTACTGGTGGCCTCACCAGCTGGTCTGCCGAGTCTCAGACAACGCTGCAAACACTCACACACACACACACACGCACGCGCGCGCGCGTGCACACACACACACACAACGACGTCCTACCACAAAGGTCAGCCGAGCAGTCCCTTGCTGACTGCCGAGACTCAGACAACACTTCGCTTCGAATACACATACGCATTACGTCTTACCACAGCGGACAGTCGACATCTTACTAACTGCCGAGACTCAGACAACGCTTCGCTTCGAATGCACACACGCATTACGTCCTGCCACAGTAGACAGTCAACGTCTCGCCAACTGCCGAGACTCAGACAACGCTTCGCTTTGGATACATATAAGCACTACGTCCTACCACACCGAACAGTCAACCTCTTAACAACGCTTCGCTTCGAATGCCCACACACACACACTCTCGCGCGCATAGACAGTCAACGTCTCGCCAACTGCCGAGACTCAGACAACGCTTCGCTTTGGATACATATAAGCACTACGTCCTACCACACCGAACAGTCAACCTCTTACCAACTGCCAAGACTCAGACAACGCTACGCTTCGAACACCCACACACACACACTCTCTCACGCCGTGCTACAGTTTCCCGTCATCTCGAATGCACCAACTCACTCAAGATTCAAGCAATCACGCCCACTAAGCCCTCTTTCCCGATCCAAACGTCTTCCTCTCGAACAAACTAATTCTCGCTCTCGCACTTTTTTAGCAACCTCGCCCCTCCCCCTCCGCGTACACTTCTTAATCTTCTCCTCAACCACGAAGAAAGCCTTAGTACCAGCAACCACACACGCTTATCCACACGCCCGCTTTTTACCCTTATCCTTGACACATCCTATACTTGCAAAACCTTACTTCGGAGTCAAATACTATGTCTCTCTCCCTCACTTCTCCTCTACTCGCTAACCTTACCACGCACTACACGAAATACCTCCAAGCCACCATCTCCAGGAAGTTATCATCATCGTGTCCTCACGATGTCGCCCACTGCTAACCTGCTTCTCGTAATTGCGTAGTCTTTAGCCAGGCTACAGATGATGCCTCCCGTAGATCGCCAAGAGCTGATGATGGACGTAGGTTGAACAACGTTTCGATGGCGCTCACGCTCTGCATCCTTTCCTCTTGAAGGCTCGTCAAGGAGTCCTCTCAGTCTCGTTGCTCATGTCCTGCTGCCTCGAAATCTCTTTAATTTCGTTCTTTCCCCTACTTCTCTTATACGACCTAGCTCGCACACATCTCGTTCTCCCCTTAACTACACGTATACACACACACTCTGTATATTCCCGGAGCATTACAATTTTACAAAAGACACATTTAAAATACAATCAATAATTACAATAATCACTACAAATCGACAACCCATCTATTTTTTCATCAACCTACTGATTTACACTAGAATGTTTACGTAGATATACCTGCGCACACAGTACTAACGTTAACACTTCTTATAATCCTTTAATAACTTATTTCTTCTTATTATTCTCGCTTTCCCCACTCACGCTTCTCTTTGCTCGTCTCACTGGCTATATGTCCCCGTCGTCCTCTCCTCTTTTCTCGCATGAAACATAACGAAACACAAACACACGTACACAAGGCATCAAAACGAGCCTAAAACATCAAATTTTACATAGAGTTAAGTTTCAGCTCAAAATGAAAAATTACCGCGTCATACTATCTTTCTAAAGAATTTCCTAAGTAAGAATATTTTTTTTATAGTTTCACTTAGTACATTCACCGTTCACTTATTTTTATTCTCAAACTAAAAATTACTTTTCCATTACACAATTCATTACATCTACAACAATTTTTTTTTTATTTGATTTTTTTTTGATTCACGATGACTTTCAAAATTTTTTGTTTGTTTTTGCAAACTCAGATAATTTTTTTTGTTTTAGCTCGACCCAAATTCTTATACCTAGATCAGCATTTAGCTAGAAAATAAGTTGTGTTATTGAGATAAATAGCCACGACAATGAGCAGTTGCTAGTATAGTGTCATAAAGTTGCAAGAAGAACTAGAGCATTGCATGAGACATACATAGCAGCAAAGGTAAGTGATCTGTACTTATTATGATACTTGCTTTGATTTTCTTCTACTACAATGTATAATAAAAGAATGTTTCTACTATTTACTACGTTAACAGTTTTTTGAGTATATATTTTAATATTTTTCCAGATAGGAAAGACTATTTTTTTTAAAACAATTCATAGTGTATTTGGTTAGTATCGCTTACATATTGTTCGCTGATGTATTCCGATATTTTCTTCTTTTACAGCATTGTGATGATAAAGAAAATATTGAAGAATCATTCAAAAAAATCTCAGCTGCCAAGAGAAAAGTGATTAAAGCCAGTACAAATATCAACAGAAGTTATAGCAGTAGAAAAAAAAAAACGTAAAAAAAAGTTACTTTTTGATATTTTAACCCAAAAGAATTTTCTTAACTTTTTTGAAGAACAGATACCAGGCTTATTCAAAGATGTCTTTGACCAAGTCTGCAAGAATTCTATCTTACTACCGTGACTGTTCAAAATTCAACTAATTTCAACTATACATAGTGTTATTTTATCTAATTTAACTTGCATTGTAATGTTCAAAGCGTTTTGTAGCAACTCAGTGTCATTATACTTATAGTTACATTCAATTTCAAGGCTAAATTTCCGTGCTTAATTTTGTAGTACGGAAAGACGTGTTTTTGCTCAGTTTGAGAAATTTTTGGCTATCATTTGCTTGATGATAAGATTACTTTGCGGAGATTAAGTAGTATTTGTAATTATACCTAAATGATTGCTTCTGCATTATATTTCACGTATTACTTACACTACTAATATAAAGATTGACCTTGGCTTATCTGCCCTGCGAGGCAGCTTTATCGACATTATAATTCAGTCCACACGCAACTAGCTCTGCCAATGCTTCTCGCTCTGCTTACTACTAAAGTACATTTTTAGTATTTGCCTGGCTTATTGCTATGCTGGGGTTCAAACGCATTGCTGAACCTATATATTGTTTCTGACTTTAATTAAAGTTTTGCTTATTGCAATGTTAAAAAGTTGAGTGTTTCTTATAACTTTGTTCATATCCCAATCTATAACTTGACACGAATAGCTTAGCTCATGTGGCACCCCTTTTTTAAATTTACAGTCCACTCAATATCGAACACTGGTTTTTCGAGCTGGATAGTCACCTCGATGATATACTGCCAGTGCACTCAGTGTTTAAACAGTGACAAAGTGTTGTAAGGTGTATTAGTAGTAGAGCCCTACAATCTCTATGCGCCTTGGGCATCTTACACAAGTCTTAACGCTGGAAGATTTGTGACCTTCCAGTGCGTACGTATTAAGGCTCACGCTCTTGCATTTTCTTCATCCCTTGGTTTGTCAAGGTGGGCAGCTTAGTGTAAGGTGAATTTTATCTGAAATATCGTTGCAATATAACTTCACTCATGCCGAAGTAACTCTATGCTAGACAGCTTGAGTTCTTTAGGTGCATCAGCAGTGAGTGTGATAATTTAAAGAAGATTGGCAGAGAGAACGGCAGCAGAGTTATTTTCATGGGACACTCCAATCGACTTCGTTTTCATTGGGCAAATTTCCACAGAACCACTTTTAGTTGCTATGATTGAGGAATAGTGCAAAGGACGATGATGTTTATTTCAAGGACAACCACTTTAGCTAGACTGAAGAAAGCTACCTCAAGTCTACAGCAGGCATCGCGACGACTCTTAAGAAATTTCCTTTACCTTCTTCAAACACAGATCCATCCCAATTTCTACCCCTGCCCCAACAATGAGCATTCTTATGGTAAATTTGCCGGTCTTCTTGGGTCAATTTGGCGATTGGCTTGAGTTCAAGGATTTTTTTTACTGCTATCATCACGCGCGAGTCGCGACTCAACGATATTGAGAAACTCCATCAGTTAAAAACTCATGTGCAGGGTAAAGCTTAAGCATAAAGCTGTGGGGATGGTTCATACGGTCCAAGTTACTGATGCCAAGTACAAGGTAGCTTGCAAATGTCTTGAATGCTACTATACGAACAAGTGGCATCTTTTTTAGTCATTTACTCAAGATTTGCTTAATTTGCCTGCAGTTGCTTCGGAATGGGTACCCAATCTTGGGTAAATGTCCTTGCTGCTCTCAAACAATTAAATTGACTAACAGCTTAACGGGATGACCTAATTGTTGCACTTAAAACTCGGAAGCACGATGCTCCGACATTCCGAGAATGGGAAATGTCTCACTGTGCATCTACTGATACGCCTACTTTTGATTACTTCAAGGTCCTTATTAAACAACACACCTAAATGCTAGAAATCGTCAGCTTTTGTAAAAACAGGCAGACAAATTGGAGATGACTCTTGGATGCACTAATTTATACTTTACTTCAAAGAAAGATTGTCTGTGTTGTAATAAAGAATATCTTATTTTACGCAGCTCAGACTAAAACGCAATAACTTTATATAAACGAAAACAAGTCGTACTAACTAAACATCTACTTGAATTGTCTTGGCTCACACAAGCTTACTAATTGCAAGTCACTGAAACGATGCTGGACTTGTAACCAACAATATCATATGCTGCTGCATAAGGACGCAGTTACCTCGTCACACTCATCTACAGTATTTCCTGTTACCTCAATCAGTTAGCTCTCCTATAACTTGCAAGTACGGGCAATTTCTGCTATACCAATGCTGTTGACAACGGTCGTTATTAGGCTGCAAGGCCCTGATGATCAAACTCACTTTCACCTCTAGAAGAATAATGTGTGCCTCTAGCACCACGTTGAATAGAAAAATTAGAAGTAGGGGACATACCTTTCCCATCCCCTATGTCAAGGAGCAAGTGAATAGAGCTATTTAAGCAACCACTGCCACCTCCTTCATTGCCAACACCACCGTTATGATAAGCAGCCCTGACACTGACATCGCCATTATTACCACCAACCCTAACACTGCCATAATCATTGAAAAGAAATGAACCGTTATCACAGTATTTCAAGTAGAATTAGCCTTATTATTACAGCACCAGCAGCAGCAACATCAGTCACGTTTATCTATTCCATCATTGCCTGAAAAGATCGAAGAATGACTAGATAAAGATAAAAATAAGTTATAATCTAGAGTTGGAATTCTCCTTAAACAGTAATAATTAAAAACAAAAGCCGGTGAAATCATTAAAGCAACACGGGCCCGATGAAAAATTATTGAAAAATGAAAAAATTAAAAGAAAAGCGTCAAAGTTCTCAGGTTAAAATAGGGGCAAAAGAAAAAAAAAGAAAATATTTAAAGTCTAAAAACAAAGAAAAAAAAATAGAATCGTAAGGAAAAGTTGAATAATGTACGTAATTTTTATAATTTTCTAAGTAAAATAGAAATTTATGTGAAAATGTGACTATTTTTACATTAAATAAATATTTCTAATTTTTTTTTACACCAAGTCTTTTATTTTGGCACAATCTTTAAATTAACAGAAGTTCTATTTTAAAAGTTGATTTTATACATCATATAAAAAATATTTTTTACTTATTATACAAAATTTGTAAAAGATACTTTTACAATTTACTTTTATCAATCTAATTAATGTGAGTGTTGTCGAAACCTAACCACTTGACAAAATTTGCTGTCCATGTTTTTGGAGGAATTTTTCTACCAGGTAAGTATCAAAATTTTTTATTTTCTGCAGCTCCTGTTCGCAAAAACCTCTGGAGAAAGGTTGATCTCTAAAATTTTTTTAGACGAAATGTAGTCAGACTTGTTTCTACAACAAAAGTGATTTGAAGTGATTCTCTGAAACAATCGGGTGTGTAACCTTTTTTAAATGCTTGTTTTATTTTTCTTCCATGTACTTCGTCAGCAACTTTAAATTTTTGTTTTGATTTGCTGCTAAGTTTACAATTTTTCTCAAATACAGCTGCTAAGTTTACAATTTTGTCAGAACTCAAATTTCGTTTTCAGCAGTAACATCTTTAGATTTTATACAAATTAGTAAATATTTTCTATTGTTATTTAATTCAGTTAATGCTTGTAAAACATAAAACGACTTGTAACCATCTGTAAGCTACGTTAGTTAAACATCAGATTTTTTACAGTCAGATAAGATGAGTTGGAAATAAATGCTTTTCAATTGCTGTCATTTGAGTGACAGTTTATTTTGTATTTTTGCATTTGATTTTAAAACTTCAAATTGTAGAATTTCTTGCCATGGTCAGTTTGAAAGATTACTGGCACCCTTCTGTCCTTATCTATAGACTGCATTGCTGTTGACACTAAATCACCAGTTTTCTTCTTTATTGATAGAGCCCATACATACTTGGAAAAAACATCTATTGCAGTAAGTATGTACTTTTAACCTTTGTTGAAGTTATAATTCTATAAGCGTATTATGCGCGACGGTAAATCAACGATTTCAGATTTTAACCTTGAGAAAAAGTGTGATGGAAGTGGACTTTGCTTAATTCTCCTCCATGGCCCCGCCCCCCATGACGTACTTCCGGTTTCCTCTGTAACATATGACGCAACATGACATCACCGTGCCATACATTTTGAATTTTATACATTTTATTTGTTTTTCTTTTAACCAATTAAAAAAAAAAAAAAGAAAGTTTCCAAAGAGATTTGAACCACTGACCTTCTGCATAATGGTCGATGGCCCTTATCCACTCTGCTTTGAGCATGCCCAATGTAAGGTTTTTGGTTTCTTTATTTTGTTGTGCAGTTTGTTGTTTATTTTTAATGTAAGCTTTTATTTACTGTGTTTTAATTAATTCAGTTTGATTATGCATTAAATAAATAGATGATTTATTTAATGAAATATGTTCTTTAGGTACATGTTTCAAAAATTACAAAATGAGTATATGTAAGCAGAGAAGCTTTCATGTTATCATAAGCATTCATTTATTTGCTATTGAATTGTTAATTTTAAAATGAATAAATATTTTTTCACACAATTTTTTATATTTCTTAAAATTTTCAAAAATTAAAAAAAATTTTTTTTGTACTGTTTAAATAAAATAATTGATTTTTATTGTGTTTTATTCTTATACAATTTTTCCATTCGTAATGAAGTGATTTTTCACTGGCATTATATACTACCCTACTAAGGAAAGCGATACTACAGGATGGTTTTTCTTTATTTTCTATAAACAAATATGTTTTGGGTATTAAATATAGACAAGGAATATGTGTGGGATAGTATGTGATAGATGTGAGTGTGACGTTACAGATGTATTCACGTAGGCAGTAGGAAGTTGTTCTGAAATCACTGGAGAATTTGATGAAAGCACACAGTCTTGTACTGGCCAGCCTATATATTTTTGTTGTTGTATTGTGAAATAATATATTGTTTATAATCGTTAACTCATTAAATATTTAAATATTTATTTTAAACATACCTAAGTAACGTAGGTATACTTATTTCCGCGATAACTGCACCACGTTTATACACCATAACGTTTTATAGAAAGTAAATTTATATTTGTAATTATATTATCTGCCATATAGTTTTATTAAAGTGTACCTTCTTACTTGGGCACCCAAGGACCTACAGTCCTCTGGTTTTAACTAGCGTAAGGTTGCATCTCAATATGGGCTGTTTTCGAAGCCGTGCACGTCAAGTTTTTGACAAGGATAATTAAGTCTTGCTATTGCCTTGTGTCGCTTCTCAACAATTTGTTCCGTGTATTAAATATCTAGATTTATAGAAAACTTGAATACTATCTTTTTTTTCAGTTTTTATCCAACACCAGGCAGACCTTGACTCCTACCTTTACTCCTATCTAGCTTACGTCCAAATACATCAGCACTCTATATGACATTGAAATAAATGACTGCTTACGTTAATGTATATTTTCTGCCTTCCGTGTAGCTCTTTAGCAATTGATATTATTTCATTATCATGACTTGAATTTCCTGGCAACCTTTAAGCTGTGAGTAGTCGTGAGTGATCCACAAGTTAGTTGGGATTGACCCAGTGTACGTAATTAACATGCTGCATTTTTCAAATAATTTTGTATTGTGATAATGATGATTCTTCTGTCTTACTTGGAATATTTCTGAACATTGAAGCAATAATTTGATTAAATTCATAACTTTTATGTTGCCTTATAGGCTCATTTTTATCGAATCCTTTTTCATGAAGAATCAAAGTTTTTAAAAGCAAGTAATATTTTTGTAAGTCATCCTGCATCGTAAGAGTTGTATTCAGGTGGTTTTTTATCGGTAGCACTATGAATCTGCCAGCTGTTAGAAATTCTAATTCGTACATATTAATTTTATTGTGGTAAAAACATATTCGTAAATTTTCGAGTAAGTATGTTTTTTTTCTTTTTGTACCCAATACTTAAAATCTAATAACTTTTTAATCATTATCAAGCATTTGTAACTATGACGTCCTGAATAAATGTTCATCGATTTGAGCATTTTTAGTCATTCATTGAATAGTATTACTTATTACATCAGTATTTTCATTTATACTGCCATCACTTTTTTTGACAGCAGACTCAAACAACATACTATTACTATTGTTGAATGGTTCTATAGATTTTGCTTTCATAATGTCCTCCTTATTATCGCTATTCAACTATTTATAGATAACAGGCAAATTTCTTTCATTTTTCTTTGTTGTAGTAACGATTTCTCTTAATAGATCTATTATGTATTTTCTTGGATTGGCAGGACAAGATGCAAAAACATTTAGAGTAAATTTAAATACTTTATTGGATATACTTTATTGAGAGAGAGAGAGAGAGAGAGAGAGAGAGAGAGAGAGAGAGAGAGAGAGAGAGTAAATGAAAGTATATGTGCACTGATCCATACATTTCGTTAGCCTGCCAATCATAATCGATCTACGCTGTGTCACGTTTCTCATTGGCCCCGCTTCTCTTTTCTACTTAATACACACACGCCTTAACGGACGCACACTTATACATACAGGGAGAGCGTTTGTTTATGTACTTGTATAACATCTCTTCCTGTAAAAAATTTAAGAATACATTCTATTCAACTAACTACATTTAGATTGTAATTTTTTAAATAACGAGGCATTCTCTTATCACGCACACGTCTATCAATAGGGGTGCCTGAAACCTAGGAAGCACCAGGACTATTAAAATTATTTGGCGTTTCAGGTGTATATCCTCTCTCACGATCTCTTCTACACGCCAGACGTGGTTCAGGATTCGCTCTCATCTCCACGTTACTGCGAACTTGCGAATTCGTCGGAAATATACAAATCTGTTTATCTAAGAGAATATAATAATCATACGGTATTTCCTCGTATGTCTTTGATAGTTGCAGCTGGTCATTGTGTCGACGCCAGATTCTACCATTCTTTAACTTAATAATATAGCGGAGCTCCCCAATTCTTTCTTGCACAATGCCGAAACACCATTTTAACTTTCCATCATAGTTTTAAGCAGCGACCCGATCACCCTTCTTGAAGGAAATGCAAAACTTATTTCCTTTACTACTTATACAGGCTTCGTTTCGCGTAAGTCGCATTATATCTAAACGCTTTCTTACATTTCTATTGAAAACAAGTTCTGCTAGTGTTTGCCTGTTGTAGAATGTGGTGTTGTACTGTAGGGTTTTAAAAATTCTTGTAGTTAATAGCTTATATCAGTTTCATTCGAAATTTTTCATAATGCCCGTTTTAATGTTCAAACAAATCTTTTGGCTTGCCCATTTGTGGCAGAATGAAATTGTGCTGAAGGTTTGTGTACAGTACCACATTTTTTTTTTAATTGTTGAAACTTTTCAGAAAAGAAAGTTTTTGTATTGTCAGAGACTAGAACTTTGAGTAAATCGAATCTTGCGAATATTTCTTTGCACGTTTGAAAAGTATTGTTACTGGGCATGTTGGGTATGATGTGCACTTCAGGCCACTTTGAGTATGGATGAGCATAAATAAAAAATACTTTATTCAAGAAAGGTTCTGCAAAGTCAATGTATACTTTTTCAGAAAGCTCTGTTGGGTTTTTCCAAATATGGAATTCAGCCATCTTTGGTTCATTTTGTTTTATTTGACACTCTTTGGAACTTTTTACTAGTGTTTTCATATTTTTATTCCGATTTGGCTACCAAGATTGTCCTCTCACTAACGCCTTCATCTTGACAATTCCAAGATGGCCTATAAAATATTCTTTGAGTACTTTTTCGTGCAAACTTTGGGAGATTACAATTTTGTGTTGACGAACTAGAAATATCTGCTCAATGTTGAATTCTTTCTAATCTACGCCCCATGTTTATCTAGCGGGCAAAATTTTTGCTTCTCTTAGTGCTTTTATAATTTTTGAGATTTCATGGTATTGTTCGGTTTCTTGAATTTATTTAATGGACGTAATCAGTAAGTTATTTATAGTTGCTGCGTAATATACATCAACAACAGCGAGATTTAGCTAGTCAGTATTGTGTAATGGTTATCGTAATAAGCAGTCTGCATTGCTATTTTATTCGGATCATTTGTATTTAATTTCAAAGTTAAACCCTCTCAAAAAATTGCAGAGTGTTGCATCCTCATGGCGCTGTACGTGGGTAAGCTTTTGTTGCTATCAAAAATTTCAGTTAGAGGACGGTGGTTTGTCACTAATGTAAATTTATTGCCCTGTAGATATTGATATAGCCTTTTAATTGCGTAAACTATAGCAAAAGCGTCTTTGTCGATTTGGCTTTACTTTACTTGAGTACTATTTCATTTATTTAAAGTGTATTGAATTAGGCGTTTGGTTCCATCGGGATATTTATGCGATAAAACCACTCTTTTACTATAGGGGCTTGCATTCGTAGCTAATACAAAGGGTAACTTTGAATTATTAAAAGCCAAATATTTGTTACTGGTAAATGCCTCTTTTGCTTTCACCCACACGTTTTCATGCCATGACGACCAGACGAAACGGGTATCATGTTGTAACAAGTCATACAGTGGCTTTGAAATAGAGTTTGCAACTTTAATTAATCTATTGTTAGTAGTTACCATGCCGATGATAGCTCTTACCTCTGTAACGTTTGAAGGTAGTGGCATGTGAGTGATAGCGTGCATTTTATTTTTGTTTTTCTTTACACCACCTTCGCTTATTGCATACCCGAAATAGTGTATTTATTTAAAAAAAAAGACGCATTTTCTGGAATTCAAACGGATATTATATAAACTTAAGATTTTAATCACGTGCTTTAATCTTATGGCTAATATTTCTGAAGTTTCTGCTGCAATTCATTTATCATCTATCCATACCTTAGTACCTAGAATTCCTTTGAAAATTTTCTCAACGGTACTTTGCCAAATAGCTGGAGCCGAAGTGATACCGTACATCAATATTTGTACATTTATGAAGACCGCAGTAAGTGTTGAATGTAAGAATTTCAGCACTAACATCGTTGACCGATAATTGTAAGAATGCGGGTTTTAAGTCTATTTTCGCAAAGACCGTACACCCTTTTAGGTCTGTGAATTATTCCTCGATCGTAGGTAAAGGGTGCTTAGTAATGACCGATTGAGAATTTACTGTAACGCTGTAATCTCCGCATAATCATACCATGTTGTCATTTTTTAAAATTAGAATGACAGGGGTAGCATTTTCTGATGTCTTAACTTTTATTAACGTACCATTTTTTTGACTAACTTTTCAATTTCCTTGTCAACCAAAGGAATCAATTTAAAAGGCAACTATTAAGGCTTCATGAAAACACCCCTGGTGTTCCGTCTTAAGGTTAATGGAGCAGTTAAATTTAAAATGTTTCCTGTAGTATTACTTATCACGTTAGGGTACTTCGTAAATAAATTTTTTACAAAAATATTAGAATCAATATTCGATGCAGTTATCTGTAAGATTTGATCAGAGGATAAATCGTTAAAGTTTTTATTTTCAAATAATTGACTGACTCACTCTCGGCTTAATAGAGGTTTTCTTTGTACGGAAGTTAAATAAAAATTTAATTTTATGGCTTTATTTTTTATCTGGACTATAACGGTAGTATATCCTAAAACGCTCATCGTAGTTTCATGATAAGTAAATAAGCTTTATCGACTTTTTCGTTAGTGTACTTTTTCAAGAATCTGCTTAGCCTGGTTGATCTTCATGAGAGTGACTGCAGCGCCTGAATTAGCTTTAAAAGTAATTTTTAAGTTATTTACGACGAGTGTAGTTTAAAATTTATCCCTGTAGATCCCTGCACTGCTCTTGACATGGTTTCTTCATCCAGCTTCATAATGTCAACTACATATAACTCTTCATCGTCAACAAAACTTATTTTTAGATCTTTTTTCTTTTCAAGACAAACTTTTTTTAGGTGTCTCGACGATTTCTAATGAGGATGGAGCGGAAAGGTCGTAAAGTTTATCTTTTAACTCCATATACTGTTTGGAGTATGGGTCAGTGGTACCATAATAGTAATTAAGATTCTAGTTTCTGGAACCATTTTTGCCAGTCTAAAACTTCTAGTACAAGAAACTGTATTTATATAGCAATAGTACTCTGTGGATTCATGCTTGTATCGGAGTTCTGCTTATTATCTTCGTTTGTCATCTTGAGGACAAGAGAATATACCTAAGTGCACTTGACACAAATCACTCCCTTGCACGAAGGAAAGAAACCCCAAAAAAAAAATGAAAACGAAACATGCGCACTGCTGTACGAAAATAATATCACGTCCTGTCTTCAGACTATGTAAGGTCGCGCAGATGAGTTCTGTTTTTATTTTTAATCTTTGACACCAGTCTATTATGTATTTTCTTCGATTGGTAGGAAAAGATGCAAAACATTTAATGTTAATTTAAATACATAATTGTGAGAGAGAGAGAGAGAGAGAGTAAATGAAAGTACATGTACACTGGTCTATACATTTCGTAAGTCTGCCAATTATAATTGATCTACGCTGTGTCACCTCTCTCATACGCCCCTCTTCTTTTCCCTACTTAATACTCAGACGCCTTAACGCGCGCACACTTACATCAACAGAGACGGCGTATATATGTGCCTTTATAATAGGATCTCTAATTCGTTTAAAAGTTTCGAGTATTATTTTAGCTTCATACTTCCCAAACTGTAACTGTCTATACTTTTTTTCACGGTTTTTATTAACTTAACTACTTGATTGAGTACGTCTTTTTCTTTTGTATACGTGTTTATGTTTTGATATCTTTCATTGGACTCAAAATTTTTGCTACTTGTGTCTTATATTTATTGTGAAATTGTTAAAACTTTTCCTCTCATGACCATTATTTATCTGTATATTCTTATTTATAACAACAAATTGATACTGGTAATCATTTCAAAAACTAGAGCACAACTGTTTAAATTTAGTGTATAACATTTCTAAATTCACATGATTACTATATACATGTCTTAAATTAACTTTATTCTGACAAAATAAAGCTAAAAAATTTATGCAGGAATTATAAACAGCCTTAACGTGGCTAAGTGTGCAAAAAAACAACTAGAAGAAAATCAAAGACCTAACAAAACTACGGAAGCTATTATATTAGAAAAAAGTCTCTATCTTAAGCCTTATGAAACTAGATTGAAAGTATATTTAAAATGATTTGGTGAAAATTAAAAAAAAAAAAATGTCTAAGACAGTAGAATTACCTAAAAGAGTCGTAAAAAATGTGGATTTAATAAAATTATAACAAAAACCACTTTTTGATGTAATGTTATATTAGGGTGTTGATACAGTTCAGCATAATCACAAACGATATCAAAAATTTAACTCTTACAACTGTGGTCGTTTGTGTTTAAGGTCTTTGTCAAAACATGTATAAGCACTAAAAATAATTTAAAAAAAGCATAGTTTTTATTGACGTTTATAGAAAAAACATTGACCCTGAATTTGTTTGGTACTCCTTCTACCCTTAAGGTGCAATACTGTTCACCCATCGAATTATCACCAAAACACAAAAATGTTCTTGGATTAATGAAGCTCCTTACGTTCCATTTAATTCCTTATATTGACTTACATAACAATAAATTTTACGCAGGTAATCAACGAGTAGTTAGTTCAACTGGTAGTTCTGAAGTTCAAAATATTAAGTCATTTTTAGCCGATGTGTTACAACTGAAAGATATAAGTATCAGTACCAAGACAAATAAAAATACGCTTTGTAGTGTTATTTGGTGTAGTTATGCTATTGATTTCAGTCTAAAAGATTCTATAAGGCGACTAATGAATTTTACTGAATAAGTACTGCAAGATAACTTGACTCATGATTCTAACTCACCTGTCTCCATTCTTGAAATTAATGTATTACAACTCAAGTGCAGTATCTCCACAGGAGCTTATATAAACGGAACATTAGTTCATACAATTGATGAAGGTTTTCTGCAGTACTACCAGGATATGAAATTATTGAAATTCTATTGCAAGTAATCTATTCACCTATCTTTGAAAGAATCATAGATCACTTACATCTACGCGTATTGGATCAAGATGGTAATTTAATTAATTTTTGTTTAAAAGTCATAACGATGAGATAAAACGTTTAACTTTCAATGTTATGGGTATCATTTATAGTCAGGAAAAGCTTATAAACAGCCTGACACGTACTTCTGCTCTAAGCCATCGGCAAGCTTTTAAATCGTCGAGACCTCACAAAGGACAATGGAAGCGTCAAAAATTTTTAAATTAAAACATATAGTATCTTAAAAGTCTTGGTTTGGAAATGAGAGGTGTGAACTAACGTTTGTGCTTGCAATCTTAAAGCTGGATGACATTTTAAGCATTCAGGCTCCCAATACGTTTGATGAGTCGATAGCGCACTATGAAGTCCATGCTTATTAACCATATGCATCACGAACATTTAATAATAGTGATAAGACTTGTACATCAATTAAACATCAAAACTTTTGTTTGCTACTATCGATACATATTTGAACAGTTAAGACGTCCAGTTGGTTGGAGAAGCTGCGCTATGTTATATTTGCCTTTCAGACAAATCGATAAAGAAGAGAGATATTTATACAAGCCAGTTTGATCATTGCAAAAAAAATTTGATTATGTTCAAATACACAATATTATTTTAATGGAGATCTAAATATTAGTATACCAAACAATCATATTGCATTGTTATATGATATGTATGCAAATTTTCATATTATGGTAAAAATATATAACTCAATGCATTCATATTATGGTAAAAATTGTGCATTTTGTTGTGCAAATATTAATTTTATCATGCTGTACCATAGATTTTCCTTGACTGCTCTAAATAAAATAAATCGTAAATGAATTCTCCCACAGATGTGAGTTAATAATTTCAATCTTACGACAATTTTTCTCATAAAACATCAGTTTACTGCTTAATTTTATACGATTGCATCGTACAGTATAGTCTAATAAGTAGAGATGGACAAAAAACTGTGTGTGAGGCTATAAAACCCAATGGATAAGACTACAAACATAATTTATGTGTTAACCACCATGGAGAAAGCTGTGACAAGTTGGACTAAAGAGGAGAAAGAGAAAAGCAAAGACAAAAAGAGTGGAAAAAATTTTGAAAGAGGCACGATAAAGAATGAAAAGAAAAAGAATCTAGGCAAAAGTTAAAAGATCATAAATGTTGTAAGATCCTCTAAAGTGAAAAAAAATAACTTGTTGAAAAAGACATTTATTGATCTCCTTGCCTTATAAGCCTACCATTAGCAAATTGACTACTAATAATAAATATAAAATACTCTTATCGAAGGATAATAAAGACAGAAACAAACAATCTTGGTGAAAAAATCTAACAGAAAAGTTCTCAACTATTAAGACATTATTTTTTAAACGTGAGATTTCTGAACGATTTCAACAATCATTTAAGGTTTTTACTTAGAAAAAGGATAAAATAGAATGAGTGGTAAACATGCAAGGCTTAAAAAAGCTTGACAATGATTACATGCTTAAGAAATCAGCTATTCTTTGACTTTATTTAAACCATCTAAAGCACAAATGTATCCTTTCAAAGTACTTTTTGCTTGGGGTAAATTATCATAGAAATATAAAGATCAAAACGTATGTCTTAAACTTAGCCATATCAAACTAGCCTGGAATTCAGGCAATAGAAAGTACACTAGAATTCAAAATATTCTACGAGAGAACTTTAAAGATGCTACCATAATTTTTTTAAATGGAGATCCAAAACGAAAGCAGCTTGAAAAATTTGCATTTAAAGTCAGTTAGCAAAAAATTTCTACTCAAAATTGCATTGATCAATTTACAGAAAATAGTGCATAAGAAAATATCAAAAATCAGCAGCTTCATAAGAAGAATGGAATTATTTTTTTGACAGACTATCCTTCCTATAAGCCCCCAAGACTGGTTACTACTTGCCCTCATCATAATAGTGCTTACAAATCCTTGTGCGGTCTTCATAATGTCAAACGCATGAAAAACTTCTTCTTACATACGAAATGGGAATATGATAACAGTAATAATAAGAAGCAATACGTGTATCAATTTTTAAATAATGTATAATTTATCTATGAATAATGTAGAAATAATCTATAAATAATGTAATTCATACTCTGTTAATATGCGATTCTCTTATCCCTAATTAAAACCAGGTGTGGGTCTCAAGATCTCCGGCAGAAGTAGAACTTTCTACTCAAATGTTATTCAACTAGTTATAACAGAAACGCAGAAAATTGGAATACACTTTGATTCAATAGATCTTTGAGGGTTAAATATTAAAGTAGTAAAAATTTTATCATTATTACGTACTCGAGCATGCACGTACATAAAATATATATACTCATGTTACATGTGATTCGCGCATTTAACGAACTTCCATGTTTGCTATAATATACGTATTAATATATGTACAAATTGATAGTCCCGTAATGCAGAACGAAACAAAAATTCTTACCACAGTGCCCTAAAGATAAGTACTTTTCTCTAGTTATGCGGGAAAAATTTTTTTTTATGTAAGATCTCTTATTCGTGCCTTTGATACGTCATACACGTATAATTAATTCGTATTGGAACCATTGTGTCCGATCAATTTTTAAATTTTGGCTACCATAAAAGTAAAACAATTCACTCTATCTGATTGAGATTGAAGAATACAATAGACATATAGCTATTTTCCATTGTAAAGTTGTAATTTTTCATTCAATTTGCTTTCTACAATGATTTATGATTGAATCTTAAAGGTTATCTCTACTCATAACTATTTTGTACTAATCTCAAAATCAATAATAAGAAATAGGTATTGGTCACGAGACAATTATTCTTATAATACATGATGGAGAATGAAAAATAAAACAATTTATAGCTAGGATAGGCATAATGTAGCTTTGCCTTTGAGAAACGACTTATTATTTTAAGAATTATTGCAATTGTCTGAACTAATCCATGATATTTATTTTTGCTCCTTTAAAATTATTTTGTATACGTAGAACTATTTTTATCTAATTTTGCTTTCCTTTCCAGATACAACGTTTTCTTCTTATTTTCAAAGGGAAGGTTGTCGTATTATATATTTAATACTTTGTGCACGTTTTTTTACATACATGTATACATATGAACATGTATGTGATGGTGGGACGTGCAATATATATACATATGTATACAAAACACATACGTATACTTTGCCTCTAGTATAGACTATACGTACAGCTGTTGTCTTCTCTTCTTTTCTCTTTTCTCCATAACTATATCTCAGCTTGAGCATGCGCATTTAGTCATAGTGTAGAAACATACATATACTAACATACCTATAACACTTGTATACATAAATAGGTACAGTACCAGCGTAAGGAGAAGAGAGCGAGCGGCGTAGGATTAAGAGAAAGAAAGACGGATCGGTGGAAAATAGAGTGTGATGCGCACTGCGAAAGAAAGAGACGGAGAGAGAGGGAGTGTATAAGAGAAGAGATTGAAGCGAGGGCTTGGGCCACAGGGTGGGGGGCTACGTTTTTTCGTAACGCATTTCCCCATACGTGGCTGTTCACAGCCCAACAAGACAAGTTTTACTTTAAAAATGTAAAAAATGGATACAAACGCGGATCGTACGTAATATTTAGATGAGCATGTAGACAAGTACATGTATGACCTTGGAAATGTAACCTTTATTCGTCATACCTCACAGATATAAGCTTTAATGGAGACTCTCATCCGTACATACAAAGCAACACTCTTTACTACAAGCTCCCTGGAAAGAGAAAAGCTGTGCACAACCCCTAGCGCTTCATGTAGTGCCACAGCTGACTGTAATCGGTCACCCATGTGAGCAGAACGGGGACGTGTGCTGGATTTGGCTTGCGCTTACATCGGCCTAATTTATTTACTACTGGTATGTCTAGAGTGATGTTAATGTGTCATACACCCAGCTAGCCTTGATCTACTGTTTAAATTTATATCTTATGTAATGCAGTAGTTATATATTTTAATCGTCCCTTTCTCTAATGTCATTTTAAAAATCTTCATCATACGTTAGCTATTAAATTTTTTCTTAGTATTTAATTTATTTATCAAAGCTAAAATTGATACTCTATTAATTGGAATTTTAAATCTTAAAATATTTCAACTAAAGAAATTAATTTAATTGATCATATTATGTCTTATCAGATAATAAAATAATTTGGGTAAAGCAGAAAATCATCGGTTTTTATAAATGAATAGAAGTTATAAGGTTTTAAGCTTACATTTACAGTGTTTTACAGTTTTTACTTAGTCTTAACTTAACTTAATTTTACGATTGTTGGTTAACCTCTGCTTGCACATACAGTTGCAACATCTTACTAGGTTGGCCGTAACGATGATTCTAATCCTACACAAGAGTACTCATGTCCCTGTTTTATTTACTTTTTAGGTGAGTCTAAAGTGGCTTGGTTTGCTCAAGCTTTTCTCACAGTGCTTAGTCACTGGACTAAATCGCTTGAAATGCACGCTTCTAACATGCAGCTTAATCACCAAATTGAGTCTTACATTTGCTTCAAAGATACAACAGATTTCACTCTTCAAACCATGTAGTCTTTCAAGAGCACTTGATGAAAGAGAAAAGGTGGATATTACTTCGTGCAAGGAGTTTTCATAATTTTGCATTTAAAAAGGACACGTCAGGACAGGGAACCAACCAACCAATCAGAGAATAACCTTATTACTCTCGATTAACCTGAATTTCATTGTGGTGCAATAGTTATACAGTGATTGATGATTAAAGCTGCTGATCTTTTGGATGTTACACTAAGTACAAGTTGCTATTAAAATTATATATGATATATCTAATGGATATACGTAGCAAAGATTGTTGAAATTCTTGATTGCTCACATTTTTAGATGTAGTAGTGCAAAGTAATGTTACAAGATAAGCACTCTAGAAGATTCTTTGAAATTGCACACGTAGTGCAAGTTTTGTGATAGCAACTTGTCACAAAAGAAGTGAGTTATTTGTCAGCTAATGCAAAAGCAGGTTAATAGCTCCATGTATGAAGATAAGTGATTATTTGCATTTAAGAATCTTAGAACGGAACTATATATTTGAAAGTAATGAATATTAAGTGTATGACAGGATGTCACATGCCTCTCCCCCCTTGGATAATTGCCATCCTTGGCAATCATATGAGTGACAACAGTTGAACCCATGTCAAGTACTTAAAAATTGTATTTATATTCACACATTTTTGTAGTCACAGTAATAAAAAAACATGGGATGAACATTTATGTATACATATGAAACAATGAAATTCAAATGTTATAAGGTCTTATTTCTTGAGGTTTTGTTGTTGCATATCCTACATGCTGAATTTATTGTGAATAATGCTGTGCTACGCAAGTTGAAAGTAGTGACTTCATGTTCACAATTTTTGCTTAGTTCTGAAAGACTAATGTTTGCACTTCATGGTATCGAGATTTATGTAGTAAACTGATTGAAAGTAGTTGGTCAGCTCTTTTTTCTTCTTCTTTTTTAAGGTATTACATGGTATGGCAGTTGTTCCTGTACTGTAACTAGAGTTAATATGGTTAGTATACATCAGTTAGTTGGAGAAAATTGGTAGCGGATTGGTTGCTAAGCGTGTTGATTATCTATAAAGTAAAGTTATAAGAGAGTTGCTGTTTTCTTTACTTATCGATCATATTTTTTATAGATAAATTTATGCAGCAAGCGTGGATGCTTTGCATTTTATGAAGTATACTACTGGCGTTGATGTTTTATGCGACATTATTGCAGGATCCGGAACGCTTCATCGAAATGAAGTAAGAGAAGATACTGTAGTATTGCTATCACGCTTTTATTAGCAAAAAATTGCGATTTAACCCTATGAGGGTTATTGTCATTCTTGTTTTATAAGTCTAAAAAGATGCTCCTTGCAAGCTTTCATGCATAGTTTCTGCTGTAGTTCTTTGTCAAAAATTTACACTGCACTTGTGTCAAACTAAGCGTTGTTGAAATCAGTGTGGGAAAACATCATCAAAACGTAACATCCTCCGTTGATGGTCACGCACGTACGTACGATTTGTACTATACTTGTATGTTGTACATAATACAGTAAGGCAATAAAACTTTGTTTAACTACTGATATTGATTTTTACGAAAATTTATTTAAAATTAAGATATCTATTGGTAACTAATCTTAGACATTGCTTACATTTAACTAGTCTGGAAAGAGTTCAAGTTTCGAAAGTAATTTTCTTTTTTGTGGTTTGCGATATTTCTCAGTATTTCTCCAATATTTTAGAATAACAAGGGGTCCTTAGATTCACCCCTTTGTGTAACGTATGTTTGTTCTTCTCTTCCTAAATCAAGTATTGGTTATAGTACGAGAAATCATATCCTGGAATAGTAGTGTGGATAGGTTAATGTTAATTCTGGTTTGTAAGTGTAGGTCAAATTAAGTTTGATCATGTTAACTTTGTATAGGGTGACGTTGCGAGAATAAACGGTACGTCGTCCACTTAATGTTAGGATATTGGATCGTAATGATGGTCGGAGTATGAGAGGGTTTCTAGTAGAATGTTATAATTTCTAAGTATATTTGATCTTTGTGCAATAAAATTTTTCAAAGTCATTTAACAAAATTTCATATTTTCTTAGAGCTTCTACTGTGAATTTGGTATAAAGGTGCAATGCGCAAGTAGAATGGTTAACTTCATCTGTTATTGTATAGGTAGGCTTACATGATAGAAATTGACCATAGTATATATATATACATATATATATATTCATCCATATAATCTTTATCAGGTAGATAATAATTGTCTTGGTGGTGATTGATAATTAGCTTTTATAACTGGTGCTTTGCACAATCCAAACGGTATGACTATATACTCTTTATGTCCATAGGAAGTAGTGAAAGCTATTCTGTTACAATCTACTAGAGATACTACAATTTAATAAAAGTCATTAGCTAGATCGAGTACCAAAAAAAATTTTTGAGCTATTAATTTACTTTAATACTTCTGAAATATTATGAAATAGGTAAGCATCAGGGATAGTTTCACCGTTCATTTTTGTGTAATCTTTTATAAGACAACGTCTCTTCTTTTCATTTAATCTTTGCTTTTTGGGAACAATTCAAAGTAGACTATTGTATGGGTTAGAAGAGCCACTAAGGGCTTCTTCTTATAATAATTTATTGATCTGATCTCTAACATTCGTTTGTAGAGCAGCAGAGTATCCATGCTGCTTAGTGAAAGCAAGTTTATCGTCAAGTGTCAGTATCGAATATTATACATACGATGTACACGGAGCAGCATCGGCTCTGATATAAAACAGATGTGAATTTTCTTTCACTACTTGGCAAAGTTAATTATAACTTGTAATACCAAAAAATTTTTTTTGTAATATTTCTAATTCTTTCTTCTGTTGTTATCTGAAAAATATTATCACTGAAATCTAAATTAAGAAAATTTTTCATGTCATCTAAATTTCAAGACACGAAGTTTTAAGGAGAGATTTATATTCTTACTGGCTTTTCTCTGGTGCGTTTACAGCCATCAGAAAACAGACTCTTATCGTATGTTACTGCTGCGTTACTTATGAATATACTGAAGTAGTTTTTATAAAGCAGGTTTGGTTGACTGTGTCTGTAAGTTGGCAATTCAAATAGAAACTAAGTTACAGTATATTAACTATTGGATCCAAACTGGATCCATTATACGGAACGAGTCTGGGTCCATTGTGATCACACTTGTGGATCCATAATGTATCCGTTTGAAGTAGGTTACTGGATTATATTACGTGATATGCCTATTCTGGGTAAAATTGTCTACTTTAATGTTTACGTCAATCCATTTGTATAATGTAAAATAATAATAAAATAGAGAGCCAACCATAATTTTTTTTAAAATGTTTTCGCAAAAGTGAATTGCCGTAAGTGCCATTTCAAAGAAGTACTTAAGGAAAATAAGATATTTTGAACCTTAAAGTAGTAACTATCCAGTGTTAAAAGTTAAAGACTGTGAGAAGATTATCTTATTCTGAAAATGTGAAATAAGTGTTCATCAAAATAATGAGAAACAGTGTTTACTACAGAATGAAAATGAGAAATTCGTGGAAAAGTAGTTTAATAAAAAGTCCAGGAATCTAATAAGTTTTCTCCTTGAAGACCCGTGTCCTATTAAAAAATCAATATCAGGCATGAATTGCAATAGTAATAAAAGTGAGTTTGTTAGAAAAAATTTTTTTTGGAATCGCCAGGCTTATCTACTGTCAACCATGGTATAGTACTCAATCACTGCATGTAAGTAAGTGATACAACTAAAATTATAAAAAAAGGATGCACTAAAGGATGGTGCAATTGATTTTAGTTATTTTAGTAAGAGTAACATTATTTTGATCTCGACAAAATATACTACAAATTTTTAAGTTCTAAATAGTCACATAGATTTCTTACCAAAAAAGTTGAAAGGTATAGTACATATATTTTGTTGTTGTCGTATAAGACTTTATTTAAATGAAAAAAAAGAGCCGTTAACATAACAAGTACTGAAAATTCTACCAACAGCTTATGTAAACTGACATACCTAGGAATTAAAAATCAGCTTATAAATTTATTTAAGCCCAAATTACTCAAAGAACCAGCTTTTAAATAACGCTTTAATGTTGACATTAATGATAGCTTTCCCAGAAACAGATAGTCATTTAAGGAAATTCTATGCTTTTGTTGATAAAACAAACATTTAACATCATCTTGGGTTTATCTTTAGAATTTATTTTTATCAAGCATTTATCTTTACAAATATTTCAAAAAACAGATGTGGTGAGCCATTTGTTGTTTTATTTTATGCATGTTGGATGTCTAAGTATAATAAAAAATTTCTTTACTACCCTTTAAGGTTCAGCAATTCTAACCAATTTAAGTAATCCAACTCCAGATGACTTCTTAAGAGATGCTGGAACCCTTGTGAAAATGGGGCTGCGGAAGGCGACGAAGTATAGATTTTTTGTATTATACGCTGGCTATGTTATACTTGAAAATATACTGCTACAAAAATTGTATAATCATTTTTTATTAGTAAGCATTGCTTGCAGAATTTTGCATTCAAGGAAACTGTATAAAAAGAAAATAAACCATGCTTGTGCTTATTTAATTACTTTTGTTAAATTATGCTGCACTTTGTATGGATTACATTCCTTGATCCAATATAAACATTTATAAATACATGTAAGTAATGACGTTAAAGGAATAGATTGCCCGCTGAATAATTAACTAACGTATAGCTTCAAGACTGAGCTACATTAACTTAAGAGGATGGTGCGTAGTGGTCATTACCCCCTTGAGCAAGTAAGCAAACAATTAAGTCAAAGTAATGAGCCAACAATTTTATCACTAGACGATACTAAAATTATTTGGAACATCAAAAATAACTGTGGATTTAATGAAATTTGCTTAAAATGCAGAAAATGTGAATTTACTAGTAAAGATCCAAATAGAACAATAATGACAAAAAATGATTAGATTTTATGAATAAAAAATATTTACTTAAGTATTTTACAATTTTCTCATGTTAAAATGAAAGCTGAAATTCTTGAAATTCATGAAGAAGCTTTTAAATTTTCCCATGTTCATCACTCTTAAATATATACTTAATAAAGCTTACTACTTCTAGGAAAATTCTAAGTTGTAAATAAGAAAGTTGTATAAAGATACATACATAAATTATAACACAAAGTATGACATTTAAGTAGATATACTTATTGACATTATCACAAAGCTAAATGTATCTCAGTCTTAGTTCAACATAAGATTTGGCAGCTTCAGCACACTCAAAAGCAGCATTGTACTGAGTGAAAAAAATTACAAACAGTAATTATGAAAGCGTCAAATAAGTGTACAGGGGCTTACTCTTTTGTTCAATACAAAATGAAGCAGGCTAAAATCTCAATTAAGTATGCTTTTCCTACGTTGAAAATGGGCTTTTCATGATTCTAGGTCAAGCATACTAGGAAGTCGTACTCTACATGAATTAATTCTAATATTCATAAATAAGGGTATAAAACAAATACTTGATGGGAAAGATCACAAGTAAAATGAAAGATCGAAAAAATCTGATGTTCATTTTACCCATCTTGTACTGTCACATTATTTTAGATAAACTTTTTTTTCCATACTAAAAACCCGCTTTCACCAGAGAAAGTTTGCATTTTATTATTGATCTAATAAAAATAAATAGTACTCCTTCAGAGACACGAGAACCTTATCTTGGCGAAATTTTTTGAAAGTATGGTAAGAAATCCGTCATAGTAGACTATTATATTTCTGTTTTATATACATGTCTATTTCTTAAAGCATTTTTAAAACATAAAAGCTCGCTGATGTTGCTTACCAAGGTTAAGTTCAGAAAGCACATGTTAAGAAAAAAGTCTGGACCTGTAGAAAAGTTATTCGAGGTGCCCAGGCTGCAAGAAGTAGTAATGCGTAGTCAAAAGATTATATGCAAGTCTCTCGAAGAGCCTGTCGTTATTCCCAGAAATAACTTGAATGGTACCTTACAGTCTTTGTAAAAGAAATTTATAAAATTACAATACTTATGAACCATTTCTTATTATTTCTGATGACAGTCTCTGAAAAATAATAGAATCCATATCTAGAATATGTTTTGGGGGTATATACTTGGTAGATATCATGTATTGTTTTTATTAAATCTTAATCTTATAGCTTTTTAATAAAATAAAACTGTATCTCATTCAGATGCTGAGAATCCATAAAAAGAAGCTTTATCTTCAAATAAGGGTGAGTTCGAGCTTAATTCGCATAAGTATTATAAAACTTTTGATCTTAGTTTGCGATTTTGGTACAAAAAAACTTTAGACACTATGCTTTAATGCAGCTGATATAAAGCTGACGTTATTCTGAAATTAAGAAATCTTCAAATAGCCATACAACAACAACAGCAAATTGTTCCTACTAAGAGGGTGGTAAGGCTTACCTCGTTTAGAGGAAAGTTCAAACGTTCATTAGAGTTGAGTAAAGCTGAGGACTACGAACTTTTTGTCGCTGCTCTGTAGGCACAAAAAGATATGAAAAGTAATCTGGTAAGTTCTTACTTTAATTAACAACATTAATACAAGTAGCTATAATGTTGCTTTTATTTTCATTTCTGTCTCAGTATTTTTATAGTTGCATTATTCTCACTCAAGAATCCCGCACGAATTTATCAAGAGTATCCAAAATCCCCAAAAAGTGGACAAACTAGTATTAAGTGAAAGTAAATTTTATAAGCTTTTTGGAGGTAGTTACACAATTTTGTATGCTAATGTATATAAAAAACAATTAAGGGAATACTGTACTATATCTTATTTTTGCAGACTGCTTCAAGAAAAATTGTTTGTCTGTCATGCAAACTTCGATTACAAGTAATAAAATATGAAAAGGTTTTGGGTATTCTCATCAACAATACTTTTTTTTGAGGATGACGACAATAGAAAATTTTTCGAAAAATAGAACAAAAAAATATGAGCCTATGAGTGATAATTGATAAAAAATGGTATGGCTTTAACAATTTACATTTCAGAAAATGAGTCTTTTGAGATTTATGTATAAGATTTAAAAAATGGCTGTAAACGATTTATGTATGTGATTAAGAAAAACTGCTTTAACAATTTATCATTAATGTAAATTTCCTTCAAACAAAATTATACGTTCTTTGTGTTCCATAAATAATGGGTTTTCATTTGTTTACCTTCTCAATAACTCCATTATACATCTTTTTATTTATAATTATACATCTATAACTTATTGCGCAAAGTAACAAAACATGATATTTTATAATACATTCAGCTTACGTATCCAGTCTGGATCTATTCCTATTATATTCTATAGAAGTATAATAATCACAAGGTATATTATGTGATATAATATGTAATCCAGTACCCTACTTAAAACTGATCCATTATTGATCCACAGATGTGAGCACAATTGACCTTGACAAGATCTGTATAATTAATTAAGTACGGGTCCAATAGTCCATTATCTGAATTTAGAAAGGATCAATACTGAAGGAGTTTATTTATTTGGATCCCTTATGTTATAACAAAATCTAGCTTATTCTTAAGCTTAAAGTAAATTCTCTTATATTCCTGTCTCTATAATAAACTAAAAAACTAAAAAAAAGGTGTTTCTAGTGGCAAGACATGAAAACGTTATTTTTATCAAACATTGTTATAGTTACTTTTCGTAATGTTATGCTATTTTGGGACTGATTCAATAAGGGCAGTTTTTTTATCCACAATGAAACTCGGTACTAATAAACATATTTTTATGGCATTGACGTCAGATCTGGTATATATGATTAATGTGTCTTTGCTTTCATTTAGTTATGAGATTTTCAGCCTTACTATCGGCGCGTTACTAATGTTTCTTGTGACAGACACTTGAAAGATTGCACAAATAGGTTCGTCAGTGGACGCTGATTTGTTTTGTTGAAACTTCTAAGTAAAGGGTAGAACTGCTAGATCCATTCTACCAACGAATAAATTTGATTTTTGTTTATTAGGTACCAGCTGTTGGCCCAAAGGTCTTCTTTGCTATATTTGCGTTACTTATAGTATATACTTTTCTTTTAAAATGTTACTTAGGCGTTGTGGTGTTAGTCTTCACTGAATGGAACGGATAGAGATGTGTTAGTGTGTCGTATGCCAAGCTGGTGATTATCTACTATTTTAACTTGTATCTTAAGTAATGCAGTAGAAACGTATAAATGAAGTCAAGCCTAATGGCTAAATGCATTAGCTATTGTTAACTGCAAGGATAAATATATGATTTTAATATAAGTAAGCTTGCTTACACTGTTATCAATAAACATTTTAAAAATAAGACTTCAAATCAGACTTATTGATTCTACGCAATTTGATTAAATTATTTGATTGCCAGTCAAAGAATCATACGAATTTTACTTTTTTTTGGATAGTATTACAAGTATTGAAATGTTCTTCCTTGCCAATTTAGTTACATGTAATATTTGTTTATCATCACTTATTTTCTTAATACTCTAATCCTTTTCAAGTAATTTAGAAACTCTTATTTCTAGATCATCAGCTATGTGACGAGAAAGTTAATTGTTCTGATAATGTCAATGATTCTAATTGTTCTACGGCTCTAAAGCATTGTGATGTATTTACAGAGTACGAATGTTCTGAACATTCTTGTATTTCTCACGAAGATTTTTGTCGTAACAACTTTGATTGTACTAGTTTGAAATACGTCAATTCAACTTTATGCGGAATTAATGAATGTTTACATAATAACGGTGGTTGTTCACAAGAATGTCATGACCTACCCATCGGCTACAAATGTGACTGCCACTCTGGATTCAAACTTGAGGATGGATATAATTGCAAAGGTAAGTAAACAAACGTCCAAGTAACTTATGCATATTTAATATTTAAAATATCTTACATTGACATATGAGAAAGTTATTCAACTGTTTACTCAGAAGTTAATTCAGAACACAAAAAAGGCTTACACTTGCCCACATGCTTTGACTTTATTGATAAAGCTATAAGCTACAAGATCGTTGATTTCGATACAGTGTTCCTAATCTTAGATATATGTCACTTTTAATAAGAGTACTAATTATATAAGCTACACCGACATCTCAAACTCAATCAAAAACGTTTTTATGGTTATTCGTATGGTTTGTTAGTATATATCAGTGCCCTCCGGTGAATTTGGAAATTCAAAGTGATCAGTGATCCGTTGGGGGCGAAATGTGAGAAAATAAATAAATACAAGTAAAGTGTATTTAAATTTTCTTGCGTTGATTTATTAATGCGCAACGTTTCGCTGACAATATGCGTCAGCCTCATCAGGTGCAGGTACGCGAGAATTCGTAAGTTTGGTTGACTTACTCGTCACCTGTCATGCTATCGACTGACAAAGTCAACCAAACTTACGAATTCTCGCGTACCTGCGCCTGATGAGGCTGACGCATATTGTCAGCGAAACGTTGCGCATTAATAAATCAACGCAAGAAAATTTAAATACACTTTACTTGTATTTATTTATTTTCTCACATTTTACCCCCAATGGATCACTGATCACTTTGAATTTCCAGGTTATTCGTATGCATTTATTCAAAATTTGTTTGACATTATTTAAAATGATTAAACAGTGCACATGAGCTTACTTATTCAAAAGCAATATTGAAAAATATTGGAGACATAATTTAACAAGAGCTGCTATGAGGGGTCTCTTGAACCCTGGTCAGAACGAAGTTTCTTTCGCTAATGAGAAAAATGTGAATAATGGCATGCCAATTGACACTTTCACAATCAGTGCAACGGCATGCAGTGTTAGAAGAGACTACTTAATCGAATTAAACTTTGCATGTATTCACAGCCACTGCTGTAAGTGTTGTGAAAATTGTGTGTGGTGAAAAAAGCTACTGGCCGAACACAAACAAAGAAAGCTAAAGAAAAAGACGTGTCAAGTCGTTCAGCGTGCATACACTTTAGTAACGCTCCCATTTGCTTGCGGAGTGTAACGCGTAATAAGGAACTTTGTTGCAACAAATGCAAAAAGACATTGCCCTAATGAAATGCAAAAAAAATTTTTGGACAACCAGCTTCAATACAAGCATAAGAACTAATCAACTTCCTCATTTTGTGCCTCAATTTAAGGTGTACTTCACGTTTGCACAAGTGACAGCTTTTTTCCTTTCAAAAGTACAGCACCACATTGACATTCCTGTCTTTTACGGAAAAATGTAGTATGTTCTCTAACTTTATCGACAATTTATTAATAGTAAGATAAAACAAACGTTACATGTTCAGTTGCAGTGGAAAAAAGTTAAAAAAAGCAAATTACTGACCTATGATGAAATTGAAAAGAAACGAAATTCAAAATAAAGCCAAGAACGAATGGCTTCGAAAATTTATTCCTTTTTCACTCCTTAGGATTTTTACTGATATCTGTTAAAGAAACAAAGTAGTTTGCAAGACTAAAAGACCATTCAACAAAGGTAGAAAAAATTTAATAACTACTTAGACTCATACTCCTACTTACTTCTACATTATTTTTTTTCTTAAATAGTTTTACAACTATAAAGTAAAAAGTAACCCTTTTTTAAACAAGTTTTTTCTAGGATAATATAAAATGTCTAATAGCCATTCGTACTACATTTAAAAGAAGGCTCAGTATAATAGTCTTAAGGTTACGAGTTAGCAGTTTTTTGTCAAATGAGTTTCTGCTAAGTGACAAACTGTAAGCTACAGGAATATGCTTAAAAAACACTTAAAGAACTCATTAATGCAGCTTAGATCTGATCTTTATAATAATAGTACCTTAGAATTAAATATAGATTTACTACCATTAAGCATGAACTTAAAAAAGTGATTTTTTTTCTATTAAAAGTATAGCGATTGATATGCCTGCATGTGAGAATACATCGTACGTTACAGTCTATGAGATAAGGGACCCAATACTAAACCAGGCATCAACACTTGACCCCAGTATTTGTGTCATCTGCACATGCAAAAAAGTACAATTTTGTCATCTACACATGTGCAGGAATAAAAAATTAGGTGATTGACTTTAGGGGTAAGAAGGTTACGTTTGTGAATTCTTTAAGGTAATTAAACTTAAAAAGGCAATCATTTTTTATTTGCATCTCTATAAAGTTAAGTAGTTTGTTTGTGCTGTTCAACAGTTGCAGTACTAAATTTTTATAATTATTATATTTTCTTGGCAAATCAACCTAAGAATTGTGAAAAGTGGTCAAGTATTGGGTTCTTTACCTTACTTAACAAACATATACTTTCTTACCAAAACTAATTTTTTAACAGTATCTATTTAATAATATTCATTTGTTATAAGCGGTCTTTTGGACAGTAGGTGGCCTTGAACACAAAGGGAGAGCTGAGGGTGGTTGGAGTCGTCTTCGAGGATATCGATCAGCGGTCGAGATCGACTAGCAAGAAGCTTGTGCTTGTGACTGTAGGTGTGGAAAAGTGGTGCACATCGCCGTGTTCGAAGTCTCTAGGCGTAGTGTGTCAGAGTTCTGCTTGAACCCGATGTCATCACTTGAGATGGTATCGTTGATGGGTGGTTTAGCAATCAGGATAGAGCAGTAGTAAACATCCTGTGCTAGAGACTCTGGACGTGGAGATGTAAAGCACTTTAGGAGCGGTAGGGTAGTGACCAGCAGCAGTCCAGGAATGCTAGTTGCCAGTATATTGGTGAGATTCTCACATTAGGTGGACGACAATACCCCGTTATGCAGACAAGGATGGCGAGAGTAGGTAAAATTAAAGTCAACACGTAGAGACTTTGGCGTCGTTCAATACATAAGTGTTCATTGTGCGAAACTATCGCTCTAGCCACTGCCTCCACACAAATCTCATCAAGCAAGAACCTGGCACAGGCTTGGATCGTGTGATCCGGGTGGACGATTGCAAGACGTCGCACAGCCCTTCTTATATACTGTAAACTACTTTTTTACTTGCAATGTTTAGTAGAAACAAGTAGTTGCCACCTAGTGGGTGATAGGTGGTACTATCAGGCGCAAAGTTTTGCAATCGGAGCTGTGCGTGACGTTTAAAAATCAAATTTATGTGAAACGATTGAATTTAATAAGAAGTAGTTTTATTGATTGAATTTAATGAGAAGTAGTTTTATTGATTGAATTTAATAAGAAGTAGTAATAATTATCAAAATAGTACCCTGAATGGTAACACATTATTTAAACATAATTATACACGTATACGTGTATGCACGTACGTTGAGTGATATGTGTGTGTTTTTACAAGTATTATATAAGTATGGTAATTGTTGAATAAAATTTTGTCGAGAACACGTATTACATGCTTCAAAGCGTCGTTACTTAGAAGCCCGAAGATCGTTCTATCGGAAACGAAGCAAGTAATTTGGTGAACGTATTCTCTATTCTCTGTTCTGATAGAAAACTCCAAAAAAATGGCCAAAAGATGTTTAACTTGGTGTGCAGGTGGTGTCTTTTACAGCTAACCACAGCACTCTTAAAAGTGACTGCCAAGCTTGCAAGAAATCTAAATATGTAAAAAACTGCCTAAAAATTTTTCTCAGAGACTTACAATCTAATGCATTAATAATTATCATTCAATTGAAAGTGATTTGAAATGCGAGAATAAATTCTATTACCTTTTGTTTATGAGAAATATTGGTTTCTAGCAAGCACAAATCGTATTTTAGCATTGAAAAAGGTGTGATAGTAAAAGATTGTTATAAAATTTTTTTATACTGACGGCTATCACTGAGTTTCGTTTGAATTTGATTATAAAAACAACATACATATGCATTAGCCAATACAGTGATGCAGTACTGTACTCTTTACCTAACGTGTAAGACTCATTACTATTGCAGTAATTTGCTGGTACGATATCAAAATGGTGTCTAGTAAACTTAAGTACTTCTTTAAAACGCACACATTAACCAGTGCTATGTATACTTTAAGGTAAACTTAAAAATATATGTCGTACTTTAAAATATATGTCTTTAGTTTTTACAAAAATTAATTTCTGGTTTAAATTCAACTTCTCCATTTAAATTTACATAATACTATTTATTATTAAAAAAACTTACGCTAGCCACAAAATCAAGGAGTGCGCTTTGGACTTTTCATTATTCTATAAACTGTACGATTAACTAATTATTACCAAGGACTATCAACAAATATTAATTATGCACTATCGAACTTCCGTTTTTCATCAATAATAGCCTTTACTATTACACCATTGTCATTCACAACCAAAAAAATGAGTGCTTTGGACTTTAGGTATTCTTTTTTTTTTACAATTTTGTTTATTTAATTTTAAACGGGCTACATTACCAATATAAGGCAGTGTATTGTAGACTTCTTATTAATAACTCTAATAGAACTATTTACCATACACCATAGCGGTTAATTTCAGTATTGATTAAGTGGGTTTCTATAATAAGACTTAAGCTTTAAATATAAAAAAATACACCACATGTGAAAGGAAGCAAGATAGAAAAAAAGCAAGTTTTACGAGTTTTCTAAGGGGAAAAAAAAATCGTAGCTTTTAAATAGAGAGGCGTTAAGTAATGTAAAAACATTGCCTTAATTTTTTATGTTTGTCATATACCTTCATGAAACGAAAGGGAAAAATCATCGAAAAAATTATATTACGTTAATTACAGAATTACGATAATCAAGATATGATTTTCTAAGGTCATTCGTGTACATAACCTTCAAAAATTAAAAAAATGCGCCATTTTTTCATTACAAAGCAAAATATACCAAAAACAACAATTTTTACAGTGATTCTAAAGAAGAAAAAAACATTGTTGCACACAAGTAGAGAGGTCTTGAGTTATAAGACGACGGTACCTCTAATTTCAGTGTTTTGGATATTTTTTTATAATATCAAAGTGGAAAATTTTAGAAAAAGGTAAAGCATGTTTGTTCAATAATTACAAATGTGTAGGATTCATTTCCTGTTTTTTTGCCCACAAATAACTTTGAAAATGATTTAAAAAACGCAAAATCGCTAACTAAAAAAAGGTTTCCCAAACATAAGTACTTGGATGTGTGCGCGCATTTGTGTGATTTCAATAAGCAATTCTATTGTCAACGAGCATTATGCTAACGTTCTTATCACAGTATAGACCAGTAAAGGAAACAGCCAGGTTACAAAATTTCTGTCAGGCTGAATTTTTGATACACTATGTTTTCGAATGCGCTAATCACGGGAAAAGTACTTAAAAATTCAAAATCGGTCATGATCATTGTAAAATTACCGTTGTTTCTGCAAATTTTTTAGGAAAAGGCAGATATTTCAAGAACTCAAATGCATAGCAAGAAACGGGTTGCACCATTCGAAAGAGCGCAAAAAATGCATCAGAAAGCACTTTTATCTAGATTTTAACAAGCGCAGAATCTCAAGAAAAACAGTCGGTAAGATAATGATGCAAAGAAAAGGAAGAGGTCCGCTATAGCTAGTAGCCTTATCGTGACACCGCCTGCTTGGAAAATATATAGTAATAAGAGAGAGGTGGTGGAGGAAGCCAATTCAGTGTACTATATATGTGTGTATATCAATGTTTGGAGAGTTGCGTTGAGAAGATGGCAGTACATAGTAATAAAGAATGCGTATCATTGCTTTGTGTACGATTGTGGCTGAGTATCTATCATTAATGAATCATAGATTGTGCACAAGGATTGTTTATTAAATCTGCTGTGGCACAGTTATGTTGCGAGCGCATAAAAGTAATCGAAGATTGTGTGATAACAGGTATAAAGAAAATATCGTATTCCTTAATCCTTAAGTCTAGAGTGTCTATTGTTATTATATAGTATTCAAAGGGTCAATTTTAATGTGGTAGTGGCGTTCTTACGTAATATAAGTGTTAGTTAGCAAGAACGATTGTGAAGCTAGCAAACACGCGATAGCTTGGAGTGTGCTGCAACATTGCCTCCACATGGCAGAATACGTTATATTTATTTTTTTTTAGGAATAAAAATATAAAAATTAGTGCAATTTTCTCGTATATTTGCGGATTGAGTTATCCAATGAGAGGTGAACATGCATATACTCTAGGAAAGTGATAAAATCTTTTTAAAAGAAAGGGTCAGTTAAGTTAGCGATATTTTTGTGTTCAGCAAGTTGTCTACACAAAAAAATTTTTTTCCCACAAAATACAAGTGTTTCTACTATACATCTTTACATGTTTGTTATATCAAAAACGCTTTAAATGTTTGTTGTACGACCGATGACTCGTTAGAAAAAAGCAATTTAAACAATTCGTTGTAGCAAATGTGAACAGGGCCAATATTATACACAATTATAATGTTAGTAACGAGTGGTAATTAACGTAAAAAATATCTTTGATTAATTCTATTTGAATCACTCTTTATTTTAATCAAATCATAATCTTTCTATATAAATCAGATTAACGTTGCTACTATCATTCTTGGTTTATTAAACAATTTTTATTAGTTTTGTTTTTAGAATACAAATAGGAAAAAGTGTTGTTAAATGTTTGATTGTAAAAAAGCTTATAAAAGCAGTGTAAGTATAATAATACATGAGAGAAAATGTAGAAGTATATTGCTCGAGAAAGCTTCGTGGACATTATTGAGTGTCGTGCATTTAAAAATTGTCTTCTTTCATTATTACTTTAAACATTAAAAAAGTATTAATTTAAATAGTAAACAAAAGGTTGAAGTTACATACAACAAGAAAAATTGTTAATCCTGGGGGCACAACTTGATGGCCGGAAGTACTGTGAGCGCCGGCGTAATGGGCAGAACGTACAATTCACAGTCCCAGGGACAGACAGTGGTTTTGGTCTCATTGTCGGACGTATAATTTGTTTTCTTTTTTTCCATTGAGTCTCGTAATAAATTGTAATTCTTTCCGAGTACAGAAGTTTGTTCTCACGGGGTTTTTACGCAATTGGCACCATAAAAAACTTTTTTATGGTCTTATTCAAATATGTAGCTTCCAAATGAGAAAGTACTTGATTACTGCATGCGTAGATGTGAATTGTATGTTAAAAAAAATTTTCACACATATATGTACATACATACATGTATATGTTGTACTGATAACGTTCCCACCATCAATTCCTACCCTTTATTTGATCACAGGTGATATACAGTGGGCGTAGAATATGCTTCTTTCTCTTTCAAACTGAACGTTAATTGTAATCTACGTGCTTTGCACTGCTCACAGGTACAAAAGCGTGGAATCGAAAATTACATATTCAAACTCTTTTTACAATTAACAAATGCATCACGATACTATCTTTGTAGCTCCACAAATATGGAGGACAAGGTATGTTGCAGCATTTGCTGCTCTGACTTGAATGATTCGTCAGAAAAGGTGATTGACGTTAAATCTAAAGGAATGATAACTTTGATCGACAAAAACAAGGAGCTCGACGACGGCAAGTAGGTTAACTGGATTGATAAATTATCTGTACCGCTTCATGAAAAATGTAGAAAAAGATACGCTGTGCTAGCAAGTTCTGAAGTGAAACGCAAGTTCCAAGACTCGTTGGATGTACATGATAATTCAAATTCAGGATGGTCTGTTTATCCTGCGCAAGCATACAGAGTACATAATTTTGATATATTATTGTTTTTTCTGTTGAAAGACGTTTGAGTCGAAACGGTCCGCTAGCCAGATTTGAAATGCAATGCAAGTGTAACGTGTCATCGATATGGCACTACTCAAGGAATATAAATATTGTGACGTGGTAGCTGAAGCTATCACGTCACTATATACCTATATTTTTGGGTGAGTCATTGGCGGCTACCGAGTCCTATGATACTGTATATATTTTATATATATATCGTTTCACAACACATTCTTAATGTGTGTTCTCGGTGCCGCGGACTATAAGCCAAGAGGAGAGAGGAGGACGAGAGGCAACGAGAGAAGTTGACGGTGTGTGAGGTATGGTTGAGAGAGTGTATGTGTAAGAAAGAGAGGGGAGATGGAGGAGTTCGCGACGCGTCGGGAGAAAACCGAGGGCCAGGTTGTGGCATCAGGAGTTTAGTTTTTGGAAACCTCCAACGATTTACTGGATTTAAGGAACGTTGGAGGTTCCGAGATGAGACGGGAGTGGCGCGCTCGTCTATGCAGACTTACTGCATAGTATAGCAGAGTCAGTACCACGAGAGGCATCACAGAGAGCAGAGTAGGCTGGATAAAAGAATTGGTGAGAGATAGGGAAGTGATAGGGCAGAGGAAGGGATTGAGGAGAGCTGGGTCAAGGTCGAGCGTAACGAGAGAGCAGCTGAGGCTAGGAAAAGGGAATTTGCGAGGGACCATCGTGGAAGAGCAACGGAGATCGCCCGAGGCTGAGAGCAGTGCCGAGCCGTCACGACGAGTGAGACGAGTTCCAGGTCGCCGTACCCTGCGAGGATAACCAGGAGGTAAGTGTGCTGTAAACAGTGCACCGGGTGGTATACGGGATAGTGTTGGGACGATCCGAGCGGGCGCGGGTGAGTGTGTGTAGACGTGATAACGGGGTGTAGTCGAGGGTAGAGATGTTATCCGAGTTCAGGGCATTCGAGAAAGGTCGAGAGATACGAGATGTGAGTGAGGTTGTGTGCGAGCGTATGCGTGTGAGTGAGAGATTCAGGTATGGGTCACCGCCAACCGAATAAAGGTTAAGGCCGGCGAAGGACGACCATGAGGCGCTCACCCCAGGACATTTATCTCAAGGACAGTGGAATATATATATATATATATATATATATATTTACATACCTACACAGAGAGAGAGAGAGAGAGAGAGCGAGTGAGGTGGGACTTGTAACGAGTAGAGAAGGGAGAATAAATAGCTCGCGTGCGCTGATGAAAGTGATACCAGGGAGTTATTTTTTGTAGTTGGTGCCCCGAAGTCCCCTTCTAGTTTTCTTTCCAGGAGTGTTCGGCGTTCCCGAGCCGAGCACCAGCGGCAGACCTCCTGGAGGAGAGGAATCCAGTGGAGAGGGACGAGGAGGAGTAAGTAAGCGAGTTTTTGTGGGGGAATTCGGGACGGCTGTTTTCCCGGCCGAAAAATTTTTGTCAGAATATATTGATGTAATTGGAAGATTACGCTATGCAATGCGCTGCAAAACCAAAGTACCGCACTACCATAGACAATGTGAGAAAAAATTTCGTTCTCACGTTACTTACGATGAATTCTCTGATACATCACAGATAAATGAAGCTCTTGAGAAAGTATTTACGTACATCAAAACCTGTGGGAAATATACGTTTTCTCTGCAAAATTTGCAATATGCGATGGACGGTTTCAATGCCAATACCAGCGTTTTAATCAAGCGCCTTAGAGAAAGGTTATCTGTAGTAATTTATGTTTCTCAACGCACTGTTAATCAGCCAATGTTTTATTACAAGAAATATATAATCGCAAACATTTGTAATAGTTAGCTTATAGGTGATGACATTGACGATGGTGCAAAAAAAACTATTTTGCAAATAGCAGCATAAATTCTGTGTAAGGAGGCGCAAGACGCAGTATTTTTCAAAGATTCTTATCCGCCGTCTTGCAATTTTTTAAGTGGCGTTTCAACAGACATTCCTCCTCTTTTAAAAATTTTCTATCGAATCTTTTGATATCCGGAAAAAGCGTCACAGATGACTTGTTGATCAAAAGAGATGTTATAGCTCACACTGTGCTTTCGATACTAAAGCTGCGAATGCTTATGTCAACTCTGCAGTGGGCTATGGCTACATACGTTCACCGCAAAATTGGATCACGTTTAAATGTCTAATTACTGGAAAATCTAGGCATTTCAGCTACGTACCACAATATGGAGTTGTACGTGGTGTCAGTTATTCTTAATCCACCCCAGTGCGAAACTGCAGACGCTTTTGTCGAATACGTTTGGAACAATACTGATCATAATGTCAATACTTTGAACCACCATAAGACCTTTCACAGTCTAGGCGGCATTGCCGTATATTTGACTTCACACTCGATTTACTGTGTAAGGGGATCTGTAAAATGTAACTTGATGCCCTTGGCAGCGAAAATTTCTGATCGAAATCAAATTCCAGCCGTACCACTTAATAGCTAATTTTCAAACGGACAGCAACAAATTGCATTTTTTGATACGAGTTCTTTTAAACTTTCCGCATCGTGAGCTTTTCCAGCAAATTTACCAAAATTGGCATGAAGAGCTACCAGAAATCGGCGATTTTAGAGCTGATTCTTAAATATGTCGATTGCGATACGAATTCACGAAAATGTGTGACAAGTTCAAAAACTATTGACCAGCTGCAAAATTAGGAATGCAGTACTTAAGGTGTGTTAATATATTACTCAAATTTCTTGAAGCTTAACGCCTTTTTAATTGGAATCTGTATTTAGAGAGTATCGAAAAAATGTTGCCAATGTTTCACTCAACTGGACATCTTTCGTATGCAAAAAGCGTTCAGATTTACTGGCAGGATTAAGTCGAGTTGAAAAAAACCCTTCTTTGGAAAATTGATCCAATCCAACTGGATCTATAGTTGATTCTATCAGATACACTAATAAAGCGTTATTAGGGTTATCTCTCGATCTCGTAATTAAGCAAAGCTTAAATCTATTTTTCGGTAACGACCTCAAGAATGAAAGAGGGGTCACGCCTAGCACCCTGGCGAGGTATTTCAAAGGAATGCCTGCCGCTGTGGGAGTTCCAGAGAATTGCATTCCTGTTTTCACAAGATGAACAAAAAACTCGTGATTCCTTTACTTATTAGCTGGTTCCATATCCACCGTGTCTATTTGGTGAGAGCGGTTTGATGCAAATATCCACTAATTCTGAATTATTTAAGCTATTTACACCAGCTCCTCAATACGAGCCAGTGTATTTGTAATTTAAGTACGTAATCGATGGTAGCTAGCTTCTGCACTTTTTGATGTAGCCACACAGTAAAAAGTTTTTGCAAGTATTAGAGATTTATTACCAATATGTAGTAAAGAACTTTACAAGTTGTGCGATTGTTGTCTTCGATAGATACAACAGCGAGGTCATTGGCGTCAAGTCATATAAACGGTATGGCCGGAAAGAAGAAGTTGTAGCAGGAGACGTTACGATCGTGGGCGATAGATTAGTAACCACTCACCAAAAAAAAGTTCTTGGAAAATGTTGCTAACAAATTTAAATTCATCCAAACATTATTTAATTACTTTCTTCAAAAAAACATAGAAACGAAAATCGCAACAGAAGATGCAGATTTTTTATTTGCGACTACTACCATAGACGTATGCAAGGGCTGTACATCACCTGTAGCCATCGTTGTAAATGATGTCGACCTGCTTGTAATTGCGCTTGGCTTGACAGATAAATATCAAAGTTTGTATTTCTTAAAAAAAACTACTGGATAAAAAAGAACAGTGTTATTTTACAACAAAAACTCTACCATTGACAGAATCTCTCATGCATCTGGAGTAATAGCAATGGAAATGTATAAGCCGAAAAACATGCAAGCAGCAACGATGAACAAGTTGCGTTATAAAATGTACACTGCATCTTTGACGAGCGCAAAACGATAATCAGTTTTAGCAACACTTCCTCCCACTGATGCAGCATTGTTGGAGCACGCTAAACGTGTATATTCTTAGGTGCAGCTGTGGCTTGGAAACATACTTAATCCCCAGGAGTGGGAACAGAAAAGGATGCCTTTTATTTTAACGCTGAATCTCACTGAAAAAGCAGCTGCTCCAGAGGACTTGCTTAACATTGTGATTATTGTACTTATTTGTCAGTAGTTATTACACTTGACTTTAAGCTAACAGTTAATTTTTTGTCTAATAATGTTTTTTTCAAGCATTTTTCTTGTCACTTGCAGGTTAACTGCAGCTGCCTCGGCTGATGTGACACTTCTCGGTGCACGTGTACAAAAGTTGGCCTCACGTGCACAGTGGGATGCAAAAGTTGCCAAGGCAAAAGCTGTGATAATGCATCCAATCTCTAAAAGTGCACCTCTCCCGTAAAAATCATCAATGAGGACGTTGAGGATAGTAATTTTCATTATACTGAGAATGAAGATCCCCCCCCCCCCATGTATCTTGGAACATGAAGAAAACTATGAGAAAACCGAAGTTAACATGGAGATTGAGTTGTAGTTTTTAAAATTTTAAGAGGGTTTTGAAGCACCATTGATATGATCTATTGTATACAAGACTTCACCTATGTGTGCATCTGAAAATTATATTTAGTCAACATTATAAGCGTCTCTCCTTCAATTAATATTTAAAGATTTTTTATTTTTATAAATATTGCTCGTTAGGTTATAAAAATTATTAATACCTTCATTTAAAGTTACGTATAAGTGTTTTCGTATTTAATGATTCCACATTAACACAACAATAATTAAGCAGAAAACTTTGCTTCAAGAAGTTTTTCGTCTTGAAAATGTACATGATATGCATCATGCGTTGCTTTAACTGACACTTGTCTAAATACTTTTTTTTATTGCAAAACAACGACTTACTTATTACTTAATTTTCATTACGTTGAAAACTTTACATTAACATAACAATTCAAATCAATTATTATATTTTTATACCCTTTGCATACAATTTTACTTACTCATTATTTTTTTTTGTAAGAACATCCAATAGTAAATACAAAAAATTACCCTAAACCATTAAAATATTCTGCAAATTTATTCATTTTATTATTACTTACTCCGTGCAATTCGTTCTTCGAAAATCCGATACCAATCATCGGCATAAAGCATATAATATCTACTACAGCGCTCTCTAATTTCTCGCGCCTGCATGTCTATACGTATATAAACGTGTATTTGCAAACGAACAGCAGACGGAGACGAAGTCTTGACTCTCCAAATATGAATATACACACATAGCACACTTCAGCGGTTTTCCCCACCGCCTCTCTCTCATTACTATGTATACATATATTACCTGAGCAGGAGGTGGCACGGTGAGGGTACCAGCTTTAGCGGGCCTCTTCTCCTCTCACTGTCGACTTTTTTTTTGCATCATCATTTTCCTGACTGTTTTTCTCGGAATTTTGCTTTCGTCAAAATCTAGATGAAAGTGCTTTCTAATGCATTTTTTCGCGCTCTTCCGAATAGTGCAACCCGTTTCTTGCAATGCATTTGAGTTCTCAAAATATCTGCCTTTTCCTAAAAAATTTCCAGAAACAACGGTAATTTTATAATGATCTGGGCTGATTCCGAATTTTGAAGTTCTTTTCCCGTGATCAGCATACTCGAAAACATAATCTATAAAAAATTCAGGCAGCTGGAAATTTTGTAACCTAGCTGGTTTCTTTACTGGTCTAGTACTGGACTATTGTGGAAACAGTATTTTTAGCACTGAAAACTTGTTTTGTAGCAGCGTTAGCATGGGCTGTATAAAGAACATACAAAGCAAACATACCAATCGTTTTAAATACTCGTACTTTGTCTTTGTTCTCTTACATAAAAAACATTCAACCAAAAAATCTTAACCATTCACCGTTTTGTGTTATTGGTATTGGTATATTTAGCAGCACTTTCCACTGTTTCATTAGCTTTTTTGGTTTGTCCCTACTCATCATTTTGAATCGCTCTAGTAGCTTCACAAACACTTTAGGAGTTTCATCCCTATATACTTTTGAAACTGCATTTTTGGTCTGCAACATTTCCAGTGCTTTATAATTTTCGGTGTGAATTTTTAAAAATCGATCTTTTATTTGAAGTCAAATACTAATCTACTAATTTTTACTAATCTTGAAGTCATCTATAAGAATATAGGTTTTATTCACGTGACAATTTTTTTTATAACACATGAAAAAGAATAGAAAATGAATTAACCTATAGCTTAGATACGTAGGATGTAGCTTTGTCTTTGAGATATGACTTATAGTTTAAAGAATTTTTAAGATTGCTTGTATGAACCAGTGTAACATATATTTTTGTGCCTGAAAAATCATTGTCTATAAGTAGAATTATTTTTAGCTCATCTGGCTCCCCTTTCGAGATACAAAAGTTTTTCTAATTTTGAGAGGTTATGTTGTAACAAAAATTTTCCGACGGTTTTGTAAATAACCGTCATAATGTTTCAAACATGCCATACTAAATAAGAATTTTTTTTAAACTGGTTCTTTTAAAGATACACTCGAAAAACGAGAAAACTAAGTTTATATTTGCGCATAGTCTAACCCCTTTCTATTTGTGCACGTTTGTCATGTAGTTTATGGTAAACCAAAATATAGTAAAAGTGATTATTTCGGGTCTATGAACCTTTTTTTTCGAGATATGACTGTTTTTTTTAATTTTGAGTAGTTATGTTGTGAAAAAGTTTTTTCGAAAATTTTTAGGAAATATCCTCAGTAATTTTTTAAATACGGCATCGAAAAGAAGATTTCCTTTTACTCATTTTTTTCAAGATACTGTCAAAAAAGGAAATAATTTAGGTTATGCTTAAGCACAGTCACACTTCTTCATGTTTGTGCACCTCAATCATGTAGTTCCCCCTTAGGAGGCCCATAAAAATTGTTATTTTCGGTAAATTTTCCTTCCCTTTCGGGATACTGCGTTTTTTCTTGTTTTTTAAGGTTAGATTGTCGTATTGTACATATTTAATACTTCGTGCACGTTTTTTACTTACATGTATGCATATGAAAAGATAAATAGGAAAAGAGAACGATTTTTACTATGTTTTTTTAAGACTTTGAAGAGATCAAGCACTCTTATACTATTCTGTGTACAAACAGTATACAATAGCAAAGCAAGGCTATGATTCACCAAAATTTTCGCAGGGACCGGGACATGCAGCTCGTAGATATGCATAAATTATACATACGTATACGTTACCTACAGTATAGGTATAGCAGAGCTGTTGTTTTTCTCTTGTTTTCTCTTTCCTCTACCTATACCTCAGTAGGAGTGGTAGACGGTAGAGTGGCATGCTTCGAGAGAGAGATACGGAGCAGGAGGGAGTGCGTCAGAGAGGAGATGTAGGAAGGGGCGTGGGCCGCAGCGTGGGTCACTACATTTTTTCGTAACGCATTTCTCCTTACGCAGCTGTTCACAGTCCAACAGAAGCAGTTTAACTTCAAAAATTGTAGTATGGTGTTGATGAATCCCTTTTAGAAAAAAATCTTGCTATGTTGTTGTACGTAGTATCGATCATTTCTGCAGCAAAGGGGATAACGACATCATCTCTTTGAAAAAATCTATTAAAATTATTTGTATCCGATAAAATTTTTTTCAATAAAATAAAGTGGCATTTAGTATCATATTTTGATATTATTTTGTGGACGACGATCCCATATTGATCATCTTTATCTGCCCCTTCTTTTCCAAAAAGACTATCACAGGCCACTATTGTAAAATTTGTTTTACATGGTTTTCAAGTGTCAACAAACAAGTAGATCTCGTTTTTAAAATTCTTTGCATTCAATTGTAAAGCTCCCTCTGCAGTTCTTCAAAATCATGCAGTTTGTTGGAACTGTCAATCATATTTTATATATTATGAATTAATGAAGTAACTTTTTTGGGCATTTCTTTCATACTATATTGTACGTATAAATGAGTGGCATGAGCCGGGCATTAAACGCTAACGATATCAGGTAAAGCAATGGTGAGTTGAGCTTTCAGACTACTTATTTCTCTGACCATGGTTGAGCACCCATCGAAGCAGCACAATAAAATGGTTTCCAAGGATACTTCTTTGCTCATATATGACTTAGTTATACATGAAAATAGTCATGTAGATGTGGCCTTGGCCTCATGTCCAAATTGAAATACGCCTCGTAGAGTCTACAGACATCCACGATTCAAGGCCTTTGATATCCAACCAGATTAATCCAAATTTACCTATGGTAACTTTTTTTTTTTCTTGGGGCTCAGCATGGACGATTACATTTTCAGTATCGCTGTCATCCTGTTTTAAAGATAGAGACAAGAAACAATAAGAAATCTGGTAAGTTCTCATGTAAGTTCTCATAAGAGTTCGTGTGTCAGTCGTTTAAACGTATTCAATTACTATCTAGATACATACATGGTGAATTTCAAAGGTTTTTCTGCATAATAGCTGTTAGAATAGCTAATATAAATTAGCAAATACAAAAAAAGCATCTCTTACCTCCACTAAGGAGATTTGAATCTGGTACGGAGAATCCTTAGTCAAGTGTCTTACCCACTCGGCCAGGTGGATTCGATACATGGAAAAGAATTGACGTCTTTATACGGTACATCTGATACTAATATCGATGTTATTGAGTCCTAAAGTTATTGCTTTTTACAATCTCTGATACTAGTTCAGGAACGTGTTTTTCCACTTCTTATTTAAATCAAAAACTTTTCTTAAAAACCTTATTTCATGTAGTAACTCATATTTTTAGAATTGTTTGCATGTACAACTTTTTTATAGGCAGTATATATAGTGTGTAAGACAGCGCCACAGGCAAGGTGATACTTGTGGGCCCTACAGTCAGTGCAGTGCAGTGCCTTCTACACCTCTCGTCAGCTCTCTTTATTGTCTTTGTCATTTTTGTCAGTAGTAAGTCTGTAAACTGTATCAAGTCAGTTGTATTTTACGTTGGTCAGCAGTTAAATTAAGTAAACGTTTTGTCGTTCTATAAAATACTCATTTTTATTTTGCACACCCCTTTACTCACACCTCTTCAGGTTACGGGCCTCAGACTCGCATCACCGCGCGTGATCTCTTCTTAATTTGTTTGGATGGGTGAGTGTGACAAAAGGGAGGATTGCGGAAAGGGCTGAAACAGCAAAGGATGGATGAGAATCCGATCAAGGAAGCGGCCAAGAGCGTGACCCTTGGTGACCAGTCTAAGTCCGTTGTCGACCAGGCGTTGTCGACGCCGGTCGAGGATAGGGGAGCAACTCTTGACGCCGGAACCGAGATCAGCGGTAGGTCAACACTTTGTCCTTTTGAGTGATGCCTAGGTTGGACGCTATAACGTCAGGTAACAAATGGGATTTCTTGTGCATTTCGAAAAATGCCCTGGATTCTAAGAAACACGTGGCGTCGGTAGCGTGACACGCACATGCAAGAGTGGGGCGGATCGAGAGGGGGACAACAGATTGTGGCTGAGGAGAGAGTTTGGTCTCTCTCTCTGCCTCTCGTGTTTACGCGAGGCTTTTTGACTGAAAATATATTACGAGGCCATTTATGTTTTGTTTTCGTGTTTTCTCGCGTCTCTTCTTCTTGTCGCCTCGACTGTTGCGTGCGCGTTACAATATAAATGTCTATACTGGGAAAATTTGAACGTGTGTCGGCAGAAAATTATATATGTCCTTTTGTGGTGCTTTTAATTAATTGAACTCTAGGCAATAAACATTCAAGGTGGTTCTCAGATTCAGTCAGAAAAGGTTGATATTTTAAAAGCTTACATTTTCTTTTAGATGAGCAAACCATCGATTCTTTGTCGAGAATATGTCGAGGAATTTCATCCCAAGTCAAGTCAGAGGGGCGACAACATGCTGACATCTTGTTGGTGGATAAAAGGGGAATAATGGCATGTGTCGGGCAAAGGGATATTCCCGTCAAAGGTGTGTGGACGAAATTATTTTCCGTGTGACTCGCACAGTCACATTAGACATGTGTTCGGTCGTGCGCGGCTATGTGAGTGCCCAGCGTGCAATCGTGCTTTGTGTTCGAACACGAGAACACGCTTCGGGCCACGTTGACTAGATTTGGCTTGCAATTGGTCGATTTCTGGTTGACTTCCTGAAAACAATGTCCGTCTTTTGTTTTAGATTACCTGATTGGTGACGATTACAAATACATCGTTGAATTTCTTTGTAAAAAGGGAGGCAAAGTGACGTTGCCAGAAAATCTATTCAGGGAAGACGAGGAAAGCGAGGAACCTGCTCATGATAAACCCGGGTTATTTGAAAAGTCAGTCGATGTGTTTAAAATGTCAGATGAGAGAAAGTCCGAAATGTCAGAAGTCTGAAACTGTGATGAGATAAATGTAGACAGTGAAAATCTTTGGCTGAAATTAGGCAGAAATTAGTCTGTACACGAAGCAGCCCCCTCTTCCTAATTGCGCATACCGGAAAATACTTAACTTAAAGTAAAGAAAGTGCAAACCATTTAAAACAAATATAAATGAATAAAGGTCAGCAAAACGAAGTTGCATGTGGCAGATAAACAGAAAAATGAAAATTTTTCAGAAAACATCATGTTGGCTAGGTTCGACTCGATGATGGCCGCGATTAGTTAGATGATTGAAAGGCAGGAAAAAGCAAACAAGGAGGCAAGAAAGGCAGAGGAAGAATGGGCAAGGAAGGCAGAGGAAGAAAGGCAGGAGGTTGAGAGAACAAGGGAGGAGATAATTCTGGTCATGCGCAATTTTGACCAGAGGTTGTCCCGGTTGGGCAAGCGGGTGAACAGGGTTGAGTCGTCCGAGGCCCAATCGTCAACCGGAGCACCCCTGCAGTCATTAAATCCTCGCAACGACAGAACACGGGGAGTCTACAAGACAAATTGAAAACGTTATTGAATGACACAAATAATAAAAATTTATCCAAAGGTGGCGTGGAACTTCTCGCGACAACCATCAATTAAATAAATGAATTCGGTCGTGATACTCAACACATATACAATTTTCATCTGTCTAAAGATATACAGTTCGAAGTTTTCTTCCATAAATTTAAGTCTGAACTCTGGTTTAAACGATTACTATGTGTCATTGATCCTTCGATTAAAAATACGGAATTTATTAGCGAAGACATGATCAAAGAAGACAAATTAAAGGTCAGAGATATTTTATTAAGTAGAGTAACGGAAAAATATCATTTAAGAACTTTTCGTCTGTAATTACATACATCGCAATAAAGTTGACTAATCAGACCAACGGATTTCTTTGCTAGTAGTAATGTAAGTCGTTTGACGAGTTCCACGTTGGTATCCAATATATTGTCCATCTTTGTAGCCGTATCGTTGCACTACAATGTAAGCATTAAGTGGGATAATTTTCCACAGATCCAAAATTCAATAAGGCTTCTAAGTATTCTCTGTAAGCGTAGCGTTGTTATAAAGTGATGCAGGTTTCTAATTAGAAAGCATATTGACTGGTTTGAACAACGAATGCAAAAAATTATTTATCAGCCCTGCCCTTATGATTTTAGATGTTACGTCAGTATTCAATTCTTCATCTTCACTGACAGTCAACTTGACACGAAGACTGAGCATCGTGTGTGCGAGATCAATGTATTTGTCACCATTACCTGGTACGTTAAATTCGATTAGTGAATCATCTGTGAGGGATGATATCAGCTTATCTTAAATCCAGTGAGATCTCTTGATAGTTGTTTAAATCGGTGGAGAATCAAACGGAAGAAGCTCAGACCTTTAACAGTCACACGAGTGACTGTGTAAAAAAACCTTTTTATTAAAATTTAACTTTAAAAACTATCTCTTGCAGTTCCCTGTCCCTTTTTTTCTTTTTATTACTTCTTTTTATCTTGCTTGCTTGTTTTCTTAATTTTTTTTTTGGTACTCTCATGTCAACCTCGCCTGGACTATACAGATGTACGAAGCAATTGCCACTGAAATAACTCATCAAGTAGCCCAATCAAAGCCCTCATACACAACGCGCTTCAATAGCTTCGTATTAAGTTGATTAAAGCGTAGAGGGTGCTGTTTTTTCCACTCCTTGAGGTTTACTTCTGTATCTTCACTTTAGCCACTTATTTGCTAAATTTACGCCATGTTCTTACTTGTTTTAATTAAGGCGCAATTAAAATTTTTTTTTCGGTGACGTCATTAGTGCAGTAACACTTTAATCTAGAAATCTCCTACTATTAAATGTAAATCTTGGTATTTATTTCAGTGATTTCAATTCATCGTTGTTGTCATTGTTGTTGATCAGTAATTTTAATACTCGAGCTCTTCTGACACACTTTGGCGAACCGTTTGTCGTACTAAGTGCCACTGTAAACTCATTACGCCCGACAGGTGTACGTTTTTGTTAACCCTGCAGGCATTGTTTACTAGATTGACCATGTTTGACTGTGATATGAAAATACCACGTATGATAATAATATGTTGATTGCTCCACTTAAAATTACTAGTAGCGTGCAATCGTTGTAGGACAACTGCACAACTGCAGCTTTTTGACGAAACTTTCTCGGTATGCGTTAGATAACCTTGGCATCCTGTTTTTTCTCCTCTTTACACATTTTTTTTTTCTTCATTGTCGTCGTCATCAGAATTATTATCTTCTGATACCTTGGTGTTCTCCATGATCGTTTCAGCATATCGTTTTCTTACGCTGTCCAATTTCCTAAGGTGTGAATGTTGTTTTAAAATTTGTTGGTATTTTTTCCATTTTTTCGCTCATCAATACTCGGTAAATTCAAGATGTCATTTATTTCTGCGTCGAGCTGACTCATCGTTCTACCCAGTGTTTGCACAGACTTCAGACCATCGTTGAGGAATGCGCAAAGCAATAGGTCAACGCTCTCTTAAGGCAAACGAATTCTATTTTTTTTTATGCTCCATGTTTGTTACAGTATTAACAACACAGTTCCAAGGAGTGGATCCAACAAAGCAGGAAAAAATCTTCTTACCTGTCATACGATGATTTCTCTCATTGATGACGGATGAATTTTTGCGTTTGCAAGCTTTCTAAAAACGCTTGCGTGTCTACGCAAGCACTTTTTGTGTACCACAGTTAGCGAAACCTTTCTTTTAAGAATGTTCAAAGCACACTCGCAAATTTACACGATTGGCGTCTTATCGGCTTTACGCTACAGCCCCTTTCTTGTTCGGTATCAAGATGGTAAAGAGCTCTCAAAATGGTGATGTGCTTTTAACCAAGCAAAGAACGTTACTTTGACGACAACAGAACTATACGACTGGAAGCTGGTTCAACATGTCGCTTCCTTTCATCTGTTTTTTGGCCACATAGTACAGATGACCAGAACAAAATGGCCTTAAAGTAGCGTCCTAATACAAGTCTTGCAAAAACCGAAGATTTTTCGGACACATTTACTTTTAACTTTAGTAAATAAGTCAACGATACCACCACTATCGGATGATTCGCGCATTCAATCTTGATTAACCACCAGTTTTGGTCTATGGTCACCCACCCCATAGCTATTTTGTAGTAATTCCTCGTGAAACTTAATATTACTGTCAAGATTGCAGTAACCAGATTGCCACTCACCGTAAAAAATGACCTACTCGAAGCGAGTATCACTCATATAGTTGATGCGTTGCAAAAGCCGTCTGACCAAAAAGGTCTCATAACAACCCATCGATTCACTTAGTTTTCATGTCCACGGATGTTTATATCGTGTATCCATACAGTCAAACTAAACTCTGTCAAAAAGCTGATTGACCACGGCATGGGGCTCTACTGGCCACTCGCAATACCACAAGCGTGTTTGGAAGGCCAGCAAAAAGGTGACTCGTGGTGAATTAGCTCGTTTTGTCAGGTATAACCGCCATTCGAGCTCTTTTTGCCGTTACCGCCGCCACCACTACCATCGCTTATGGATGGCTCACGCAACCAATCGGCTTGTAACGTCGCGTTGGTTAGACTACCTGTTGTGTGTGATCAAGATTACCTTGTTAGAAAGTTTTCTCCTTAGCCGTAGCCGTTTTAAGGTTAAAGCAACACGAGCAACTGATATTTAAATGATTTTTTTAAGGTTAAAAATTCATGGTAAAAAATATTCCGAGTCATAGTTTTTAAAACGTTCATTAAGTCTTATTAAACATCCGGTGCAATGGTTTCAAGAATGAGCTGACATAAGTACATAGTGATTTTTTTAAATTTGTTTAAATATCCTTCAGTAATTTGTATCTATTTTGTTCGAATTCAGAGAAGTATTTTGGAAAACCTTTTTTTCATTTTATTTCTTATGATTTCTCTATGAGCGGTTTTCGACAATCATCATCGTCGTCGTTCCTGGAGCAAGTGGATATAGCAATTAGTTTACTGTGTTTGAAACCCATCATGCTGTTTATTTATTGATGCTGTGGCTGTGAATAGGGAAAATGATCTAACCAACAGCTTTGTCGTACCTTGACCAAGTTAGTCTTTTCTCCTACTCTTGAGTATTATATTCCTTTTCCTGTGACATCACGTTTTCAACCACATGGATAACTCATGGTCATGGTGTCAGAACATCTTTTACTACAGACTGGCTTGCATGTTTTTATTTTTGATTGAGTTGCGACATCGTAAGAATTTGTGTGGTGAATCTGATAATTCAACAATGTCTATGTAATGTCACATAAGTGTAAGTGCGTTCCTGTTGGCGTAAGCCTACAGGAAAACGCAGACTTCAGTCAATCACTATGTAACGCAGGGATTGTCTCGTCACTGCGTGATCTATGTTATAAAGTGTAGCGAGCACACGCACATACTGTATACACAGGCTGATATATAACGGTGGAATTTCCCGAGAACAGCGTGTAGAGCGATTTTTTTGAAGCAAACCCCGTAGAAATTAATTGTTTGAAAAAAATAGGGTTTAAATAGAAGGCACTTAAAAACACTTTCGAAGCAACCCTAATATGAGGTTTAAAGGCTACTTTATATAAGGCTATATTATATCGCCTTCATAAACGCAAGGTATGGTCTTATTTTTATTAAGCTTTGTCCATAAGCAGTGAAAACTGTATACATGGGTATATTTGTGCACATGCAAGAGCGTCTGCTTACTGCTGGTAAAGTTAAGGTTATAATACTTATTTATACATCAAATGAAGACTAGCATAAAATATGTATGTACGCTCTGGCTGGAACTATGATGTACACTATAATAAGACAAATTACCATATTTCCTCCCAAGAGGTTGGTGTGTATTTGCTCGTTGCGCACAGTAATTAAAACCAATGAATTAATAACACTCGTACTGTCACCTATGTGTCACACTTCTAAACAGTATGATTAAAGGAAAGACTCGTGAGTGGACAGTAAAAGAGAAGTTATGAGCTGGTTATACACTTGAATTAGCAAATTAGAAAGAAAACAATAGGCATACCTCTTGTGTAGCTTGTAAACTTTATACGTCAAAGATTATTCTAGAATGTAAAAAGAAGTTAATCATGATTTCTCTGCAGAGTCTGCTATTGCCAATGAAATAGTGACAAAAATAAGTTGTATATTGGAAATGACAAGTAGTATAACAATAAAGGGTTTTAAAATTATAAAAACTGCAAAGCTATAAGAAAAAAGTACCACTTTCGTAGATGACTATTTAATCGTATTTTACGTTTCGTTATTGTTAATTTAAAGTAAAGCTAATTATTGGAAACTTATTGCAAATGTGAATTGCATTAATTAGAATTACAGTTGACCTTGCTGATATCACATAAAATTATTTATTTATCATACAAACATACGTCTTTTAGAATAATACGTTTCAAATTGCTTTAAATAATATCTTGTTATTGCATAAAAATTTATAGAAGATATATCCAAAATATTCGTATCCTTGGCAGTGTATTGAATAATTACATAATAATATCATGATCATAAAATATACGGCCAGTTTACTTCTTCATTTAGTTAACAACCATCAAATCAAATTGGTTCTGAAAGAATAAAAGATCCTTTATACTATACAAAAATAAATAGAATCAAGTTAAGGAAGCAATTAGAACAAGTTAAACATAAAAATCAAACATCTACCATACAAAAACCATGCAAAGTAAAGTTAAGGAATGATGTTTCTTGAAGTGTATTGGGAGAGACAAAAAAATTAGGGAAGTAAGCATTTACTGGGCACTGTCAAGGCACTAAGCAAGAACGTAGCAGCAACTTGGATAATAATTCCTGATTACATTGCGTGAGATTCTCGGGCATTGACTGGGCACTAGGTAACTTGAAAGGTTCGTAGTAACTATTGGGTGGCGTGTACTTTCTTGGCGTAGCTGGGTGATAAGCAGAAAATTTTTGGGCGTACGATGTATATTTAACGGAATGTAGACAAGTACTTTGTGGACACTTGGCGGGTAATTTCTGGGTACTTAGCGGGCACTTGGCAGGAACTTCCTGGACACTTGGTGGATGATTTCGAGGTACTTGGTGTGTACTTTCCGGGAACTTTATGGATAATTCTGAGGTACTTGGTGGGTACTCAGCGGGTACTGGTTGGGTACTTCTCGAGCACTTTCTGGGTACTTGGTGGAAATTGGTGGGTACTTCTCGGGAAAATGTCAGGTACTTCCAGGGTACTTGGCCAGTGCTTCCAAAGCACTTTCAGGATACTTGGTGGGCACTTGACTGGTACTTTCGAGGTACTTGGGCAGTACTTCCCAGGCACTTTCCTGGTTCTAGGTGAAGACTGAACAGGTAATTCCTGGGAACCTTCTGAATACTTGGCGTGTACTTGGTGGAAATCTTCTGGGAGCTTGGCAACTTTCCACGTACTTACCACGCACTTTCTGGGTACTTGGCAGGTACTTCGCGAATACTTTTTGGGCACATCTTCGCCATTCTTGCTGCTGTCACTGTGATCCACTGCCTTGCAACTGTCTGTTACCATCTTCTTGAGGGCTGAATATCCAAGGCCAGTGCCAAAGGTCTTCTTCTAGATTAATCGTTGTTGCTGCCACTGCCTTGCTGCTATTCATCACCCTGAATAAGTGTTTTTTATTTTTTGAGCCTTTGCGAGCTATGCTAATTTAAATAATAAATTCCACGTTGTTGAATCATAACTTTAGTATTAATATGTCGGTTGCGTTTATTATTTTTTTTTTTTAATTTCTTAACGATAAACTATTTGTCTTGGTATTTGTAGTTGACGCTCAATCCTGTAGAACTTATATCTTTTTATTTGTTAAAATATAGTAAAAATTTGCTAAAGAACTTAACGTAGGAAAATCAAATTTACATTGAGTTTTGCTCGTTATATTGCTAATGACAATCAACTTTAATTATTTAAGAAAATAAGACCGTTAATTAGTAAACAATTACCTTACTCATTTGAGCCCTTAATTGTATAAGTGTACAATATACAAGGAAATGTATGTAAATTATTTTACATAGATGTAATATACAATATAAGTAACACTACATTATCTCGGCATTATCAAGGAATGGTTTTAGTGGTAAAATACTAAAACAATTTTATAAAATTGGACATTTACATAACATATTTCAGGACGGGGGAGAGACCCTACAGCTAGTAATGGACGTCCTCTTAGTAGTTATAGAGTACAAGCTTTGGCTGGTATTCTCCAATCCAAAATAGTTCAACTAGATGTTTCTCCTAGAACATTCAGACATACTGTTTACGAACTTTGTTAAGGTTTAAATTAGTAACGTTTTTTTTTTTTTTGGAATCTCAATAGAAGTTCTTCTTATTAAATACTTTATTAAGTCGTATGATCAAAAAATTAAAGGTTATAATAAAACTCAATTAGCCCTTCAGAATAAAATAAAGAAATCGTTTTCTAATTTCAAAAAAATGGGTCAAGCAAAAATGACTCAAGGCCAAGCAATTACAAGGCAAAAACAACTTGGTACCTCTTTCAAGCACTTTCAGCAAATTTATTATCGCATTCTCAACCTTACTTCTCTTGACTTAATTAACGTTTATTTAAAAGAAGATGCCTTTAGCCTACGGAAAACTTTTTATTATTTAATTTATGGTGAGTTTCTTGATCATCTTAGTCAACTTAGACAGTCAGGAAAAACGGAGTTGGTCGTCCTCACCAGGCAAAGATGATTCGGGGAAAACTTTTACCTAAGCGTTGTAGGTAAGTCAATCTGCGCAAGCCCGGTTGTGCACTACGTAGGGGTGTAAGTCGACTCACGGCTCACCTTCTGGGAGAACATCAAGAGATCAGCCGATAAAGCCGCCAAGATTGTGGGAGTGCTAACACGATAAGTACCGAATTTAAGGAGTCCACAGGAAGCCAAAAAAAAGGCTTCTAGCGTCTGTCACTAACTCAATACTGCTGTACGGCATGGAGGTGCGGGTGGATGAACTGGCAAGATGGGACGTCCGATAGCGCGTTACTTCAGGGCAGTGCATCAGATTTTTAAGGGTAGCCTGTGCTTACCACACGGTCTCCACTGCTGCTGTTATGGTGATAGCCCGAATGATTCCCGTCGTGTTGATTGCGCTGAAGCAGCGAAGAAAACTCCAGGACTTTAGCGACAAAAGTGCCAGCGATAGGCAGAAGGAAACGTTGACAACGTAGCAACAAGAGTGAGATCACGCTGGTGTTAGTAGATGCATGCACTGGTGAATACCAAGCCTGCGACCGTGGGTTAAGAAAGGGCACAGAAGGGTTAATTATTACCTCACCCAGTTCCTCTCTGAGCACGGTCAGTTCGATGCTAATCTCCATCGTGTGGTAGTGAAAGCATGTTGCCTTGGAATGTATGATACCGTCGGACACACATTTTTCGTGTGCAAAAGATGGTACCGTGAGCACCAGCAGCTATAGGGCAGGCTCGGCATGGCCCCCACTTTCTAAAGCATCATCTCTAAGATGCTCTGCACTGAAGAGGGGTGGACGGCTATGTCAGGTCAGTGGTCCACCAAAGAAAAGAAGAGAAGAAAGATACTGTGTGGGATTCGTAAGCCACTACTTGGTGGCATACTTTTTTCAGATATTTTTTTTTTTTTCTTATAAAAAAAAATGCAGACCCATGCTGCGATAAATAAGTCCAGTTAACAGCAAAAAAAAAGGAATGATCAGTGGCGCTTGCAGAGAGAGAAGCCTGCTATAGAAGGCTAGAGAGTAGGTGCTGGATCTCGGGGACCTGAAGTCTTTTTCAGGATCCGAGAGGATTGGCAACTCTAGCAACTGGTGGTAAGCTTGCTTATTAATGCAGTGAGACGTGATAGTCTCCCTGGCGGCTTCACCCTGGAGTTATGCTAAAGCGGTTCTAAGGTGGAACAAAAGCCACGCGGCATGGGAGGGGGGTTGAGTAAGTATGGGTGGTCTAAAAAAAGAATCCACTGAGTCCCGTACTACTACTGTTACTGCAGTATCCTTTAATGTATTTCCCCTTCCTCCACAAAAAAAAAACTAGTACTACTTCTACTACCACCACTACTTCTACTACTACTATTTCGACTACTGTTGATACTACCACTACTACTACTACTACTACTACTACTACTACTACTACTACTACTACTACTACTACTACTACTACTACTACTACTACTACTACTACTACTACTACTACTACTACTACTACTACTACTACTACTACTACTACTACTACTACTACTACTACTACTACTACTACTACTACTACTACTACTACTACTACTACTACTACTACTACTACTACTACTACTACTACTACTACTACTACTACTACTACTACTACTACTACTACTACTACTACTACTACTACTACTACTACTACTACTACTACTACTACTACTACTACTACTACTACTACTACTACTACTACTACTACTACTACTACTACTACTACTACTACTACTACTACTACTACTACTACTACTACTACTACTACTACTACTACTACTACTACTACTACTACTACTACTACTACTACTACTACTACTACTACTACTACTACTACTACTACTACTACTACTACTACTACTACTACTACTACTACTACTACTACTACTACTACTACTACTACTACTACTACTACTACTACTACTACTACTACTACTACTACTACTACTACTACTACTACTACTACTACTACTACTACTACTACTACTACTACTACTACTACTACTACTACTACTACTACTACTACTACTACTACTACTACTACTACTACTACTACTACTACTACTACTACTACTACTACTACTACTACTACTACTACTACTACTACTACTACTACTACTACTACTACTACTACTACTACTACTACTACTACTACTACTACTACTACTACTACTACTACTACTACTACTACTACTACTACTACTACTACTACTACTACTACTACTACTACTACTACTACTACTACTACTACTACTACTACTACTACTACTACTACTACTACTACTACTACTACTACTACTACTACTACTACTACTACTACTACTACTACTACTACTACTACTACTACTACTACTACTACTACTACTACTACTACTACTACTACTACTACTACTACTACTACTACTACTACTACTACTACTACTACTACTACTACTACTACTACTACTACTACTACTACTACTACTACTACTACTACTACTACTACTACTACTACTACTACTACTACTACTACTACTACTACTACTACTACTACTACTACTACTACTACTACTACTACTACTACTACTACTACTACTACTACTACTACTACTACTACTACTACTACTACTACTACTACTACTACTACTACTACTACTACTACTACTACTACTACTACTACTACTACTACTACTACTACTACTACTACTACTACTACTACTACTACTACTACTACTACTACTACTACTACTACTACTACTACTACTACTACTACTACTACTACTACTACTACTACTACTACTACTACTACTACTACTACTACTACTACTACTACTACTACTACTACTACTACTACTACTACTACTACTACTACTACTACTACTACTACTACTACTACTACTACTACTACTACTACTACTACTACTACTACTACTACTACTACTACTACTACTACTACTACTACTACTACTACTACTACTACTACTACTACTACTACTACTACTACTACTACTACTACTACTACTACTACTACTACTACTACTACTACTACTACTACTACTACTACTACTACTACTACTACTACTACTACTACTACTACTACTACTACTACTACTACTACTACTACTACTACTACTACTACTACTACTACTACTACTACTACTACTACTACTACTACTACTACTACTACTACTACTACTACTACTACTACTACTACTACTACTACTACTACTACTACTACTACTACTACTACTACTACTACTACTACTACTACTACTACTACTACTACTACTACTACTACTACTACTACTACTACTACTACTACTACTACTACTACTACTACTACTACTACTACTACTACTACTACTACTACTACTACTACTACTACTACTACTACTACTACTACTACTACTACTACTACTACTACTACTACTACTACTACTACTACTACTACTACTACTACTACTACTACTACTACTACTACTACTACTACTACTACTACTACTACTACTACTACTACTACTACTACTACTACTACTACTACTACTACTACTACTACTACTACTACTACTACTACTACTACTACTACTACTACTACTACTACTACTACTACTACTACTACTACTACTACTACTACTACTACTACTACTACTACTACTACTACTACTACTACTACTACTACTACTACTACTACTACTACTACTACTACTACTACTACTACTACTACTACTACTACTACTACTACTACTACTACTACTACTACTACTACTACTACTACTACTACTACTACTACTACTACTACTACTACTACTACTACTACTACTACTACTACTACTACTACTACTACTACTACTACTACTACTACTACTACTACTACTACTACTACTACTACTACTACTACTACTACTACTACTACTACTACTACTACTACTACTACTACTACTACTACTACTACTACTACTACTACTACTACTACTACTACTACTACTACTACTACTACTACTACTACTACTACTACTACTACTACTACTACTACTACTACTACTACTACTACTACTACTACTACTACTACTACTACTACTACTACTACTACTACTACTACTACTACTACTACTACTACTACTACTACTACTACTACTACTACTACTACTACTACTACTACTACTACTACTACTACTACTACTACTACTACTACTACTACTACTACTACTACTACTACTACTACTACTACTACTACTACTACTACTACTACTACTACTACTACTACTACTACTACTACTACTACTACTACTACTACTACTACTACTACTACTACTACTACTACTACTACTACTACTACTACTACTACTACTACTACTACTACTACTACTACTACTACTACTACTACTACTACTACTACTACTACTACTACTACTACTACTACTACTACTACTACTACTACTACTACTACTACTACTACTACTACTACTACTACTACTACTACTACTACTACTACTACTACTACTACTACTACTACTACTACTACTACTACTACTACTACTACTACTACTACTACTACTACTACTACTACTACTACTACTACTACTACTACTACTACTACTACTACTACTACTACTACTACTACTACTACTACTACTACTACTACTACTACTACTACTACTACTACTACTACTACTACTACTACTACTACTACTACTACTACTACTACTACTACTACTACTACTACTACTACTACTACTACTACTACTACTACTACTACTACTACTACTACTACTACTACTACTACTACTACTACTACTACTACTACTACTACTACTACTACTACTACTACTACTACTACTACTACTACTACTACTACTACTACTACTACTACTACTACTACTACTACTACTACTACTACTACTACTACTACTACTACTACTACTACTACTACTACTACTACTACTACTACTACTACTACTACTACTACTACTACTACTACTACTACTACTACTACTACTACTACTACTACTACTACTACTACTACTACTACTACTACTACTACTACTACTACTACTACTACTACTACTACTACTACTACTACTACTACTACTACTACTACTACTACTACTACTACTACTACTACTACTACTACTACTACTACTACTACTACTACTACTACTACTACTACTACTACTACTACTACTACTACTACTACTACTACTACTACTACTACTACTACTACTACTACTACTACTACTACTACTACTACTACTACTACTACTACTACTACTACTACTACTACTACTACTACTACTACTACTACTACTACTACTACTACTACTACTACTACTACTACTACTACTACTACTACTACTACTACTACTACTACTACTACTACTACTACTACTACTACTACTACTACTACTACTACTACTACTACTACTACTACTACTACTACTACTACTACTACTACTACTACTACTACTACTACTACTACTACTACTACTACTACTACTACTACTACTACTACTACTACTACTACTACTACTACTACTACTACTACTACTACTACTACTACTACTACTACTACTACTACTACTACTACTACTACTACTACTACTACTACTACTACTACTACTACTACTACTACTACTACTACTACTACTACTACTACTACTACTACTACTACTACTACTACTACTACTACTACTACTACTACTACTACTACTACTACTACTACTACTACTACTACTACTACTACTACTACTACTACTACTACTACTACTACTACTACTACTACTACTACTACTACTACTACTACTACTACTACTACTACTACTACTACTACTACTACTACTACTACTACTACTACTACTACTACTACTACTACTACTACTACTACTACTACTACTACTACTACTACTACTACTACTACTACTACTACTACTACTACTACTACTACTACTACTACTACTACTACTACTACTACTACTACTACTACTACTACTACTACTACTACTACTACTACTACTACTACTACTACTACTACTACTACTACTACTACTACTACTACTACTACTACTACTACTACTACTACTACTACTACTACTACTACTACTACTACTACTACTACTACTACTACTACTACTACTACTACTACTACTACTACTACTACTACTACTACTACTACTACTACTACTACTACTACTACTACTACTACTACTACTACTACTACTACTACTACTACTACTACTACTACTACTACTACTACTACTACTACTACTACTACTACTACTACTACTACTACTACTACTACTACTACTACTACTACTACTACTACTACTACTACTACTACTACTACTACTACTACTACTACTACTACTACTACTACTACTACTACTACTACTACTACTACTACTACTACTACTACTACTACTACTACTACTACTACTACTACTACTACTACTACTACTACTACTACTACTACTACTACTACTACTACTACTACTACTACTACTACTACTACTACTACTACTACTACTACTACTACTACTACTACTACTACTACTACTACTACTACTACTACTACTACTACTACTACTACTACTACTACTACTACTACTACTACTACTACTACTACTACTACTACTACTACTACTACTACTACTACTACTACTACTACTACTACTACTACTACTACTACTACTACTACTACTACTACTACTACTACTACTACTACTACTACTACTACTACTACTACTACTACTACTACTACTACTACTACTACTACTACTACTACTACTACTACTACTACTACTACTACTACTACTACTACTACTACTACTACTACTACTACTACTACTACTACTACTACTACTACTACTACTACTACTACTACTACTACTACTACTACTACTACTACTACTACTACTACTACTACTACTACTACTACTACTACTACTACTACTACTACTACTACTACTACTACTACTACTACTACTACTACTACTACTACTACTACTACTACTACTACTACTACTACTACTACTACTACTACTACTACTACTACTACTACTACTACTACTACTACTACTACTACTACTACTACTACTACTACTACTACTACTACTACTACTACTACTACTACTACTACTACTACTACTACTACTACTACTACTACTACTACTACTACTACTACTACTACTACTACTACTACTACTACTACTACTACTACTACTACTACTACTACTACTACTACTACTACTACTACTACTACTACTACTACTACTACTACTACTACTACTACTACTACTACTACTACTACTACTACTACTACTACTACTACTACTACTACTACTACTACTACTACTACTACTACTAAAAAAAAAAAAAAAAAAAAAAAAAAAAGAACTACTACTACTACTACTACTACGACTACTACTACAACTACTACTACTACTACCACTACTACTACTACTAAGGCAAGATCAGAGCCAGGAGTAATAAGTAGCTCTCTTAAAGCCAAATACCAGAGGACAGAGGCTGGCTTTAATAAAGGTGGACAAAGCATCTGCCAGAAAAGCAGAAAAGAAAGGCAGGTTACGAGTTGGCTTTGTAAGCTGCCTAATTCGAAAAACAATTAAAGTAACAAGATGTTACATATGCCCAGGATAACTGTAAGAACGAAAACAAATCAAAACTTTGCTGCCGGTGTGGAAGCTCAAACCACCGGAAAAAAGAGTGTCCAGGCCCAGCACGGTGCTTCCTTTGCCCAACAACGGATAACAAGCACGAAGCAGGCAGCGGGAGCTACCCTTTATTCAGAAGAGCCCTGAAAGAAGCCAGGGATAAGGCCCAATCAGGATTAAAATAAGGCAAAAAGGCCTTGAGTTGAAAGACAGGCTTATGTAAACCCACGCTGCGCTGGGTAATTCTTACCTATCAGCAAGGGAAAGCATTAAGCTTATAGTGGTGCTGGCTAAGTAGGCAGCCAACTATGAAGCGCTAGACAAGGTGCTGGTCCTCAGGGACCCCAAGTCCTTTTCAGGACTCGAGAGCATTAGCACCCCTAGCAAATGGTGGCGAGTTAGCTCGTTAATGCTGTGAGACGCGGTGGTCTCCCTGGTGGCTTCACCCTGAAGTAATGCTTACGGGGTTTTGGGGAGAATCAAAAGCCACGTGGCATGGAGAGAGGGGGTTTAGTGGGTATGGGTGGTCTAACAAAAAAAATCCACCAAAACCTACATTACCGCTGTCCCTACGGTGTGCCTCACTGCATTTTCCCTTTCTCCACAAAAAAAGAAACCACTTCTTCTATTATTACTACTGCTACTACTTCTACTACTACTACTACTACTACTACTACTACTACTACTACTACTACTACTACTACTACTACTACTACTACTACTACTACTACTACTACTACACTACTACTACAACTACTACTACTACTACTACTACTACTACTACTACTACTACTACTACTACTACATCTACTACTACTACTACTACTACTACTCTCGGGTAGGGTTTTCGCTAGTTTCTCCATACCGGGCGCTTCCTCGGGTGGGGGATAGGGGCATCCTCTTAAAATATAAGGTGATGATGGGCAGCTGGGGTGGCTCTCTGTGGTGTTGTCGGGGGCGTGGATCGGACGGCGTGTGTGGCGTTGGCGTGTGTATTTGTGGCGGTGTAGACGGGGGACTAGTGCCCCATGTCGCCATCGGTTTGGGTGCATGGGCCGGCTATGCTTGTGCTCCTTCATCTTCGCTTTTTGCCGCTGCTGTGGGTGGCACTCCATTTCTTGATGCGGGCCAACAAAAACTAGCACCCGTCGTGTATAGAAGTAAGCGGCAGTTAAAACATTCTTCTCAGATACATGCATCACACTCTCACTAAACAAACACTGGGACACTTACGGATTGTTCTGGGTTGCATGTGGGGGGTCCTTTTCTGGGCTTGCGTTGGAGGCCTGGTGACGGGTGAAGCTGGACGATGAGGCCCAGGTAAGTCTGTGTAATCCACATCTGATATGGCTGTATGCCTCATAAACAAAAAAGACGTTGTGGGCCGACTACTCTAGGCATCTACCACTGAGGAGGCTATATGGTGGCACCTTAGTCCCTTACGCCAGCTCGTTTTGCTTGGTTGTCTGCGCGTTCGTGGGACTGTTCGCCTACTGCTAGTCTCGATGGGGTGACCGTAGTGTACCAACATATACATAAATCACACGAACACCATTTTCAGACTACTACTCTCCCTTAACCAAAGGTGTCATGCGGACCGTGCCGAAAGCTTAGTTGGCCACCGGGGTACTGGCGGTCTTAAATGGTGCCTCGTGGATACCTGGCGACCTTCACGAGTATCTAGCCCTACCGGCACAGGCGGAGCTCTGTGTCGGCAGACTCTTATTTCCCTAGCTACTCGTGGGAACAAAAATGAAGGATAAAATTTCAAGGATTTTGGGAAAGGGGAGTTTAAGTGGTGGTGATGAAGGCCACGGCCGAGCAATGGGAGAGGAGAGCTAGAAAGTGGCTCTCTTTAACCTATTGCTGCAGGTCTTGCTTAATCTGGGTGGACTCGTCAAAAAATATGGGACCACCCAGAGGGACATAAGAAGTGGAGTTAAAAAGGCCCTATTCACAGCTCAGGGCCTCCAAAAGAAGTTGGCTAGTGTCGCGGCTGAGGGGGGAGGGTTGGAACCCTCACTTCTCTTTTCAACTCCTTTAGGGGAGAAGAAGAGAAAGGATGTTGGAAGCTCTTCGAGCCCTACTGTCCCGGTGCGACCGCCAACAAATAAGACGTGGCGGGCGGAGTCCTGTCCGAACGAAACGAACTGGACCCCGCCCACAAAGAAAGGAAATGGAGACGTTGGTCCACCTGATATAAAAGAGTGGAAGACCGTCTCCAAAAAAAAAAAAAAAAAAAAAAAGAACAAGATTGAGAAAGAGGAGGGCGCTATCCCGAATAAAGCTTTGGAGGGGTGCCCACCTCCTGGAAACGCTGGGAAGCCACATCGGAGGGCCAGGCCAGAGGCAATCCTCATCAAGCCAGCTGAGGGTAAAAAGAATGCCGAGGTCACGGCCCAGATGAAAAAGGTGAGCCTGGACGAGCTCGGGATGGGGGTGGCATCGGTCAGGGAGACGAGGACGGGTGGAGTCTCCGAAAGGCCAATGTTGAACGTCGCGACGCGTTCGCGGCAGCGTTAAAAAGCGCTGTGGCGGGTGCTGGTGGCGTTCGCACCCTCGTCCCGCGTCTCGTCTGGAAAATCCAAGATGTGGACCAAAGAGGAAGTTAGGGCGGCGCCGAAGGGTCGTTTTGAAGAGGCTGCTCTACCAGAGTTGGTCGTGCGGCTTTTGTCGGAAATGATCAGAGAAAACAGGGTCGCCCATATTGAGGCCCCTGCCTCTGCGGCGGCGGTCCTCGATAAAATGGACCACCTGCGGCTTGGCTGGGTCAACTGCAGAATTCGACCAAGAACTGAGGCCGAGCGTTGCTACAGGTGCCTTGGATTCGGCCACATCACTCACCAGTGTGGCGGGCTTGACAGAACCAGGGCATGCTTTAGATGTGGCAAAAACGGTCACGTGGCACGGAGCTGCTTGCAAAAAAAAGCAAGCTGCTACTTGTGCGAGAACGTGAGCCCGAGTCCAGATACCAGCCACATCACTAGGTCTGCCAAGTGTGGAGCCCTACGGGTAGCTGTAAGAATAGCTCCGAAGAAACGGCGCTGATCCTGCAGGTGAATCTTGATAGGACCGTGCTCGCGCAATATCTGCTGGACCAGTTTTCCCGTGCCCGGAGTGTGGATATGCTCTTTATAAATAAGCCATCCCGTACGTTACCGGGCTGAGACTGGTACTGCGACAGGACAAGAGGCGCAGCCATCCTGATTTGCAGCGACAAGTTCTCCATATCCGATATCGGAGGTGGCGACGGGTTCGTGTGGATCAAGTGTGGGAGTGCTTTCTATGTAAGAAACGATCATCGATCTCACGCTGGTGTTGTCAGAAATGGCGGCGTGAGTGTCTGAGTGGCAAGTCCTGGAGGACTACACGGCCAGTTATCACCAGTATGTCAGCTTCATTATAAACAAGGATCGGGATACAGGCTCGCGAGATGTAATCCGAAGGCGCGTTGCTGGGTGGAACGTAGAAAAACTCAACCGAAATTTGCTGCTGAAAGCCATGGTTAGCGCGCCACCTTCAGCTAATTAAAACAAGATCAGGAATCCAGTGGAGGCCAAGACACTCGTAAGCAGCACTACGAGACGGGTCAAGGAATGGTGTAACAGGTGTATGCCTAAAAGGCCAGCCACAGGAGGTCAACGTTCGTGCTACTGGTGGACCGAAGACATCACTAACTTGCGCAAAGAGGCGCAGCATCTGCGGCGTCATGCACAGCGACACAGAACTCACAGAGGTGCTGGGGTAGCTGTTGCCACGTACACGGGAGCAAAAAAAGCGTTGGTGAGAGCGATCAAGGTGAGTAAGAACCGATGCTGGTGCGAGCTTATCGCCGAGGTAAATAAGGACACGTGGGGCCTGGTCTACCAGATCGTGTTAAAAAGACTTCGTGGTACGAACCCAACGCCGCCGATGGAACCTTCCTTCTTGGAGAAAGAGGTCTCTTACCTCTTTTTGGAGCATCCCACTAGGAGGCGGGAGGACATAAGTGTAGGACAAGTACCGCTCTTCACGCTCGATGAATTAAGGTCAGTGGCATCGGAGACGCCGGGGCAAAAGGCCCCAGGTCTAGACGGGGTGCCGTCCGAGGTCCTCAAGATCATAAGTGCGGAGAAGCCACACGTTATGTTGGATATGTTCAATGCGTGCCTGCGCGTTGGACTGTTAAACGAGTGGTGGAAGATCCAAAGACTTGTTCTTCTGGACAAGGGCAAATCACCCCCCTGGTCCCGTCGTCATTTCAACCCTAAGGTGTGTTGAACAATACTGGCAAAATGCTAGAAAGGCTGATAAGAACCCGCCTGAGAGGGGAAGTCAGCCTCTCAGAAAATCAGTACGGGTTCCGAAAGGGGCCATCGATGGTTATGGCTGTGGCTGAGGTTCTCGAGTCGGTCAAGGAGGCATGGAACCCCTCTCATAAGACGAGGAGCGTCCGTATCCTGGTGACTCTCGATGTAAAGAATGCCTTCAACTCGGCGAAATGGTCCGACATAATGAGGGCCCTGAAGCGCCAGAATGTACCGGACTACCTGAGAAAGATCCTGGACAGTTACCTCCAGGATCGAGTACTCTGGTACGACACGAAAGATGGACCAAGAGAGAGGCGTCTGACGTCGGGTGTCGCACAGGGATCTGCCTTTGGCCCTGATCTCTGGAACCTGGTCTATGAAGAATTTTTGCTCCTTTAAATGCCTCTGGGGGTCAAGCTGACGGGCTTTGCTGACGACATAGCATTGCACGTCACAGCGAGATCGCGAGAGGAGGCCGAGCGCAAAATATGGTGGGCGGTCGCGATAGTGTCGGGATGGCTCTGGGATCACGGTTTTGAGCTAGCTGTAGGAAAAACGGAGTTGGTCGTCCTCACCAGGCAATGATGGTTCGGGAAAAATTTTTGCCAGAGCGTTGCGGGTGAGGTCATCTGCGCAAGACTGGTGGTGCGCTACCTCGGAGTGTGGATCGATTCACGACTCACCTTCGGGGAGCACATCAGGAGAGCAGCCGATAAAGCCGCTGGGGTCTCTGGGGCGCTTTCACTGTTATTGCCAAATGTTGGAGGCCCACGGGAAGCTAAAAGGCGGCTCCTTAAGTCGGTCTCCAACTCGATCCTGCTGAATGGCGCGGAGGTATGGGCGGACGCACTCGCGAGGAAGGATGTCCGAGAGCTCTTAAATTTGGTGCAGCGCATCAGGTCCCATAGAATTGCGTGTGCCTACCACACGGTCTCCTCCACTGCTGCTATGGTGATAGCACGGATGATTTTCGTCGACACTTGATTTAAACCAATAGTCGATGGTTGTGGATTCTTCGTGCAAGTTTAAATGAAAATATTGAACCTGAGAAAAGCATATAGTAATACAGTCCGCTTATTACGCATAGTGGTTAGTGTACGTTTCATGATTGTATTAGCATCAAAAAGCCATTGATTTCAAAATCCATTATGATGCATTTGGCTTATCACTAGGTAAAACCAAATATTTTATAATCGGAAGTAAATAGAAAACAAAAATAACAAAATATACTTATGGTTACAGCGCACAATATTTTTTGTCAATAAATCATTGCCATTGGAAAATTTTTGAACAGCTTTCACACCAGTTAAGGGACCGATTGTATTATTAAAAAAGCCCCGCCTAAGTATAATACAAACCGTTTCTATTTAACAATGTAAAACAAGAAAATACAAGTTTTAAAGTATACATTCATCGAAAATGATTAAAAATTACTACTTTAGGCACTTCCACACATTGTACGAATGTATCGTTCACAAACAAGCGCAATGCGTAGCAAACATTTTAGCACGCTTATCAAATGAGCTTCCATAATAGGTTTTATTATCAATGTTGAAACGATACTTAGAGCTAGATGTCTTCCTTGTGCTATTAGTATAATATTTTTGCAAGAAATTGTGATTAGTCAATTTTTTCCCTACTTTGTGTACTAGAGGTTGTGACGACAAATTAGTCAGTAATTTCACTAATCTTTTCAGCAGTCTAAGAAAGCGAAAATAATTTCCCATTGGTAAGATAATACAACAGTTGTAATTATTTTAGGAGATGCAAAAAATAGTGTAATAATATTTTGTTCTTAGTTTCTGAAAATGATGGACAGAAATTTGTAAGCAAACAAAAAAATTAAAATTTTGTCAGCACGGTTTAATGCAATTCGATTTGAAAATAAGAAATACAAGAAAGTAACAGTTTTCGTATGGTAAAATAAGAAGACGACTGTGAGAACTGTTCTAGTTAACGTACAAATGTGGTAACGATTCCTAAGATTTTTGAGCAAAAATACAGTCAGTAAAAGAAGAAAATTATCATTGGTTCAGGAAGAGGTACTGTGTTGGAGGGCCTATCTCATGCAACTAAGACCCAAGATACGCGAGAAAGAAAAGTGTGTAGGTAGAAGGCATATAAACTCATTGTGATAACAGTTGGTATCAAGAAGAAAGATACTTCAATTCCATGCTTAATACCACAGTGTTATTACTAAATGTGACTTGATATGATTGTATAACTATCTAATAAATTCATTTGTAACACAGCGTGTATTGGATGACTTAGAAATAAAGAAAAAATGTAGTTTCATGAGAAAGAACAATTTGTACAGCGTTTCTTGGTTGTTCATTGAACGCTGATAAATGGTCTGGTATACAATCTTGAGTTTCCTTTGTTATGACTACAGCAAAGAGTTCATGTTTAAAGGAGTAACAAAAGATAGTGGACTTTTTTACAGCATTTCATATTAGAAATCTAAGTTTGTGTGATAATTTAATATCTGTATTTACATTTAGTTTTTGTAATTGAGTTTAGTGCAACAGACGTCTCCACACAGCATCATTTTCAAATCGGAATCAAGCGGCTCATCTTTAAGAGAAATTAGAAGTATACTTGTGATATTTGTTTTGTATATCAGTATACATATAATTATGGTAGATGATTGCTACGACCATGACTATGACAATGACTCGAGTTATGAGTGTGAAGAGTGCTTGATGGACAATTATAAAAAGGAATATTTGGACAGGGGTGGTAAAGATATGTGGCACTTTCACGATGGGCAGTAAGTTCCCAACCCTAGTAATGGACCACAGTGGTTAGAAATTGTTGGAATATTAGTAAATTTATATTAAATGTGTAAGTAGTGACATCTGTTATGTGGCATGGGCACAAGGCTACCAAATTTTCGGGAGTTTGCCGCATGTGCAATGCGTAGTCACCTTCTCCTCTCTCATGCAGACTGAGTGGGAAGCTCCCTCTCTACCTATTCGTTAACTTGAGCCCCACCCACCTCCTGCAACTTAAATACGAGTTCTTATACATTGCAGGTACGAGCGCCGATGGTCGAGTGGACTAAACCTTTGTTCCTGACGAGCTAACTAGCCAGATTATCGATTCTCGCCGATGTCACATTTTTTTTTTTTTTCTAACAAGTTTGTTATAAATTACTATTTACCTATTAACCAATGTTTACAAATAATAATTTTTTTTAAATATACCACAGTAAGTATAAGTACTTAATATCATGAATCATTCTTGTGAATGTTGCTTGTTAAAGTCCAATTCAATTCTTTAAATTACTTTTTTAAAGAAAAGTAATAGTAAAATTTATTTTAACAAAAATTAAAAAGTCTAGAAAATATATTTCGCATATTTCCAGCTANTAATCATTTTCTGCCATAAATTATATAATGTATTATTCAAAAACTATAGAATAACTTTTTATCAAAACACCCAAAAAGTTATTATTAAAAGGTAAATTAATTAAAATATTTTAATAAAAATATACGCTCTCTCTGTAGTTTTTCCGAGCTTGATACCGGCTTATTAAATTTTGTTACATTACGTGCGTGTTTTTTTATTTAATTTTGTGTTTAGTAATTACAAACAAAGTATTTTGCGAATTTACTACAAAAATCCCATTTCCTTGTTTAAAATAAAATTTAAACATTTTAGTTGTGCTTAACAACTATTGCAAAAAAATTTATGAAATTCAGAACCAATAACTATCTTACGAAATATTGGTTTACCAACAATTTTTAAAGATACTAATAGAAATATGAACAGACAATTTATTGGCTTATAAAGAAGGAGACATTTAAGTTTGTTTAAGAATCAAAAGCTCGTTAATTTAGGAGATTGATTTAAATAATATAGTTTTCGTCACTGGTGCATGTACCTTTCGGATGCGTACTAATAGCGAACGATATTTTTTAGTTATCGAGGGTACAATAAGCATTCAAATTAAAACGCTTGTAATAGAAAATTTTTTTTTCAATTATATTTTTACGAAATTTTCCGTATATATTTACGTACCATTAAATTGTAATAATAAATTGAGGTCATATAATTATTGACGATTTTCTACTGAGTTTTCTCACCCTTTTCATTTGCAATGATAAGTTTATAACTATTAATGATTACAGTTTCACAGATTTTTAAGTTTTTCAAGTTTTTCCGCTGAATTTTACTAAATTTGATTGCAAACGCTTGTTTTTTAATGATTTTATCATGACAATACTCAATTGACAAAACCGTCAGGTAAGAGAGTCTTACCACATTTACAAGCATTGATAGAAAAATGTTTTTTAGTTGTCAGTGATGTTCAAGTTATAAAAAAAGGCAAAGGGAATACTGTGACGTGGCAAAATTTGCTTTACAATTTTGCACGTCACTGTCGACGCCCCTATTCTGAAACCAATTAGTGTTCTTAATGAGATCCTCCCATAACCAAAATCTTCGTGTGTTTTAGAAACGACCAACGGTAAGCCAGAGAATGAGACACACGCCTAGACCAGAAATGTAGCGTGCGTACGAGTGAATGTGATGATGTAAGTGTCGAAGCGTTGGCACGTAAGAATGATCCGGAAGATAAGGTAGGGACCGGGTAGGTAGGTCAAAAGATAGTCAGTTGACCTACCGAGCGACCAGTTGGGGATGGACGTGACTGATGACTTCAGTAGGTGTGAGACCACCGAGCGCGGAGGTTGGAGAGAGTACGTGGAGCAAGAGAGCCGAGTGTACAGCGAGTATTAAGTGTGAGAGAGAGAGAGAGAGAGCGAGTGAGAGAGTGAGCGGGAAGAAGGACTCGGAAAAATAAGCCTGATCCCGACCCATCCGACCCTGAACGGCGGCCATCTTGAGACGAAGCGTCCTCCCGTGACGACCCGAGCCGAGCCCGAGGTGAGAGGTGTACCGGACAGCAGGCGAGAGAGGCCCAGGTATCACACAGCGTCGACTTCCTGGACTGCGACCCTCGACGCTCATGGTGGACTGGNTTCGTTGGATACGCACAAGAAGCAGTTCTTTTGTAGTTACTGTCAAGAAAAAATCTTTACAAACTCAAGGGCAAGAAATAGCTTTTTTAAACTTTTGACTGAGCGAGCAACTTTTTGAATTTTCAAGTACATGGGATCCTTTTGAAACTCTGGAGCAAGGAAAAGCCTTTTCAAAAAAGAATTTTCATATACCAGTGTCTTATTTATAACATATAGTACATGAAATATTGATATATTACAAACCACTTTCAGCATGTATCGACCCGAGGTGCTGTTTAATGAGTTAACTATTGATTACTACAGTGCAAGAAACTAATAAACGTAAGACATCACGCACGTTATGAATGTCAGATAAATTAAATTAAATTGGTCATTAAGAAAAAAAGCACCTGCAGCCGACAAAGTGACGAAATTCTCGGTTTATAAAATAATTATTGATAAAAAAACTTTTTGAACCTATTGATCCAACAAGAGTCTCGAATTCGAGAAGAATAATTTTTGTATTCAGAGTGGGGAATGTAAAATCCACGTTATAATACTTATAGATACTTATTATTTTATTTTAAGTTAATGAAATACCAGAGGTATTAACTTTCTTAATTCTGTAGTTTTTTAATAATACATTAAATAATTTATGGCAGAAAATGATTATGTCAGTAAAAAAAAGGAAGTCGTCAGGTTGTTTTTCCATTGTTACTGGAAATAAAGAACTGTATATATGCAAAATATATTTTTCTGCCTTCTTACCTCAAATTAGCACCTTTGTCACTTGATTTTGGGTTCTCAGGTGGAAAAATAGTGTACGAAACTCGTTCGAAAAATCTTCTTTACGAATCTCGTTACAGCACGAGCCAAAGATAAGGGCCGTAAACCTCTCGGTTCGTAAATCGAAGCCTTTGTAAACTCGTACGCAATATACTTTTCTAGACTTTTTAACTTTTTTTAAAATTAATTTTACTATTACTTTTATTATAAAAGTAATTTAAAGAACTATATTTGACTTCAAAGAACAACATTCACAAGAATGATTTATAATGTCAAGTACTTATACTTACTCGGGTGTATGTAAAAAAAAATAATTATTTGTAAGCATTAGTTAATAAGTAAATAGTAATCTACAACAAATATGTAAGGAAGAAAAAAAATTTGACATCAGGGAGAATCGATAACCTAGCTAGTGAGCCCGGCAGAAACAAAAAGTTTAGCCCATTCGACCATCGGCACTCGTACCTGCAATGAATAAAAACTCGTGTTTAAGTTGTGGGAAGTGGGCGAAGCTTAAGTTAAAGTATAGGTATAGAGAGAGCTCCCTACTCGGTCGACTTGAGAGAGGAGTGGGTGACTGCGCACTGCGCATGCGGAAAACTCCTGAAAATCTGGAAGCCTTGCATGGGCACGGTAAGTACCGAATGATGTGTATATGTGTGGGCTGTAGGTTATACAGTGATACAGTTGCGTTAGACAGAACATGGTCGTTGCCCTGCACCCGCCGTCTCGTAAAGTCTCTCGGTATTGTGAGAGAAGATCTTGTAATCTCAACTAATTCTTATTAGAATAAAATTCTTTATCACAGGTTATGATGGGATGTATACTTTCCGTGTATTTCCTGTGTACAATAACAGTTGAAAACGAAGACCCATCAGCCAGAAAGTATAGGAAAAATGGGTGCACTTTTAGGGGGGTATACACAGCAGCAGTGGTGACATAGAGAGAGAGAGCCAGCAAGCCTGTAACTAGTTCAGGGAACCATGAACCAGAGAGCATAAGCAAAAAGCCTGCACTTGTAGGGAGAAGGAAGACAGAGCAGTAGTAGCGAGTATGGCAACACAGTGAGGAAGAGGGAGAGAGCCAGCTAGCGCAGAGATCCAATAGCTGGAAAGCTTAAGGAAAAAGCGTATACTCCTATTTACGCTGGGTAAGAAAACAAAATAATTTTAGCAAACAGATGTTATTTTAATAAATGGGAGCACTTTTTTGGTCGACATGCATACACATAGCTTTCACACCCATCTAAGCTCCAGCACCACAATCACACAACGTGTACGCGCATGCCAAGTGTAGTGTTAGGCATATTACTATTGCCGTGTCGTAGTTTGTTACTGTACGCAGTGTCCTGGTATACAAAGTATACATGCACGAACGTGCGTGAGTGTAACTTGTTCACAATATTATGGATGCAACCATCAAAGTGTGCATGTATGATAAGTGTGTGTATGTACTTCCTACTTTTACTGTGCAGGTGTGTACATGTTGGTCTGCGTGCATGTGTATAGAATAAAGTAGATAATATGAATACTATATACTATAGTTAATCTTATTATTGTAATGAAGTACATTAATGAATAATATGTACTGTAAATTGATGCAGATAGCCAGTATTAATGAAACGGGTATTAATAATATGGTATTTATGGCCTCGAAACATTTTGATATACGCCATATCTTTGAGGAGAAAAAATCTCTCTCTTTTCTTCTCCACATCTCTAAGATTTCGTTTGTCTCTCTCTTTCTTCCTTTCTCTCTCGCTCTCTCTCTCTCTCTCTCTCTCTCTCTCATCGTCTATCTCTCTCTTTCTCTATGACAAGATTTTTTGTATTTTTCCTCCACCCACTTCACAAATACTTATATGCAATTCTTTGGCTCTGTCAAAATGAATCCCTACGCCAGGGGAGGGTTTGTTTTGACAGGCCAAAGTGTTGCAGCAACTACTATTGTCCATTGGGTATTAAAATTAGAGGCTAGTCTACAGGATAGTTTCAGCTGTATTGACATGACATTTTGACTCACATTTAGATACACTTTGGAATAAGGCCAGTCACTGATTGCGCTATGAATTTCGTTGGATACGCACAAGAAGCAGTTCTTTTGTAGTTACTGTCAAGAAAAAATCTTTACAAACTCAAGGGCAAGAAATAGCTTTTTTAAACTTTTGACTGAGCGAGCAACTTTTTGAATTTTCAAGTACATGGGATCCTTTTGAAACTCTGGAGCAAGGAAAAGCCTTTTCAAAAAAGAATTTTCATATACCAGTGTCTTATTTATAACATATAGTACATGAAATATTGATATATTACAAACCACTTTCAGCATGTATCGACCCGAGGTGCTGTTTAATGAGTTAACTATTGATTACTACAGTGCAAGAAACTAATAAACGTAAGACATCACGCACGTTATGAATGTCAGATAAATTAAATTAAATTGGTCATTAAGAAAAAAAGCACCTGCAGCCGACAAAGTGACGAAATTCTCGGTTTATAAAATAATTATTGATAAAAAAACTTTTTGAACCTATTGATCCAACAAGAGTCTCGAATTCGAGAAGAATAATTTTTGTATTCAGAGTCTTTACAAACAGGACTAAAAACTTTTCTTGATAGTGAGAAAATTATTCTAATAAAGCAACAAAATTTTGTATTCTGACGTCATAATAATAAAATGAACAATTTTTTGATCATTTGTGCTAATCGCAACCGTCTAATCCACACCTCAAAAAGCATACGTACACGAGTTTACAGCGTAATTGGTTGCTACTATATTCAAAACTGCAGTCTAACATTTGTTTGCAAGCATCTTTCTCGTTCAGAGTTTCATCGTTTAAAGTGTGCTTCAAAATGCATTTAACGTAATTCAGGATGTAAGTAAGAAGTTCCAACTTCTAGCTCTTATAGCTGGGAATTTAGAACGACCGCAGTGTCAAAAAATCAAGTATTTTATTTTCATTATAACAAATACTTCCAGTTTATTTTTTTATTACTTCAAAACTCTGAATTTTCTGGGAACAAACTTTGAAAATCGAAATAATCACTTTGAAACAACTATCTATGCTAGCTTTCGTACTCAGTCTGACTTTTAGCTTTCATAACTAAAAATACAAGATCAATGGCCCCGCTAAAAATAATACAAATTATTTAATAGTATTCAAACAATATATCAAAGTCAAAATATCCGAGAAAAACGACGGGGCGAGTCATTTCACAGTGATTTTCAGCCACTCGCTTAAGAAGAAAACACCTACGTTTCCAGTTCTAGTTTTTACAGCTAGAAAACCAGACTAAAGGCCCTGCTATGTATAAAAGATATTATTCATTACCAACTAAACAATATATCCAAATGAAAAAATACAAAAAAAAAGAATGGATCGGTCATTTTTGGCAATTTTCTGCAATTCGCTTAAGGCGGAAGCACCCCTGTTCCAACGTCTGGCTCTTATAGCTGGAAATTCAGAACAAAGGCCTTACTAGATATAATTTATATAGCATCAATTACTGATTAAACAATACATTTTTTTAAAAAAGTATATAAAATAAAAAGAAACAAAAGGGTAGGTCATTTTACGATGATTTTCTGCGACTCACTCAAGGTGAAAATATCCAAGTTCCGAGTTCTTGCTCTTATGGCTGGAAATTCAGAATGAAGGCTATATTAAAAATAACAAATATTGTTTATTATTTTGTAACTTCTTTATTAAAATTAAAATATCAGTGAAAAAAAGAAGGGGTGGATGATTTGTTAACGGTTATCCATTATACGCGTACCTCAGTACCAACTAAGCTTCTGCTTTTTCTTTTATTCGTCGTTAATAATTTAAACCAAAGGTTTTGTTAATGATTATACCTATAATTGTAAGTTATTAAGACAACGTTTTAGAACCAATTTGTCTTAAAAAAGGGCTGAGTTTTTTTTACAAAGGATTTCTATAATACAGTCAACCTACCTGTAGCTACGTTTGTACTTTCAAGATTAAATTACATTATACGACGCACTTGTAAATCCGTTGTTTACATAAATAATAGCTTATACAGAAGGCAGAAAAAAGCTTTCTTACTTAATTTTTTCATGTGATCAAAGCTTTTTTGAGCAAGGCTTTCGTTTCAGATTTCCAGCTATAAGAGCCAGAACTCAGACCCTGGATATTTTCACTTTAAGCGAACGGTGGATAGTCGCCGTAAAATGGCCCATCTTTTCGTTTTTTCTTAGATATTTTAATTTTAATGTGTTATAAATTAGGTAATAAATATTAAATATTATATTTATCAAGGCCTACGTTCTGGATTTCCAGCTGTAAGAGCCAGAAGTGGGATCTTGGGTGACTTCACCTTAAGCGAGTGGCGAGAAGTCACCGTCAATTGGCCTGTCCTCTTATTTTTTCTTGGATAATAAGATTTAAATGTATTGTTTATAAAATAATTTTTTATATGTATTATTCTTTGCAGGGCTATCGTTCAAGATTTCCAGTTATAAGAGCCATAAGTCGAAACTTGGGTGTTTTCACCTCAAGCAAATGATGAAACGAGTACGAAAGCTAGAATAGTTACATACGAGAATTCTGGGTTGCGCGTGTAATCATAGAAAATTAACCCGTTTTTGACTTTTTTGTGTTATTGGTAGTTCTTAACAGTATTTCCAGTGATTTCATATCTGATTTTCTTTGTGTTTAAGTGATTGTTTTAATTTCCAAGTAGTGTTTTGGGAATGTTCCAAACTTCTATATTATTTTTTTGTGACGATTAAAATAAATATTACGAGATTTCTTACGATTTAAAATATTTTCAAACCATGTAAGTAAGAACATAATCATTGGTAGTTTTTGTATTATATAGATTTTCACGAAAGTAAGACTTTTTTAAAGTATACTACGAAAAAACGATTTTTATTTTAGACTAATGAAAAATTCTCAAAAAATAACACGATACACACTTGTGTTAATAACCCCAACATTGATTACATCGTGGACTTCTCAAATGATGAATCAAGTGCACATGCATGGAATGTTACAGAAAACTATATCTTTAAGGAAGCAACTGGTATTGCACCGTAAGGGAATTATTTTTGCATCTGTAACGATCAAAATTATTTTTAACTATACTGGGCCACCTCTACAATCAAAATAGTCAGATACTAAAAAAAAAATACAGATTAATTGTGTTAAACAATAGGAAACAATGCGTTAAGATCTACGAAGTTTTTTAGATTTTAGATGAAAATCTGTTTTTATTAAAACATCTAAGTGTTATAATTTTAAGCCAAAAGTCAGCAGTTGATACGGTAGCTGGGTCCCGTATAGTGTATCGGATTCTTTATATCACCTTTCTTAGTCTACATTTAATATTTTCTATTCAGTGGCAGTGGCTTGGAAATCATGTCAATATTAAATAGTCAATTTTCAATTCTCACCGCTGGGCCACCAAAAACAGTATAAAACTAATGAAAGTGAAGAGGTCCTAATCGTTCGTAGGTTATGCTCAGTTTTCTCTAGGACAACAATACTTAAACTTTTTTTACTTTATTACTCTGGAGTTGTAAAACTATTGTTACAAGATTTTATCCGTTCACTTCTATAAAATGAAGATATTGTAATATTTTGTAACATAATTTTATTTTTGACATCGGATCATCATTTGACTGGACATGTTTAAAGTATGGTCTTAACCGTTTAAATTTAATGTTATTTGTACGTCTCTTAGGATTCAGCTTGTGAGTTTTATTTGTTCTTTTTAGTCAAGAAAAAATATTTTTTTAATTACATGGATAATTTATTTAATGTTTAATTCTTAATTCTTTTATTAAAACAATTCAAAATAGGTATTCTTTAAAATACGGTCCATTCAGATCACTTTACAGATTTTGGTATTCATCATATTACTGATAAAAAACTAACATTTATCACTGACTGTTGTTACTGCTGCTTCGTAGTTCCCTAATGCTTTGTGCAGTTATTCCCAGTGACTACTTAAACTACACGAATGAGTTTGTGGCCTGTAAGATGTTGCGGTTTCTGCCTTCTCTGCTATCGCTGGAACCACTTTCGGCGGGCCTCTTTCTTTGTACCTCGCTCCTTAGCGTAGTCTGATATGAGTGATACGCTCGAACTGCACCTGAGTTGCCTCAGACAACACGTTATGCCTTACGTGGATAAGGTACTCGCGAGTCGCGGGAGTCAAAAGTAGACTAAAACTTTAGAGGACACGTGGCAGACGTAGAAAGAGCAAGTTTTCCTCTTGATGGTGAGTTTTTATAGCGTCAGAGTGGGTAAAAGAGGCCTATGGTTGAATTAGGTCAATCAATGAGCGATGTTCTTGTAGATTGCGTTGACAGCAAAACAGCAGGCTTGCACGATGATGTTACATGTTATGATTTTATATATTAGAAAATAACAATATAACAGTACCAATCCAATTTTTCTAACAAGTGCGATTGATTTTTTTGGGTCAGTGATGATAAAAGCTTGCATTAGCAATATTAGAACGCCAAATATAATTTCAATTGTGACAGTAAGCTTACAAATTTTAAAATTAATCCTTCTGGGGATTTTACAATCAATTTGGAATATAATGAAATAGTGTGTTAATTTTAAATTTTAAAATTAGTGTTATTCAAAGTGGACAATCAATGCCCGAGTTAATTATTTATTAACACATTTAATACTATTTATTCATTCATACATACAATACGATTAATTAATTCATACATACAATACGATTTATTCATTCATACATACAATACGATTGATTTACCCATACATATAATACGATTTCAATACATCCGTGCATTCTTACGAAGAGGCTGGCTGTACCGTGTGTCAGCATATTATTTAAAATCCGCCTTAAAGCTATTACACACACGCATGTAAATCACGTATGAGCTCCTCTTGTCATATGAGCTTGCTTTATGTTCACAATACGTCTTATCTGAATTCGACAGACGGATAGCTTTTAGTTATAATATAATTCATATCAACTCAGGATGTAACAGGTGTTCTATAATCGATCCCCTGAACAACATTGTTTGTCTTACGACTTCAATAGTTAAAAAACTATTAGGATAAAAGTTGCATTTGCTGATTAAAAGTAGGGTATTTTGACATCCTCTGAGTATAAAATACCTCCCGAATGGTTGGTCTGGTTGAACGTGTAATGGTTCTGGCACTAGAGCTTTTACATACATTTTGGCGTGATTTACTGTAGTGTTTTGTTAAAATTGGTTGGTAACTACAACCTCACCAATATCTAGGATGTGTGCAAACATGAAATTAGAAGGAAAATTTCTGAAAGCCCGAATACTAAGAAATCCCTGAAAAATTTCCTGTTTTTCGCTTTTCTTGACGAATGCCTCATAACAAGAGCTTCTGGATAAAAATTTCACAATTATAATTTATTTTTTATTAGACTTTTCAAAGATACATCGATTTTAATTTTTAAAATTTATTTTTTAGCACCGCAAAATAACTTAAAACTAAGAAAAACACATCATCACTTTAATGCTATGCTCACATAAGAAAAAAATTAATATTTAGAAATGAAGTTCTAGAATAAAGTATTTTAAGGCATAGTAAGGCATGCAGAACTTATATTTAAACCCTGACTACTGCTAGTTGAACATTTTTTTCATAATTTTATTTTAATATATGTTGTAACTGAGTGAATTATAAAAATTGTAACTTAATAAGGAAATGTGTTTTAGGGGAGCAAACATCAACGATTACAAAAGCAACAGTTTTTTAGTATAATTACTTAACAAAATGTATCTTTTGGCAAGTAAAAATGAGCAATAAGCATTAAAATGTTTCTAAGTATAGTTAACGAAAAAATACACCCTTGGGTGAGCAAGTATTGACAATCAGCCACCTATACTTTGTTTATTAAGTATATTAAATAACAGTTGGTTAAATACTGCCCCTGCTAGCCCGTCCAAGGCACATTTAATTAATAAATTATATTAAAAAAACAATTGAGTTTCTAATCGTCAATACTTGTTTACTTAAGGGACATGAAATAATTAAATGATAAAAAAAACTTGTTCGATTGTTCAACACCAACCCTTTCATTTTTAAATGTTTAATTTTGAGAACTTAATATCATTAGGTATCGCTTATATTAGAAAATACTGGATAGAAAAAAAGTCTGTACAACAAAGCTACGAAGATCTACAACGGTCTTACTAAATATCTACTTAAATTTGCTTATTTAAAGATGTTTTAAATATAAATGTTAGCAGTATGGGATCGAGCAGGTGACTTGGCAAATAAAATACACTCAAAATATAGAATAAAACTTGGACACGTTTATTTACACTATCTTAAAGTTTAACTATCTTGACACTTTGCTATCATAAATATAGTAGTTAAACGAACATAGAAGGTAGGACAAACTGTAAAGGAAATGCGAAGACAGAGTATGCGTGTGTTAACAGACTGGCTGACTGCGCAAGAGTGAACAAAACTGTAGTTACTTGACGCTGAAGTGCAGCATCACTGCGTCTCGTCTTCTTGCTGTTGCACATACGTAATAATTCAGTTACGAGCACCAACAATATATCTAACACTCCCTCCCGTTCGTATCTGGATTTATTAAAATGAAAAGAAAAGATATATTTAAACATTAACACTGAATATAAATAAGTTTTAATTAGCCAATGATGTGGAGCACGTGGGCTTCTGGGTAACTCATTGTGGTTGGTTCCTACGAGCTAAAACATACACAGAAAATACTTTAATCAGCGTGTCTACCATCATTATCTATCTATTATCAAGTTACTAATTTTACTATCTCAAGTTCCAATTTAATTATCATGCATTTTACGCTAATTAACATTCAAAATTTCTTCCGTTAGTCTGTCATACAGTTAAAACGGCAGAGGTTTTGTAAAGATATCTGCTAGTTGTTCTTTGGATGGAATCCACTTAACAATTATTTTTCCTCTGGATACATATTCCTTAACGTAGTGAGCCTTAATCTCGGTCATGTGTCTCAGTCTTTTGCCACCATCTATCTTAGCACTTGCTCCGGCAGCTTTGTTGTCACACCATAGACCCGCGGGCAATAAAGTGCGAGACAATATAATACTTACAGAGTGCTCCAGTCCAATCAATTCTTGACTTGCGTCACACATTGCCACATATTCAGCTTCGCAGGTTGAAATAGCAACATAATTCTGCTTTCTTGTTTTCCAAGCAACTGTATCCCCATACAGCCTTAGGAGATATCCAACAGTTGTTATTGAGCCTTTACAGTCTGCCAAACTCGCATCTGAATAGGCTTCTAATCCATCTTTACAGCCTCTGTAGGTTATTCCTAGGGTCTTTGGATGTTGTAAATATCGAAATACCCGTTTAACTATTTTCCAATCATCTTCAGTTGGGCCGATTTGATGTCTACTCAGTACATTCACCGAGTATGAGATGTCTGGTCTAATTGTGTTGGCAAAATACAGCAGGCTACCGACTGATTCTCTGTATGGCACATTTTCTCTCGTTATCGTTGTGCTTAACTCTCCAGCATCTTCAGACTCTTCTCTATCTTTTCTTTGCCAATTCAAAACTTGATTTGTCACCATTGGTAATCTTTAGGGTTTTGACTCGTTGAATCCAAATTTCTCTAACATTTTATCTATGTATGGTGTTTGTGTTAGTAAAATTGTGTGAAGTTTTCTTTCTCTTTCCACTGTGATGCCTAGAAATGTGCCAACCTCGCCAAGATCTGACATCTTAAACTCAAATTGCAGGCCAGTCTTAATTTCATTCATTTTGCCTACACAATTGCTGGCTATCATCAGAGCATCCACGTACAGGATCAGGACTAGAAAGTTATCGGCTTTTCTCCATGTATAGAGACAGGGCTCGCTTGTATATGACCGTAGTCCCAATTTAGATGCAGTCTCACGAAACCGCTCATTTCATCTTTTTTGGCTGATTTTAAGTCCATAAAGGGCTTTTTCCAATTTACAAACCTGAGCTTTCTTGAATCTGTCACCATCAAGCAGGCCTTCAGGAATCTCTATATATATCTCTTCTTTGATAGATCCATTGAAGAAAACTGTCTTCACATCAAGTTGGCAAGTCTCCAGATTGTATCCATTTATTATTAATATTACTGATCTCACTAGGGCCAGCCCAGACACTGGGGCATAGGTTTCTTGCAGATCGTACTTGTTCCTATCTTTGAAGCCACGAATCACCAACCTCGCTTTGAACTTCGTGTTTCCATCTTTATCTATTTTTCTCTTTAAAACCAACCTAGAGTCGATGATGTTGGGCTTGCCACCTTCAGCGTTCTTGGTTGTTCTTTCTACAAGTTTCCACACTTGGTTTTTTCACATTGATTCCAGTTCCTCATCAATTGCTTTGAGCCAATTATCGCGATCTGGAGATGCGACAGCTTCTTTGTAGTTTGCGGGATCTTTGTTCAGTTCAGCAGTCAGGGCATGTGACATTTTATCTTCGACTTCTTTGATCAAACAGTCAACCCTTCGATCGAAGCAGTTTATTTAACTTGTTTGTGTCGATGGCTCCTGCAAAGCTCGTATCATTTATTCTAGTAAGCTGCTTAGGGCTTTCTTGACCAAGATCTCCAACTTTCTTGGGCCGACCGCGCTTTCTCTTGACTACTGGTTCTCCCTCCGTTTCCAATGACTCTTTAGGGCAAGTCTTATCAAACTTAACGAACCATTTATCTTGTTTAATATCTGTCTTGTAGTTTCCCCAGTTTGCTATTTTGTCCTTTCCCCAGATATCTCTGAACACGAGTCTTTCTTGGAATTTTACGTCTCGACTCTCATAAAGTCGGAGCTTAGATTAATTAGTCGTTTACATAATTAAAGTCCCGGAGTAGATGTAGTAAATTTATTTACTTCTTGTGTTCGACTCCTTGCCAGTTCTTGCTCAAGAGCCTCCATCTTTCTTTGTTGAGTGGCAAGACGCTGCTCAAACTCAGCTCGAATCATCTCTTGAGCCCTCCTATTTTCTTCTCTTTCCTTTTCCAGGGCCTTCTTATGTTGTGAGGCAACAACCTCAAACCACATCGACATCCAGGAGCTCTGCTAATGCCTTTTCTGTTTTATCAGCTTTCAGATTTCCTCGATGTCTTTCTTTGAGGCTTCTGAAATTTTTTTTTGTGAGTTTAAAATTTCTTTCGGTTTAATATTTTGACCGGTTCTTTTCATTAGTTTTTTTTCAAGTTCATGATTTGCATGCGCCATTTCTTTATGTAAGCTATCTAGCTCTTTCTTTAGGTTATCTTTCCTGTTTTGCAAGTCTTTAAATTGGCTATCAATCAAATCTAAATTTTTGCTTTTCAAATCTTTAACTTTGTCATGAATTGAAGTATCAGTAAAATTTTTCTTGCTATCTCTCGAATCTTTATTCTTATCTTTAGATGAGGTATCAATCAAACTTATTTTTCTATCTTTAGGGCCTTCTCTTTGGATGCGCTGTTTAGGGACAAGTCAAATTGGCCCAGCACATTTTTCTATCAAGTGAAACAGGTCTAACATATCTTGATTGTGATGTGCATCTCCCCCGTGTATGCAACAGTTTCATTATTTACGGAAAATATGGCCTGGTTGTTTTTACGAGTTACGACCACCTCGTCTAGTTTCCCTTGATCATCTTCAATCTTTTTATATGCATCATTTAGCATATTGATGGCATTTTGACCTAAAATTAACGGGGAATAAATAGGCAAAAGTATTTCATATAATGTTTGCGTGCGCGTTAGGCTTTTAGTTTTCTTGTGCAAGTGACATGGAGATCCAGCGTGAGTAAATGCGAGGGAAAATGGCGCTAGCATAATGTGTGACATGCACGGAGAGAGAGAACTAAAATGGCCGATTAACAGCATTTACTATGACGCGTGCCACCAGCCGTAGCGTGAGAGGACGCACACACTTAGTTCGGCCGAGCGCAAGCCATAACCAAGGCGCACATCCCCTCCTCGCCTCGAGGCGTCCCCCTTGGCGATGACTGGCAGGTTTATCGAGAAACGCGCTTTGTTCGTCACGATGCGGGCCCCTCCATCACATAAACGAATGCGTGCTGGCTCTCTCAAGTTCTGCGAATATCCGTAAAAACAAAGGAAAGCCTTCTAACCAAGGGAACCTCAAACATGCAATCTTAAGTGAGCTGTCTTGCTCCATCTGTCTTGCAAGACACAAATCTTTTAAGGGAAACTGTAAGCGAACGTGAGTTAACGACAACAACACTTCACGTAATTACCGAGTCTTCAAATCAATATACATATTTCTAGTACTTACTGCTGCTTACTCTCTTCTTAATGTTCACCTTTGTTATTGCTCCGCCCGAAGCCTCGAGAGTAGGAGCGATGACTGCATCTCCAGGTGATTCGGCTGCTGTGCCTCCATCCTGAATCTGCTCTGCTGCCTCCTGGGGCTGTCCCTCTGCCACTTCAGTGGTAGTCGGGGTGAGAGGACTGCTGCAGTGCTCACTACCTAACACAGAGCTCCTGGTTGCTTCCACCATTACGTTTCCACGTAAAAAAAAAAAAAAATGAAAGCACACAGGGAACGCGCGATGAGCTTAAGCACGGGGCAGAAAAAAGAAGAAAAAGAGAAACACAAGACGCGATCGAGCAAATTCCACACCCACACTACTATTTAGGGCCCATAACCTGTTAGCAGTATGGGATTGAGCAGGTGACTTGGCGAATAAAATACACTCGGAATATAGAATAAAACTTGGACACGTTTATTTACACTAGCTTAAGGTTTAACTATCTTGACACTTTACTATTTTAAATACAATAGTTAAATAAACATAGAAGGTAGGATAAACTGTAAAGGAAATGCGAAGAAAGAGTATACGTGTGTTAACAGACTGGTTGACTGCGCGAGAGTGAACAAAATCGTAGTTACTTGACGCTGAGGTGCAGCGTCACTGCGTCTCGTCTTCTTGCTGTTTCGCATGCGTAATAATTCAGTTACGAGCGCCAAAAATACATCTAACAATAAAATAAGTGCAGAGACTAATTTTTACAAATACTTTGTAAAGTCATCAAATAAAATCAATTGTCTTCAAAAAAACAGTTTCAGGATTATTATGTACGATGCTTGTTTCTTTTTCTTTCTTTTATTAAACAACTTCATTATATCATTCTCAGCAATTTATTTTTAAACTAACTACATGAATCCAATTACTTCTTCTACCAAATTTTTTTGATAGAATACTTAGTAATTATCTTCGATTGAAGCAGTTTATTCAACTTGTTTGTGTCGATGGCTCCTGCAAAGCTCGTATCANAGCTTTGTTCCCCCTCTGAGAGGAAAAAATGAAAAAATAAATAAAATTATGGAGAAATTCAAGCGAAAATTAAAATTTTGCAGAGCAAATTGGATGCAAGCTAGCAAGACATAGAAAATTTATTATTTCTTGTATTAAAGATTGATGTTGTATCAGTAAAAACAAAATTCTCAAATTGTAAAAACCATAGTTAAAACAGTGGAAACTATTATGATGGAACCAATAGAAGTGATGTATAAATTACTAAAACAGTTATTTTTATTAAATGATTTCTTATTTTACTACTACTTAAAAAATTGATTATTACAGTATGATTGTAAGCTATCCAAATCACTAAGTAAAATAAAGCTTAGATTAACAGCTTGTTATTAAGGGTACTCCAGAAAATAATTAAAATCTTCTATCTAATTGATCAGATTAAGTTGATTCTGTTGCAGCTGCGTTACACAATTTTTCTCAACATCAAAACAAAGTATACTAAGAAAATTATAATATTTAGTACAAGTATTAGATTTATTCATTACAAACTTTAATTGAGATACTAAAATAAGCGTGTTCACATTCTAGGCACACAAAATTTAGGGTTGGGATAATAAGATATTAAAATATTCTAGAGATTAAACTTTTCATTTATATTTGTCATTTGCCGCCAAGAAGTATCCTATCTTAACAACACCTCATTTTATTGTTGAAATGGCTGGATACATTTCACATGCTTATAAGTGCATACATTCACATTTGATTTTAATTTACGACGTATATTATATTGTTCGTATTATTGATTGTTTATGGGACAATTTTATTACGAGAAAGTCATATCTACCCCCCTTTTCTGAGGCATTGTTGTTTCATTCTATTAACTGCATATCTGCATGCCACTGTGAAATGCTACATACCAGTAGCCTATTTATATGATATCCTAGTGAGAAGGTCATATAAAGAAACACTACCTAGTTACCCGGGATGAAGTGACGGAATAAAGTCTCGAACAGGAGCCCTCCAGACGGGAAGCAAGCACTCTACCACCTTAGCCTCTGAGAACTTCCAACACTGCACGCTATCTACTGTGAAATTAGGAAGTATTTGTAGCCAATATCACACTAGTGGTAGCTCTGCTTGATTTTAAGAACACGCCTATTCCAATTATACACAGAAAAAATTAAGCTTGCAGCTAACTTAACAATAAGACCATTTCTCGGAGACTAAGCCTGAAAAAAATCTTGTTTTGAGTATTTTGAGTTACACATGTCTCGTTTTTGTTGTTCTAATGACTTTTTGACCTATGTTCTTCGATAAAGCTGTGAAGTAGGATTAAAGAGACAGAATGAAGCCAAAATACATCAGGCATACTGGCAAAAATAACTATTTTTCGGTATTTAAAAATTCGAGTTTGCAAATCTAAAGTAAATAGTAGTGCGGTCACCAAGGCTTCGTCTGCTTTCTAAAACTTACGTCGTTGCGCTCCCAAGCAACTTAATATTTGTTACTTCCTGCAAACACATTAATCTTGGTTTTGCTTGAATTTTTCTTGGCTTCTTCTTGGGAGTACAACAAATTTCGTTTTTATGATATACTTAGTTGTAAAATACATTATGCAAAAACTATTCGACCGACATTGATCAGGTTTTAAATGTAATTTATACGTACCTTAAACTACTTAATTCTACAAATTTATTTTTAAATATTGATTTTATCCTTATCTTGGCAAGGCACTAAAGTTATGATTAAGTTTTTTCTTAGATTTTACTTATTTTGCAATGCAGAAATGCAAATTTGGAAAATTAAAAGTAATTACTTTAAAGCTTCCTACAAAAAAAGTGCGTAGCACATCACGATTTAAAGCGATTCTAAATGGATAAAAGATAAGAATTTTCTTGTGAACACAACTATCAAATAATAATTGGTTATTGGCTTGGTAATAGTAGCACCAACACTTAGATTTCTTGTACATAAAGGTTAGTACGGAAAAAAATTACTACTAATATATCTAAAATAGTCGTATGGATTTTAAGATATAATAAGTTTATTGTAAGTAAATTTGTGTATATGAGTATACGCACTATTTTAAATATTAATAATAAAAAGTGTGGTTGAGTTTGATAAAACTACATGTACATACACATGCATATACCAGACACATATCTCACAATTTTAATAAAAAATGAGAGAATTACTGTTTAAACATTGTTATTCGTCATATTTTTATCATATGATTGTCTGAGGTACGTTAATATCTTGATTTTATTACTAACGAACCAACTAGTTGTTTCCAAAATAAGTTGTATTATTCAAAGTTACGTTTAAATCATTGCCTTAGTATAATCATAGTATGAAATGTATCTCAGAACCAAAAGAGATGTAATAGAATTTGAGATAGCTTTGCACTAATTGACTGTCAGCTTTTTTTACAATAGTTTAAATCGCTTACTTTCTTAAAGGATGCTCGAATCCTTCAAATTCTTTGCAAGTTATTGCAGTGACATAATGAGAATCTTACTTATCACAGTCTGAGGCCAAATTAAATACTTTATCTTGGAGATGATGTAAATCATTTAGTTATAATTAATAATCGTATAACAACAGTACATAAAATGAAGATGAATATGTAATGTCAAGTCTCATAACTGTTGTAGCAGTGATCTGTATAATTTTATTTTCTATTCTAGATAGTTTCACAAAGTTGACCCTAAACAGGTATGTTAACGTTAAGGGTACATAAAATTCAGTTTTTGTGCGATAATAATGATGAATTTTCTTTTCTTAATAGATGATGTATCAAAATTTAGAATTAATAGGTAATATTTCGTGATTTTCTAGTAACTTATGATTTGTTATAAAATTAAGCACTTTAAATAACCATTTTGCTATGCAGGAGAGCCTAAAGCAGGTAGGCATTACACTGACTGTTATTATTATGCTTTGTTTTATTGTTTAAATAATAACTATTGTCTAACTCAACCAGTCTTTACTAGCTTCAAGGACTTGCTTATGAAAATATAGCTCTACTTAGATCTAAATGATTATTGAATTGGTAACTTGAGAACTACGTGAAAAAAATTTTGTAAACAAATGTCTTATTCGCGATGTTAACAGCTTTGTTCCCCCTCTGAGAGGAAAAAATGAAAAAATAAATAAAATTATGGAGAAATTCAAGCGAAAATTAAAATTTTGCAGAGCAAATTGGATGCAAGCTAGCAAGACATAGAAAATTTATTATTTCTTGTATTAAAGATTGATGTTGTATCAGTAAAAACAAAATTCTCAAATTGTAAAAACCATAGTTAAAACAGTGGAAACTATTATGATGGAACAGTAAGCCTCAAAAAGATCGCTTAGTGAATTTTATTTTCCCGCATAGAAATTTTTACTGTTCTCACCATAATTTTTACTTTTCAAACTATAATTTTAAATGTTTAAGCGATAAGTTTTATTGTTAAAACTAATAATTTTTTTCCTTTTTTGCCACCTTGTATTTGATTTGCTGTGCAAAATGGTAGTTTTTCGTAAAAATTTCTCTATAATTTTTAAAATTTTTATTTCTCAGTGCCCCTATTTAGATTTACTCACCATGTTTAGTATGTTTTTTTAAAATTGTTCAGTACGTTGTATATTCATACCAACTTACATATAAGTACATGTATGAGAGATGGACTAGGGTCGCCATCTCTGGCAAATTACAATTGTATAATAAATGCGGACGCTTGGCACTCGAACGTCAGATCTCGTATGTTTGTTGAAGCATGTGGTCATGCATGCAAGCCGCTATCTGTCGTTAGCTGAATTGTGCATCGTTATTATAATTAAATCATCTGTTTATTCAATCTTAATAAAAATGACAAAGTGTGATTACTCATTTTTCAATCTACAGAATAAATCCCTAAATATATTAACTTGGTATCAGCTTGGAGGTTACATGTGATAAAAGTGTAAATCTAATACTAAAAACCGAGAAAAAGTTTTTGTGAAAGTGTATTGTTGTTATTCATGTATCCTGTTTTAGTTTTAAAATTAAAGAGATTACATGCAAGTGATCACATACAAAATAAGTGTCAACCAAAAACTAAAAAGTTTGGTGAATGTGATCAAAGATATACTAGTGATAAAGAAGTTTATTTACATAGAAGAAGAAGAATCTAATAATCTAGAAGAATCAAGAGAGAAAATTAGCAATTTTAAAATGGTGGAAATTAAGATACCTGTGTTTGATGGCCAAGATTACGCACACTGCAAAAGAAGAGTCAGAATGTTTTTAAAGTTCAAGAAATTTGCAACGGTAACAGAATGAGAGAAAGTATTGACGGATAAAGACGATGAATGGACCGAGAATAACTTTAAAAGCATGAATTATATTTATAGTGCTATTTTAAATAAGCAGCTGAGATTTGTTGGTGATTTAGACCGGGATTCAAGATTACAAAAAAGTTTGATGCTATGTATTTAAAGAAATCAACGGTTTTCCAGGTAATATACCAGAATATGCTGGAGAAAATCGCGTTAAAGGATTTTTCAGAACCATTAGTTTTTATTAGTAAATTTAAAAAATCAGTAGACGAGTTGAAAGCACCTGGTGCTGCAGTAAATAAGAAAGAAGAGTTAACTTATTTATTGAGAACATCACCATAAACGTATGGTTATATGAGTGATTTAGTAGACACGTTAAAACCAGAAGATCAAACAGCTAGTCATGTGATCATTAAAATAAGAACGTTGGAAATTAAAAGTTAAAGTAAAGTAAAAGTTAAACTGCTAGTGTAAGCATAAAATCAAATGCTTTCGTGTCAAAATTAAAGGGTCACGAAAAACAAGAAAAAGTCTGTTATGGTTGTTAGGGAAATTGGACATTTTAAGAAAGATTGCCTGAATGTAATCAATCCTGCGCAATACTGCATCTCAACCTGAAACGAAAAGAGGCGCTGATGCAGAATTGCCAAATCTTGATTACGTTCGTCCCCTTTGTCTCTCTTACCTCTTGGGTTACTGCTCCTGAAAAAGGGGGATTGGCACGACAGTTTTTCCATTCTACGAGGAGAACTAATAATTAACGCACAAACAAGTATCTTTCACTATTTCTTTTATTTAAGACACTTAACATCAAGACACAGTATCTCTCTTCGCAATACACGACACAACGTTTCACCTCGTTCTCTGGACTGCGCTGCAGCGACTCCACCTTGCACCACGCGAACCGTGAACGCACGTCTACTACGTCCGGCTCGTCCTGGATCAGGAGGGGCTCCTGCTCGTTCTAGACCCACACTACTATGCACACACTCACACTCCGTCCCCAATCTTACACACTACTGTACTCTCTCTCTCTCTCTCTCTTTCTGCTCGACGATGGCTCTCTCTCTCTCTCTCTCTCGACTTTTCTATCTACCCTTATACACGACAAAACGCGCGAATAGTGGCAGCACTCCCAAGCATGCACCTCACGGTCTCTCGTACACATCGTCTCATGAACCTAAATGTCACTTCTCTCGCTCTCTCTCGTACGTTCTACACTACACACACACTCTTTCTCTCTCTCTCTCTCTCTAGCCTCACCTCCTGGTCAAACGTCCGCGAGTCCCACCAGGCGCAATGTCGTCTGGCGTTCTGGAGCAGGTCCTTCATCCTGTGGCTGTAGCTTTTCTCTTCTCTCTCTCTCTCTCTCTCTCTCTCTCCTACCCTCTCCTTCTTCTCTCAGCAGCCGTAGTCCTCGACCTGGACACCTCGTCATCCTGGGAAAAAATAGCAGCTTCCAGACTCGCATGCACACTCCTCTCTCTTCTCTCAACACTCTACGCACCTTCTCAAAAACTCTCTCAACTCTCTCAACTCTCTCTCTCTCTCTCATCTCTCGCCACGCAACCCCACAAAATCACCAAAGCTCTCGCTGCTTGCGCTTAAGCGTACAGCTCGAGGCTCTACTCCAGACTGATTCACAGTTTCTCGCTCGAGCCATGGCCACAATCGCTGCTGCTGCTACGTATCTTCCCTTGCAGTCACTCTCAACATACTCGGCAGCTGCTGTGCTTCGGTAGTCGTGTTCGCATTTTCCTTTTCCGCTGACCCTGCGGTACCTCTACATCTTAGCTGGTTTTCCGTTGGCATCCTCTTCTCCTTCTCTCAGCGTATATACAGCTCCCGAAAAACAAACAAATTCGGAGAAGCTTCGATTCTCTGCTTTTTTGTATACACGTTGCATTAGCGAGAGCATTTTGAAACATGAAGGCCATTTTGCCCCGTTACAGCTGGTTATGGAGGCCGACTACAGAGAGGCAGATGTCAACGATTTCGTGGAAATTACACTTAGCAAGAAGCATCAAAATGCAGAGGCAGAGGCAGAGGCTCGAGCGAGCAACAAGGCAGAGGGTACGTGTCACAACAAGAAACGTGGTACTAAAGTAACAGATCGTTTGGCGCCTTTTCTGCGAAGATCGTTGAGTCTACTGCAATGAATAGCGAAACGCAACGTATCAAAAGTTCATCAAAAGTTAGGGATAAGAATAAAGTTGTTGCTTAAATTGATACAGCGAAAATTTGTAACAGTGTGAGTGCGCTTTTAGCTATCACGTATAAAACAGATAAATTGTAAAGAATATACAGTGACATTTAAAATGAGCATAAGATTACCGTAAATGCTATGAATACCAAGAATAATAATAAAATTACTGTAAATAAAAAAAGGCATAGTTTTTTTGGCATGTCAATTTTAAATATTTTAATGTTTAATGTAACAATAAATTAGAGGAAGTTCTGCCAAAAAAAATTGGGAGTGATTATATGAAATGCTCTATTCATGTTAAAAATAAAGTGCACAATCGACCACTGAAAAACAAAAGACTAAAAGCCAAGGAAACTTCAGAAACAGTACATACTAATCTGAGTGGGCTTCATAATACTGTTAGATACAATGAAAAAAACATTTTTTTAACTTTTATTGACGATTATCGTTAAATAGCCAGAATTTACCCAATTTCATCTAAAGATCAATTCTATGATTGTTTTGTAGCATAAATGAACGACCTTGACAATATTACCAGAAAAAAAAAAAAAAAATTAAGGTGTGATAACACAAAGAAATATATAAATAAAAAATTTTGGATTTAGTAAAACGAAAAAAAAAAAGTGTAGATGCATTATGTGCACGAATGGTACTACCGGAAGATATACTAGAAGCATTATGAAAATTGATAGATGTTTGCTATCTCAAGCTAGAATGAATCAAAAGTTTATGCTGGAAGTTGTATGCGTGGCAGCATATTTAAAGAATAGGACATTTTTAAATACTGCCGATTTAAAAAGTCCTTTTGAGTGGTTTTTTTGTGTAAAACCTAAAGTTAAACATTGAAAAATGTATGGAAGCAGGGTATTTGAACGTGCAGTTAAACAGGAAAGTAGCTCAAAATGGTATGAAAAAAAAGATTTAGGAATTCTTTTAGGGTATAAGAATGTAGGATACAGAGCTTTGATAAAGCCAAGGATTATTGTAGCTAGACATGTTGATGTAATTTAAAAAGATAAACATTGTATTGAATGAAAATTTAATGATGATGATGAATTAAAAAATAAAAATAAAACTGGAGATGACAAATTCGAGTCAAGTGACAAATTGAAAGATGCTGAGTATAAAAACAATAAAAATATTACTGTGAAAGAAGATAAATGCCAAAATAAAAAAAAATAATGTTAACAGTAGACCGAAAAGAAATGTTAGGTATCCAGAAACATATGATAATAATTATGTATTTAATACTATCTATGTTTATTATTGGATTGCAGAAAATCCTAAAGGTTTTGATAAACTAACAGAAAGATACGAATCTGGTAATTAGAAAAATGTTATAAAAACAGGAAATAATTGTTTTAATAAAAATAAGACTCAGATATTAGTAGCTAAGCCAAAAAATAAGAAAGTTTTAGATGTAAAATGGGTTTATTTAAAAAAGAATGAAAAAAATTAAATGCTAGGTTAGTAGTTAGAGGGTTTCAACCAAAGAAAATTATCAAAGATATACATTCTCCTGTAGCTAAGATGCAAACCTTAAAAATTTTGATATCTTATTGTTGTCATAAAGGTTTAATTACTTATGGATCAGATAGAAGTTAAAACTGTGTTTTTAAATGGTAAAGTTAAATCAGAGGTCAAATCAAACCACCTCGGGGCTTAAAAAAAGATTTTAATGAAGTATGTTAATTGCAAAGAGCATTGTATGGTTTAAGGAAAAGTCCTAAAGCCTGGTACGATTGCTTTGATGAATATATGAAATTTTAACATTGAAAAGTAGTTAAATTGATCATTGCGTATGTTTCATGAACAATGAAAGAAAACTATATGATTCTTTTTGTTGAGGATTCGTTAAATTGCTGCATGTTAAAAGACTATTGATATGATTATAAGAAAAACGTCAGAAATATTAAGCATGAAATATTTGCAAAAAGTAAGGAACTATTTAGAAATAGGTATTAATTACGAGCAAAGGAATAATAAAACTTTTTTATGTCAAAAAAATTGTATTTAGTCTTTGGCTAATAAGTACAAGCTTGAAAATGCAAAGTTATATATTTGATGAAAGTAAGTTTAAAATTGGATCATGCAGAAAAAGTAAAAAATGATTTAAAAAATCGAATTTTGATCGGTGAACTTGTGTATCTCGGTTCAGGCCTCAAGATCTGATATAAACTATAGCGTTAATTATTTAATTAGTTTCAAAACTGTTATAATTGAAGACTATTAATGGAAAATTGTTAGACTGGGCAGGTGATAGTCTTGATAGAAGGTCTACGTCGGGCTATGTAATAAGATTTTTAGGTAATGTGGTATATTTGAAAACGCGAAAACAAAATAGTGTAAAAAAGTCTTCAATTTCAGCTGAGTATGTTGCTTTGTCAGAGGCTATAAGTGAATTTAAGTAAATAAAAGATTTGGCAGACATTTTTAGGTGAAAGTCGTATGAACCGATAGATATTCATGGAGACAATTAACGATCTTTGAGTATCACGAAATTTAGAAATTTAAAAAAAATTAAAAATGTATTTAGGTGCATTATCATTATATTCATAAAATTACTTAAAAGAAGTTATTGACATACTAAAAGTAGATTTAGAAAGTAATATTGCAGATAATCATATGGAATCTCTTGAAAGGTCAAAATTTAAAGAGTTTGGAAGTATGTTAAATTTGGTTAAATAAATAAGTTGTATTGGTATAAATGTAAGAATGATTGTCGAGTATAATGTATATTTATACCAACGTATATATAAGTTTATGTATAAGAGATGGACTAGGGGCACCATATTTAGCTAATGACAATTGTGTGATGCATACCAACGCTTGGCGCTTCAACGAGGGTGCAAGTCAAAACTCGTCCCACGGTCGGAGCATGTGGTCATGCATGTAAGAAGTCGTTTGTCGTTAGTTGTATTGTGTATCGTTATTATAATTAAATTATTTCTTTATTAAATATTACTAAATAATAAGAAATGTGCTTCCTCATTTCACAATCCATGAATAAATCCCTCAATGGATTAACAAAAATAATTAGAACATTATATCGGGGCTAAAAAGGTATCTGCTATAAGAATGCTTTGTCCGAGAACATGTGTTTTATTTGAGTAATGCTTACCAAAAAATTATTATAAAGACAATGCTTATTTGTTTGGCTCCATTCCATTATTAAATTTAAAATATTTATCAATGTAATTAGTGTATTTATTTTAGACTGGTCAAAAAATAAATATATTCAATTTTTCAAACAACTTATTAATTTATATTTTAATGACGTTAAACTACGTCATTCTACTGCATTAAGGCTTATTTAGAACTGAGCAAAACTAAAAAATGCTCATAAGTGCTGACACACAAGGGCTTTTGTCAGTGTGTCCTGATAGGCTATCTTCCCTTACACAGTAATTACGTTTCTACGCAAGTTTTATAAAAATTGGTCTTGTGTCTGACGAGCCAGAATGTATTTGCATGTGTGAAATTAATTTGAGTGTTAGAAGTATGAACAAAATTTTTTGTTGTAGTTGCAGAAGTAGGACTAAATACGATTATTTATTGGTAAAAATTTGTTTTAAGTAAACAACTCAAGATAAGTTAGGCACACAATTACATTGCACCTATTATTCAATATTTTGGATATAACGTCTTAAACAAATTTCTCTAATAATTGTTTTATATAGGAACACTTGTACGAAAAAATGCCCACATGTGGCTCATTTTTATTTTGGTTTTTCATTGCCGCATGTTATCCATTCTTAGCGAACAATGTGAACTGTCAACTAGTAATAAAAGAAGAAAAATCTCTGAGACATCTATACAAAGTGATTCCTTACGTGTCCGTAAGACTGAAAAGTGTTAGTACAAATCAAATATTTGTAAAAATAGAATAAACAATGCAATATTTAATAATTAAAAAAAAAATAACAGTAACAATGATATTAGTGATAAGGGTTATCATAATACTAACATGAAAAATAAATACTTTTAAAAGTATAATGATTAATTAAAGTGTGGGAAAATTAGTTAATAGTTCAATAAAAAACGAATCGTTTCAACCAATTTTCCAATAATTTTATTTTAATACTCTCAAAATAGAAAACAAATTGCTTCATTTGCATAAGGCATAATGTGCCTAATGTACATAATGTTTGTTGTGCTAGCTTTACATCTCGTGTATTATAAATTTTAAGTTAATTATAACGTGCAATTTTCAATACGCTTACATGTATAAGAATACAAGTGAAGAAATAAATTGTACTTCCATAAAAATTATACTTTTTTGACCATCCGTTATTATATTTGATTCACTGTCATCTGTTTATCTACGAACACCGGGCGTAAAGAGAAAACGTGGGAGTAGAGGATAGTTTAATTACGTAGTAGGGTATTTAAAAAGGTGGTGCGAATTTTTTCGAGTGGAGGAAATCAAGTTGCAACGACTTGAAACGGTTGTTGTGCTGTACATCGATGCACTCACTCACGGTGCGCCTAGGAGCTGAGTAGTTACACTATGTGGATTCAAGGACAAGTAGAAGAACAAGGGGATCATTGGGGTTTGCGGCCTGGTGGCCGCTTAGTCTGGCGGCTGCAACGCTACTGCGTTGAGAGTGTTACTGCGTTGAGTCCCATTACTTTACTACCTCTTTCACTTTACTGCACTCGTTACTGCACAGTGGGAAGTCCATACTACCTCTCACTGGGCACTCTAATACCTTTACTTTTTTCTGCGCACATTACTACGCAGTAGCAGCAAATAGCACGTAGGTGCTGTTGTCGTACAGCAGTTCCGCTGCTGAACTGGCTATTCTCGGATAATTACCATGGATTTCCCATGCTGTTTTACCGTCAGGAGATCTTACTAGTTCAACGGCTTGTTGATAAACGAGCTCTCTGCGGCTTGCAGTCACCCTATATAGAGGTCCTGGTAATTCGTATATGTCTTACTCATATGAATATGCGCACATACACTTTTACTTTAGTAATACGAGGATACTCGTGTCTTGAAGATAACTCATAGATGACTTTAGCATTATTTGACGTTGAGTTAAAAATACCTTAAATATGATTTAAAAACAACTATTAGACAACTTGAAGATGTCATACAGTTAACTTAAGGACATTTTGGCTAAGGCTCTTTGGAGAGAAGTTCTATAGGTTCACCATCAGAATGAAGTGGTTGTATAGCGTACTCCTTAATAACTAAATCGTCAACAGGCTGTTTAAAATCTTGCATATGAACTATGTAATCAATTAGTCTCAAGTGCTTAGGAACTTTTTGATACTTGATGTTTTCCTTAAGAATAGCTTTTTAAAAAATACCACAATTTGTTTTTTTATATTAAGGTTAGTCTTTAGATCTTTTCTGAGCGGATTCCCTTTCCTTACATCTTTTCTTAAATTTTTATTGTCAAACTTTTCTTGTCTTCTCTTCATCTTCTCTGCTCCAGCTGTTGCTGCTGCTGTGACCTTTCTCCATGACGGTTGAAAGACGAATAATGTTAAGAGAGCTAGGCACGAGCCTTTATAGTCTTATCCCCACTACTACCACCTATCCCTACCACTACTTTACATGATTTTCTTGACATCTTCACTCATTGTATTGTATTGAATAATGCGATTGTGCAGAATTAAGCAGTAGGCTGATGTGTTGGCGGGAAAATGATCGTGAGATTCAAACTCCAAACGTACATCAACTGGAGCATTTTTCAGCGACTCATTTTGCTTGGAGCAATCAACGACGATGAGAGATATATGGGATAGGAGTTAGAGTTTTCTTAACAGTGGGGCACGATCCTTACCATAATACGAATTATAAAAATAAGCATGCATATCATACAACAGTGCAAACAGATTTTTTACTATATCGAAATTGAGATCACCGTAGGGATACTATTGTGGATTGAAATGGAGTTTCACACTCGTTATGTTACAATCATCAAACATACTAGCATTAAGTCCTTCTTTTTGATTCTTACGGTTGGTCTGAAAAGCTAAAATTACATAGCGTGGTTTTCCCAACTGATTGGACGTTTTGACTGTTTAAATATGTTTTGATGCTGTGGGCAAGAGAGAATATTCATAGAGCTCTCAAGTTTGGAAGCTCATAGATATGAACTTATCTTTTTGTAAATAATTAAATAGTACAAATTTTTTGAGAATCCGACATCACTACATAGGGCATAATCCATTCAAGTTTCAATATTTTTATCTTGAACTTTTCCTGGAATCGTACTGCCTTAGCATTACCAGTAGCCACTATCTGTGATTGAATGACTGCATTGAAATCAGTTGTTGATCTGGTGAGTTCGAGTTTATGTTCCACGTTAACTACAATCTCGCGAAAGTCTTCAGCAAAACCTAATATCATATTTAGTGGAATCAAGAGATTAAAGTAGCCGTTAATATTAGTTAGACTTATTTTATCTGAAATTCCAAACAAACCAGCATTTTTAGTTATTAGATTCTGATCAGGACTAAGTGTCAGCCAATTTTTCATATGGGTTTTCAGACCTACATCCTTAGCTTATCTATCTCTATAGTATTTATCTCATTTCTGATTTTTTAGAATAAATAGCAGATGGCGTTGTTTGACAATTGAGTACTTGCTGCTGCCGTCTTACCATTTGATTTGACTAACCTTTTATGAATGTGAAGGAAACTGCGTGATACTAGCAGACATGGGTCTTAATGTTGAGTCGATATACGGATTTCATCACTATTATTATAAGTTGTAGATGCGTATGGTTGATGAGCATGGATCACATAGTGTGTTACGATTCGTCAAACGTAATAGGTGACTGAATGCTTAGAATCTATTTTATGCTTGGTGCAACAAAATAAGAATATACAAGTTAGTTTCCATCAGGGCATTTTATTTTTAATCCTCGACTTCTTAGAAATTGAATGTTTTGATGCATTAGCTTTTGACGATTCAGCTGTCTTCTCCATTAACATGTTGATGGTTCGGATGCTCGTTGTTGACTGAGCGCAGAATGGCATGTCGAGCTGCTTATATAGCTTTTATAATCTTACACGATTCCCATTATTGTGAGGGTTTTATGTGTAAACTTATCGTTATGACTTCTCCACGAAAATTGACTAATTCTCCGTCCTGGTCAACTATATGTAATGGTATGTGATTAATAGTGCGCTCAACGATTAGTAAATCAATAATTTGTAAAGAAAATTCAATAACTCTGTGTCCTGTCAGGACGGCTTGAAAAAATTCGTAAGTTGTATGAACCTTTTTTCTGTTTGTATAGGCTCTAGTAGTGATGGTATACTTAACTCGTAATGCGTTTACATTGAGAATAGCCACATGTAAGTCTAAGTTATTAGTGACGTTACCTTCTAAAACATGCTTAGTGAAATCCAAGTGACGGCCTACAGAATCTTTTGGTTTGAAATTAATCGTATAGCTACAGATAATTACACTACAAAGTGTGTTATTGTTGGATTTGATATCAATAGTTATATCGTTATGCTGTAATACATCCACTAAAAAGACTCTATTTCTCGAATTTCGTATCTACCTGCTGAAAAAACGACTACTTGACCACCTACGTACAATTTATCATTACCTTCGTCGATATTTGGAATCGAATTCAATGTAAGAAGTTCTACTAAGCCAAAAACGTAGTTATGTTTTGGGGACTATTTAATAGGTGGAAAATACTGGGCTTCTAATACAGAAGAAATACCAGACAGATTGAGTGTCAATGCTCCTTCCATGAGTGCTGACAAGCGAATAAATAATTTCTGATTATGACACTTCCTTGTATACTTTCTTACAATTTCCTCGACAAGAATAGTAAGCACGAATAACCGCAGTTAAAAGAATCAAAGTCTTGACATTTTTGATAGTTATACTTTATCTTATCAACTTCCGAGTACAGCATTAAATCCAAAGGTGGCTGCAGATTTCCATAGCTGTCAAAGTATGTAATATTATTACCACATTTTCGATACGCTACCCAATGAGTTCCAGGTCCATCCTTATCATCAAAATTTACAATAGCAGTTTCACGATATCGTGGCCCATTGAAAGGTAAGTTGTTTCGCATAAATACCTCATCAAAATATTCAAATAAACCAATGTTGGTTAAAGTTTGATCAGGAGTTCTTATTTTATTAATTTTTTTTTCAAACCACTTCCAGCATATGTATTTAAGTAGACACCTAATCCAATTTTTAAGTGGTCGAATTTTAAGATCTTTTTCAAGTGAAATCGCCATTATAGTTTTATTGTGTCCTTCGCTTCCTTGCAGCTGCTGTTTAGCAGTCTTACTAACATTTATATTTTTTAATATTCTAGCTACACCATTAGCTAGTGCTCTAGTTGCACACAAACAAGCAAATGAGGGTATTAAAGGTAGTACACAACCAGTTTGAGCAGAGAGAGATAAGATAAGAGGTATTTTTACAATTTTTTTCCCACCTGCTTTCTTAACTGCACTACGTGCCCCCTTCAAAGCCAAAGTCATAACCTTGTGTGCATTTTTGCTCTTGGTATTTATTTTACATGGTGCAGCTTTAATAACTGTACTCAAGGCAGTGCATGGTCTCTTCTTACTTTTCATACCCATACATAATTTACTTTTAAGCCTCATAGTACTCGCAATACATAGAGCCACTGCTGTTTCCCCAATACTTGAGTCTCTGGCTTTGACTCTTTGCCAAGCTCTCTCGGCTAAGACTCTATCTGCTAAATTTCTAGCTTCGATGCTTTCTCGATACTGAGAATAGGCTATGTCGAGCTCCTTACACGCTTCATCTAGTAGGTTTATATCTGGATCACTTCTGGCAAGACGTTTCATAAGTTAAGTACCTGGACCGCAATACTGATAGCCTGGTATGCGAAGTTCAGCGGGTAAAGTGTTTATAATCTTATTCAGCAGACCACGTCATTTCTTATGTATGATCACCACTTGACGGAGGTTGGATCACGACTGAGCTCTATACAAGGAAATCATCGTATTAATAGTCTGCAGATCTGAAAATGTGCAACCACGAGAGTATATAAGCAGTGTCTTCATGGACTTGACGTCAGTCGTAGTCGAACCGTTGTACAGTGCAGACATAAAATTTAAAGAGCAATCCGTAAAATTGCATATTGCTAACTTCGATGCTGTTGTAAAATAGGAAGAGTGCTCCAGTTGACATGGTGACTTAGTACCTGACAGTATTCGAGCTGTTTTCTGAGGTCCATTTAATTGTGGTAAGACAAACAGTTTATTAGCGCTGATTATACATTCGAATAAACTGAGATTTGAAAATACTTATCTGTATTTAAAGTTGCTTAACCAAAAGAAATATAAGTTCTTAAAAGAGCTTTTAGAGCCTATAGATGGTGTGCAATATTTTCCTTTTAGTGAACACGAAGCAGTTATGTCCCCATACGATGCTTTACAAAACTCTAGTATAATTTTTGATGATATTGCATGCAAAAACAGGAAAAAATTAAAGCTTTCTACTGCATCGGAAGACATAAAAATTTCAATTGATTTTATCTTTGTCAGTCATTTGCACAAGTACCAAAGCACCTTGTGAGAGATAATCTTTCAGCTCTATTTCGTCAAAATAATCGTAATTAAAAGCATGCGTACGATGATCACGTTAATTCTGATATGTCCTATAATCAGTTTAACGATCGATGCTCAAGCTGTTGGAATGATGATGAACATGGTCTCGTTGTTATCGACAAGGATAGGCAGATGAACAACGGCTGATACCGAAGAGGTTTCGACAGTTTTTCTATCAATATAGGTCGTATGTAGCGCGAACTAATCAGTCTACTGTGAGACCTCAAAGTGTCAACATGTATGAGATAGAAAAATACGTCTTTCATTAGCTGGTGAAGGCAAGAGAAGCCATAAAAAAAAATATAGATTATTAATATTTGGAAAAGATAAGGTTGAAAGAGTACTTAGTGAGACTTTTAAACCAATTACCGATCCTTAACAACAAAACGTGACGCAAACAAAGTAAAGGAATATAAAGAGTCATTCCGTGATGAATAATTATTTTAATTATTTTCCTACGCAAAAGCTGCTTATCAAATGAACAAAAAATAAAAAAAAAATACAGCGATGATGAAGATACGATGTTTCAGTCTGCTGTCAGTCAAAGTGACAATAATGATAATGTCAATGATCATGATGATAATGATATGAATGTTACTATTCGAAATAAGATAGATGATAAAAATAAAATCCCTTCTAATAACTTATACTTACAAATAGTTAACGAAAACCAGAAAGATTTATTAGATTTAGTGAATGGACTTCGAAAAGAAGATGGAAAGTATAAGTTTAGAAATTCACCAATAAACTAAAATAACAATGAAATTACGATAAATGAGATAAGATTTCCTATAAAAATTGGATTGCTAAAGCTACTTGTAAAAAAACATCCTGATACAATCTGCATCACTGAAGGGGATTTGAGTAATTATTATGTATTTCTGAAAACTTTAAATTCACATCAAAAGGGTTTTAGCAAGAATAAACCTATTCGAACACGTAATAGTAATAAATTCCATAAAATTATAGCTTTAATGTTTGGTCTTATTGGTAACAAAAAAAAGTAGGGTCCTTGTTACCTCACTATAAAATTGTTGAGCCAACGCAAAAAGTTGATTATGTGCTCTGGGACGATCCAAGTGAGCTGGTAAATTGTCTCCGATTACTTATAGCTGAAAGATGGGCAGGAAATCTAAACCATGATAATGATATAATATTGATTATTGAAGCCTCACGAAAAGGAGGGTATATATACTGAGTCAAAGATAAATTCAAGTCAGTATCGCAATGAGCATCGACGTGTTTGGACGTAAGCTGAGTAAGACTGAAGGCAGCAGCCAAGGTCCTCATAGCATTGGATATAAAATCACTGCTTATGGTCAGTATGATTTACAAAACAGAAGATTGTGCAATGTTGCAGCAGCAATAAGCTCCAACGATGCCATGAATCTTAGTAGTTTTCAGAACGAGAGAAAAGTTTGAGTTGATGAGCAAGATAAGCTAAAAGCAATTTTGAGTAATTTAAATGATTCATTTATCAAAAAATAGCAAATTTGGAGCAGGAACTAAATACTTTAAAAGAAATATTATCTTAGATTTTTAACATTAATCCAGAAGATAATTAGAGTAGATAAATATCCTGGTTGTATGTGTCTGATATTTTCCTGCATTTACTTATCAGATGTCAACGAGGATGGATCGCAAACAGGAAATTGTAGTAGAGGAGCTCCACAAACCAGCTCATCGTAACTATCCACGTCGAAAGTATGAAATACAAGAATTGGATGAAATATGGCTATCTGATCTCGTTGAAACGATACTTTATGCTAGAGAAAACAAAGGTTGTAGATACATGTTTACTGTAATGGACACATTTTCAAACTATGCATGGGCCGTACTAGTAAAACGAAAAACTGGGGATGACGTCACAGCAGCAAAGAAATCCATATTTAATACAAAGAGTACTAAAAAATTGACATACCGATAGAGGTAGAGAATATTATAACAAAAGTTCTCCAGATCTTATGAAAAAGTATAAAATCAATCTGTGTTCAACTTACAGTAACCTTAAAGCATCTATAGAGTAAAAGATTCAATCGCACAATGAAAAACAGAATGTGGGTTAAACTTAGTTTAAATGGTAACTGTAAATGGCTTGATTTACTGCCAGACTTAATTGCAGCCTTTAATAATTGAAAAAATCGCACAACAGCTATGAAACCAAATAATATTACTTTAACAAATGAAGCCAAACTTTGGAAATCCTATAATTCTCAAGATGAGCCAGAAAGAAAAAAATTCAAACTTTGAAGTTAATGATAAAGTGCAGGTAAGCAAGGTGAAAAATGGTTATGCGCTGAATTGATCTGCAGAGAAATTAACAATCACTAAGATATAAGAAACAAATCTAACTACTTACCATTTAAAAGAATATGAAGGTCAACCAAGGTCCAGAGGCTTTTACGAACAAGAACTTTCAAAAGCCAAGCATTCTGATGTCTATCTTGTGGAAATATTCTTAAAAAACGCGGTAATAATATTTACGGTAAATGGTTAGGATTTTATAGTTCTCATGAGAGTTGGATCAAAAAATCTAATATTTATTGGAAAAATAATAAAATAAGAAAGAGAAAGTAGAGGGAGCCTCGATTGACGCCGTCTCCTGTGAAAAACAACCTATCTATCATTCGTTGCACCTCTGTGGACTTTCTCTTTTTCTTTTTCTTTATTGATGTATATGTACATGTATTTATACAAACTTATACTACAAATCCACAAATTCAAACTTATGATCGCCATGATAACCTATGAATAAAGCAAACTTTTGAACTTTTTCTCTCAATTCATTGTACAAGTCTCCATTCTTTTCCATGGCTTTGGTGACGATATCTGGAGCGAAGACTTGGAACTTATCATTGATGGTGATGATCACCTTGTATCCAAAGCGGGTATTATTCTTTCTAAGTTCTATCACCATAAATCCTTTATCCTTTTCCAACTCTGATAACTTCCTTGTGGGAAGATGAATATTTTTAACGATACGGTATATCCCAGCAAAGTCTATTTTCTAAAACAACTCGAAAATTCAATCATTATGTGGTACAGGATACAGTATATTAGGTAAAAGTAGCTACTCACTTTAAAATCAAGCACAATCTTTTGATAAATGAGAAGAGTTAAAATCTTTGTATATTCCTTCGGGGAGGACTTGATGTGCTCTCTGGCTTGTTTGAAGTTGGAATGACTTGCACAGGTTGATATACCTTCGTATGTAGGGATAGCTTCTATCTCTTACTTGAAAAGGACTTCATGTGCTCTAAGACTCATCCAGCCTTGGAATGAACTCCACAGGCTGGGGTGCCTTCTGATATAGGGATATTCCCTCTCCATAAGCTTCCCCCACTCCAACATCTTCTATTCGCTGTTGCTCTCTATCTTCTTCTTTTTCTTCTTCTACATTTTCGTCTTCCTGCAGTAGGATTTGTAGGAATGCTTCATCCTCCTTATTCATTCTTAATTTATGCTGGCAAGGCAGTGTATTTATAGAGCTGAGCAGCAGATGGCGCTTATCGTCTTTCGGACTCAGAGCTATTTTTTTCTGTTTTTCAGTGTTAACGTGATGGTGCTTGGAACGAATGACATTCTGGACGCACGTCATTTTAGATTTGTTAAATAAACAATCCTTATAGTCTTTAAATCTAATTTTTGTCTTAACAACAGATGTTTCCACGCCTTTTGCTTTGTTAATCAGTTTATCGTCTTGCACACGAACAATACATTTTACTACGAAGACTAATAAATTCGAGCATAATTTCACCACAGCACTCATTTTTTATGAGCCTAATTACTTTCTTGTTTCTTCAAGGTAAATTAAAACGATTATGGTCTTCAACCATGCACTTTGATGGAATTTCAATGCTCTGTGTATTCTACGCAAGATTGATCCATGTTTCATAGCTTGCCTTAAAGTTTCATAGCGTATGTAGGTAGTGTCATATGTTCAGGACACAAAAGTTAATCTTTGTGGTCATCGTGTAAACTCCAAGGATACTCCAATTTGACTTCCAATATGTAGCCATAAAAGTGATTGTCTAAAACACGGAAAAAATGTCAACTACTTAGATTACTCAGCCATTCAAAGCTGCCACGTGGCAAGGTCTATGTCATACCCCAACCGTAGAGATTATTGGCATCCTAGTACATAAGTAATTTTTTTTTTTTCAATGGGACTATATCCTCCATCCACGTATTTATTATTTGCCTTTACATAACAGTTACAACATTGACTTATACCATCTCTAACACCTCTTTCGATAAATGATAGCATATCTACATCAATGAGAAGTTTTAATTTATCTTGTATATATTTCAACATAACATTCCATGTTAAACTATTTTTATTTATTATTTGCTTTCACATAACGGTTACAATATTAACTTATACCACCTCTAACACCTCTTTCGATAAATGATAGCATGTCTACATCAGTGAGAAGCTTTAATTTAACTTGTGTATATTTCAACATAACATTCCATGTTAAACTAGGTGTTGTGTAGTAGTGTGCAGGATCAAGTCCACATGCATTTAAAAAGTTGCATGGAAATTTTCGAAAACATCCGCAAGCAATCATATGTCAGTCTTCAAGTATAAATCTAAGTATTGACCAAGAGATTTTACACTGAATGTTGTCCATACATTAAAGGCATGATAGTAGTCATCATCAGAAATGTCGCTCTCGGTAAGTTTGCTATAAAAGTCTCCGTTATTCAAAAATTAAACATCTTTGAGTTTCTCAAAGGAACTGACGTAATTATACGGTAAAACACCTTTCCTTAATAATAACTTTATTTGATTTTGAGTGTAACCATCTTGCAGAAATGCGCTCGATGTTATATCACTTCGATCAAAGAAAGATGCCAGCTTTTGCAACGATGACGGCATAAGTCTGAATAAGTCAATTAATCTGAAGTTGATATCACTACCATCAATACATTTTGTCAAAGATATGTATTTTTCTTTATTTTCAGCAACTAGTGTGACACGACCTTGAAATTTTACACATGCGGTTTTTCTATTCCATAGCACCATCCTTATACCTAAGAGAGCTATTTCAGTATCATCATCACCATCCTGTAATGATGTAGAACTAGAGATTTCTTGTAAGAAAATATTTCTGAGATACGTAGTTGTGGTGAAGATGTTGGTAGTGATAAATGATGAGCTGCAAAAAAGGTAATATTTTATGTAAATTTAAGTGTAATATATTTGATGTTGATTAGTTTATTATCAACAAAACTGTGCAATTTACCATTCTCTAATATTCATTTCTGATGATAGATCAGAAAAAACCTGTGATGGAGAAAAAATAGAAGAGGTGGAACTTAAAGAGGAAGTAGAAGAGAGACTTGAAGAACTTGAAGGTAAATCTACAGAATAACATAACGAAATAAGAAATGAAAAAATTTTAAATATATATAGTGCTCTGGGACGATCCAAGNGATAAGAGAGATATATATATTTATATATGTATATATAATGTAGTTGTTATAACTTCATGTTATTTCATCCTAATCTAAAATGATATTTGCCTTTTATATTTCAGTGTAACTGTTCCCATTTAAGCTTTTGTATCTACAGTCGTTGAAAAGTATTTCGTTTTTCATTTCCAGTCAGCATAGGCCAGCGTGTATGTTCATAAATTATCATTGTAATGCAGATATGAGTTACCTGAGGTGATTCACCTCTTTTAAGATGCACGTTTATTTTTGCTCAAGTGCCTTCAGAACAACATTTCTCGGGAATGGGCAAGGAAAAAAGAATTTGCTTATAATTTTAGGCTACCGACATAACAGTACTAATAAAGAATATAACGTGCTTCTACGAGTTGTATAGATTTCAAAAGTTGCATGATGTAGTACAATATTGAAATAATGTTGTCATATGGAAAAGAGGTTCTCAATGGTTTTCGATTACTTAATCGTGTAAAATTCTTATCTTGAAAATTTAACTTTCAAAAGACTAGAATATTTAAGATTCTTGATCTGATTAAATTATTTTTGAACATGTTCTACTCGTTGGACAGTTTAACATACGGTCACTATAAACTTTTTTTTTTAATATTCGATGTGTCATATGTTTGATGCAATATTTTATATGAAAATATTGGCTTTCTAAGTTTTTAAGAACTTTTGCACTAAACAATTGTACAAATATTATTACGCTCCTAGAGTGTTCAAACAATATAACAAGCTTTTAAAATTTAAAATTTGATAGAAAATATCCAAAATTTCTGTCTTTCGTGAGTGTAATTTCAAAATTAATGATTTTTCTTCTATGCTGTATAGTAAATCTTACATTGAAATTTTTTTTTATTTTATAAAGTACCCTTCCCTGTACAACACTACTTATTATTAAATAACAACAAACAGCTATGATAATAATTGATAATTTTGCCTTGCATACCGGTAGGGTATACCTTAAGCAAATCCATCCTCACACTTTTGCATGCTCCTTTAGTGTGCTGTTCTATTTAGATTTTTCAAAAATAATTGTTGAATGTTGTCTGCGTTAGTGTATGAAGGTGTTTATTTTATAACTGATTTAGATATTTAGTAAATTTTATTAAAAATAAACATAATACTATTACTGAGTCCTAATAATTACGAAGAGCTTCAAAATATTCATAATCACTTTTTTACAGACACGTACTCTACTCCAAAAAATCAGGTTATTAGTCAGATTATTTCTCATGCCAAAATCTTTTCTGTTTCATATTTTAGTGTTTTTGTATTTTCGACTAATACCCATAGTTGTATACGTATTTTAAAAAAATTTAAAGAGAATTTCTTAAAATTTAATTATTGTTAGGTCTCTTTAAGGTTACTTGCTCCCTTAATATTCATTTAGCTTACGTCATAAACTCAACGTATTTTTAGCTACATACATATACGTAATGTGCCTTTTTGAGACTCATTTTTGCGTTTTTTGATATGAATTTGAATTATTATAATACAAACTTTTTGTAAGTTATTGTCGTTTATTATTATGCTGTAGGGCGTAGATAAAATTCAAGGATTCATGAGTGTCCCTTTGACGTGTTGTCTTGGCACCTGCACGGTAAATTAATTCAAATAATGTTGTTTGTATAAGCTAATTAATTATGAACTGTATCTTTTTCAAAACTCTTTTTTAAGATGATTACTTATAGACAACAACAGTTGCTAAATCCTGGAGAGGCTGTCGGTATGAGAGTGAAATATGAATTTTGTATGAATAATTGTTTGAGTAAACAGTCATGCTTTAGGACATTAAGTAAATAGTTCTTAATAATTATTTATTTGTTATTAAATCATAACTTTAACATTGTTTTTGAGAAAATTCTTAAATACATTGAAACTTTTCATTTTAAAAAAATTAGCTCAAAATCGTTTAGAGGAAAATCCAAAAAGGTTCGGAGAAAAAAAAAATCACATTAATTTTTCACACAAGAAATAACTTAATTCATCACCTTAGTTTTTTGAGAAAAGAATTTGTGCTTTCAGTTTTAAACTTAAATCTAACTTAGATTATAGTTCGTACATATATCGTGTGTATGATTATCTAACGTTCTCGGATCACAGTCGTTGTTACCAATGACTAGCATACTAAACGAGCAATCATATTGCTGAACGGAATTTGGATTATAGAGATCTATTATGATATTTTGCGAGGAACAAGCATTTTTTATTACAGTGTTAACACTATGGGTCAATTGTTTTATCGTGTTGTTAAATATGAGAAACCTTTTCACTAACTGTTCAAATGTACATTCTGCAACAACCCTTGCACTCGACTGTTTCCTATTAAAAACTTGTTGTTTTATTTCCTAATCAGCTCTCCTAAATGGTTTTAATACATGTTTTTTGTTGCGTAACCACCATTGGCTTCAAGTACTAAAGGTACTGCAACGTTAGAGTATGGTTATTACATATTTCCAGGTATCAGGAGTGTTTCGTTAGCAATGGACTAACACAATCAAAAAGCACAAAATATGTTACTGTCATGTTGCTTGGCTTCACCCCCCACGTCTATAACAAGAAATATGTACTCCGTATAGATATGTGTTTGGAGCACTATGGAATAGATCTTCTTGTTATTATAATACTTTGTGATGGTTTTTAGTTGAGACCTTATGCAGAAGTGTTAAGCATTCAAAGCTCCTGTGAAATTAGAAATTCAAATAGAGTTTCTCATTTCTTATGCGGCAGTGATCAATCATATTAGCGCTTACATCTTTTTGATTTTTACGGTTAGTTTAAAAACCTAAAATAACGTAACGTGGCTTTTCCAACTGATAAGACGTTTTAACTGTCCATATATGTTGGGATGCGCGAGATAAGAGAGGATACTTACACAATTCTCAAGATCAAAAACTCATGGATGTAAACTAATTTTTTTGCAAATAATTTCATGAAAGAATTTTATCAGAATCTGACATCATTATATTGGGCATCAGCCATTTAAGGTGAATATTTAAATTTTAAAGTCTTTCCAAGCTGCTACGGCTGCGAGGTAAGCAGTATTGGCATTTACTGAAGTTTAAAACACGGCTTTTATACCGTTTCTTATTTTTGTAAGTATAAGCTCATGTCTTACGTTAACAACTATCTTACGATATTCTTCAGCAAACCATAATTTAAATTTAGTGAAACCATGATATCAAAGTAGCCGTTATCATAAGTAGGATTATTTTTTTTCTTCTTCAATACCAGGCCAACCAGCATTTGGTATAGATTTTCCATCAGGATAAATTAAAAAACAATTATTGATAAGTGTTGGTAATCCAAAAGATTTACATTTGTCAACTTCTGTGGTATTTATCTCAAATCTTATTTCATCAAATAAATCACAGATGGCGATATTTTTCAATGCAGTATTTGTCACTGCTGTTTTTTCATCTGCATTGACCAATCTACCATATACATGTAAAGGACTTTTGGATGGTAAAAGACACAAATTTTGATGTTGAATTTAAATACGAATTTCATCACTGTTGCCATATGTTGACGATGCATACGACTGATAGGCATGAATCTTCTAGTGCACAAAAAATTTATCAAATGTGACTGAGGACTAAATACTAAGAATCTTGTCTATTTTTTATACAACAAAAAATCATCCAACTTATTTTCCACCATGATTTTTATTTTTAGACCGAGACGTTTTATAAGCCGTATGTTTCTATAAGTTAGTTTTTTAAGTACTGGCTACTGTCTTATATCTCTCGATGCTTTGATGAGCTATTTTCTCCAAAGTCTCAAAGGATTAAGAGTTTTTTGTTGACTGAGTGGTGGAGAGCATTTTGAGCTGCCTATATGATTTATTTGATTATAAATTAAACTCATTATGAAGAGGGTTCTATGTGCAATATTATAGTTATGACGTGACCACAAAAATTAACAAAATTACTATCCTGATCTACGGTATGTGTTTGTATATGATGAGTCATACAAATTGATAAATCATACAATGGTGATTGACAAACTATTAAGGTAATTGTCTCCCAATACGTAGGTTAATCTTATATATTTATAAACAGTATACATGTACCATCTCGTGTTTAAAATATTTGAGTGAAATGTGAATGCCTTTGTGTATACTTCAAGTACATAAACATATACATCCATGTACTTGTATTCGTGTGACAATGCGACGTTGCCACATACGCGATACTTACTTGGTTAACTTCAAAAATCAAACGACGAGCTCTTTTTTTATTACTATTACTTTAAAACTATGTGATAAGAAATTTAAAAAAAATGAATGTATATCTTTACTGCCTAAAGCAGTTGTTTTTAGTTTTTTAATTATTTATAGGTATGCGGTAAGTTACACTTTTTATAACAATGGGGCTATGTAGTGCTTGCACCATCGCTCCAATGTTAGAAGAGTGATTGATCGAATGTTAGACGAGGATAATGAGCATATTTTAATAACGACAAGGTAAATAGATCTTAAATTATGACACATATTTCTCGACGCTTATATTAGTTTTGCTGACAGTTTTGTACCTTTTTAGGTACTTTCGATTTAGGAAACAACTACCTCAAGCAGGTATCTCATCATAACTTCCATCATTTTGTCTTTTACTTTTATACTCTGATTTTCTATCATCATAACTGCATTTGATAAAACATCCGATATTACACAATAATTATGTTGATATGCACGTTTATTTTCAACAGATACCAATAAGAATTCAAAGTCAACATAAATAACAAAAGGTACTCAGTTTTTGCATGTAAAATTTTTAAACTCAAATGTGTGTTCATTCTTATCTTTTCTAGGTAAAACAATTTGGCAGCTATTCATATTTTTACAATCTTCTTAATGAGCTTTTAATTTATGCTTAGACCAAATGTAGTAAAGGTGTCAGTCACATATGTTTGTAACAGAATGGTGTTCAGACAACTGTTTGCGTAGTAATCAATACAAATTTTTAATGTAAGCATAATGATATTCACACTCTGTGTTTCAATTGTCCTTTATCAATTTAAAAATTGTAACTAGTAGAATGATAACATGATTTTATTATTTGTTTCCTGATATATGACTAGAATGAGCATTTTAAGTATCAGCTTTCTATCTTCAAAAATACTAACTGTCTAAAGCATAATGTTGTTGTTTGAATTTAGAAGTTTTTTAGGGTCAACAAAAAAATTTATATTATTAAAATTCAACTCGTTCTTCTAAATTCTATAATTTGAGACACTACTTGCATTTCTATTTATCAGATGCAATACTGATAGAATAGCCCACTTAAAACATTGATTGTCATTGTTTACATTATTTACCCAAGCATTTTTTTTTTTTTAAGTCTGGTAAGTCGATATATGATCGAGCTTTCTAGCATAGAACTAAATTTGTTTATTTTCAGACTCAATTTAATATTGAACTTGAGAATCAGCTAGAACTGTCATCTTCAAAGTCATCTATACTTTGCTTCATTATGACTTGTGTTAAGAAATCTTATATCTGAATTTTCAATGGCATCTTTAACTATATCATATTCAGAGCTAGCTCAGACAATAGTTGAGGGAGCCAAGCTTACTCATGGAGCGCACAATGAGGCTCGCGTGGCAGACAGCATAGTAGATTGTCAACATGCCACCCTCAACATACCAGACCTGTGCTTTTTAATTCTAAAACGACGTAACAATCAACCTCATAGCCGTTGGCGGTGCCCTAGCGTGAGCATTGGATCGACTTCTGCCAGAAACATAAGCGTCAGAATTCGAAGGGCCTCGTCGTCAGTGGAAGCGTCAATTTACCAGTAAGGTTGAAATAGTGTCGAGCGCAGGTAGTTATTGTCTGTTTCAAACTTCACTTAAATATCGAGCGTTTCTTTTTTGTAAGCGGCCAAGCAGTGCGTGATTTAATCAGAGTCTTTTTTAGTAAGTAAATTAATAAATCTTGCAGTCAGTTGTATGTATCATTTGTGTTTTGCTCTATGAAAATTCCGAATTCCAATCCTTCATTATCATACCACAGAATACGTTGCTCCATCTCACTCACTACCTTAAATAGTGGAGGCGTCAACACACCAGTTGACGTGGCTTCTAAATTGTTTTTTTACAGAAAAAAACTTGAGGTATTTCTTAAAATTCTTTGACTGTTACTTTAACTTAACAATTACTGTCTTATACAGAAATTTTCAGACTTATAAGTAAATATTTATGTTGTTTTCACTATTTTTCGGCCATCGTGAAGAAGCTACATAAAGATTTTCAGTAAAGCTATAGCTTATTATAACTTTTACATTCTAGATGTTGTTACATCATTTTTTTCCTACTAAAAGTAAATAAGTATCCTTTCGATCTGTATGACTGGTATTTTATCAATTTTCAATACAAAAAACATTGTATCTGTTTGTAGATTGTTGATATATTTGCCATACATAGTGTGTCACATCTTTTGAATGCTATGCAGTAACTATAGCTAACTCTAAACTCTAAGTCAACTTGCTCTTAGATTGCACAGAAGTTAGCTGTTTAATCGCTCTAATCTAATAATACCATCAATGTTGAAAGATAGTGGACATATTAAGGGGGAGGGGATGCAGGCGAGAAAAAGGAGAAGTTAATTTATAAATGATTGCATGAGAGCTCATAACATAAGCAAGAGATTAATTCTACTTAACTGTTTACAAAATTTATAATAACATTAATTTTATTTCAAAACTTATACTACCCCTACTATATCTTCTTCAAAAACTTCTACTATTACTACTACTAATACTACTACAACTATTACTACTACTACTACTACTTCTAGTAGTAGTTGTACTACTACTACTACTACTACTACTACTACTACTACTACTACTACTACTACTACTACTACTACTACTACTACTACTACTACTACTACTACTACTACTACTACTACTACTACTACTACTACTACTACTACTACTACTACTACTACTACTACTACTACTACTACTACTACTACTACTACTACTACTACTACTACTACTACTACTACTACTACTACTACTACTACTACTACTACTACTACTACTACTACTACTACTACTACTACTACTACTACTACTACTACTACTACTACTACTACTACTACTACTACTACTACTACTACTACTACTACTACTACTACTACTACTACTACTACTACTACTACTACTACTACTACTACTACTACTACTACTACTACTACTACTACTACTACTACTACTACTACTACTACTACTACTACTACTACTACTACTACTACTACTACTACTACTACTACTACTACTACTACTACTACTACTACTACTACTACTACTACTACTACTACTACTACTACTACTACTACTACTACTACTACTACTACTACTACTACTACTACTACTACTACTACTACTACTACTACTACTACTACTACTACTACTACTACTACTACTACTACTACTACTACTACTACTACTACTACTACTACTACTACTACTACTACTACTACTACTACTACTACTACTACTACTACTACTACTACTACTACTACTACTACTACTACTACTACTACTACTACTACTACTACTACTACTACTACTACTACTACTACTACTACTACTACTACTACTACTACTACTACTACTACTACTACTACTACTACTACTACTACTACTACTACTACTACTACTACTACTACTACTACTACTACTACTACTACTACTACTACTACTACTACTACTACTACTACTACTACTACTACTACTACTACTACTACTACTACTACTACTACTACTACTACTACTACTACTACTACTACTACTACTACTACTACTACTACTACTACTACTACTACTACTACTACTACTACTACTACTACTACTACTACTACTACTACTACTACTACTACTACTACTACTACTACTACTACTACTACTACTACTACTACTACTACTACTACTACTACTACTACTACTACTACTACTACTACTACTACTACTACTACTACTACTACTACTACTACTACTACTACTACTACTACTACTACTACTACTACTACTACTACTACTACTACTACTACTACTACTACTACTACTACTACTACTACTACTACTACTACTACTACTACTACTACTACTACTACTACTACTACTACTACTACTACTACTACTACTACTACTACTACTACTACTACTACTACTACTACTACTACTACTACTACTACTACTACTACTACTACTACTACTACTACTACTACTACTACTACTACTACTACTACTACTACTACTACTACTACTACTACTACTACTACTACTACTACTACTACTACTACTACTACTACTACTACTACTACTACTACTACTACTACTACTACTACTACTACTACTACTACTACTACTACTACTACTACTACTACTACTACTACTACTACTACTACTACTACTACTACTACTACTACTACTACTACTACTACTACTACTACTACTACTACTACTACTACTACTACTACTACTACTACTACTACTACTACTACTACTACTACTACTACTACTACTACTACTACTACTACTACTACTACTACTACTACTACTACTACTACTACTACTACTACTACTACTACTACTACTACTACTACTACTACTACTACTACTACTACTACTACTACTACTACTACTACTACTACTACTACTACTACTACTACTACTACTACTACTACTACTACTACTACTACTACTACTACTACTACTACTACTACTACTACTACTACTACTACTACTACTACTACTACTACTACTACTACTACTACTACTACTACTACTACTACTACTACTACTACTACTACTACTACTACTACTACTACTACTACTACTACTACTACTACTACTACTACTACTACTACTACTACTACTACTACTACTACTACTACTACTACTACTACTACTACTACTACTACTACTACTACTACTACTACTACTACTACTACTACTACTACTACTACTACTACTACTACTACTACTACTACTACTACTACTACTACTACTACTACTACTACTACTACTACTACTACTACTACTACTACTACTACTACTACTACTACTACTACTACTACTACTACTACTACTACTACTACTACTACTACTACTACTACTACTACTACTACTACTACTACTACTACTACTACTACTACTACTACTACTACTACTACTACTACTACTACTACTACTACTACTACTACTACTACTACTACTACTACTACTACTACTACTACTACTACTACTACTACTACTACTACTACTACTACTACTACTACTACTACTACTACTACTACTACTACTACTACTACTACTACTACTACTACTACTACTACTACTACTACTACTACTACTACTACTACTACTACTACTACTACTACTACTACTACTACTACTACTACTACTACTACTACTACTACTACTACTACTACTACTACTACTACTACTACTACTACTACTACTACTACTACTACTACTACTACTACTACTACTACTACTACTACTACTACTACTACTACTACTACTACTACTACTACTACTACTACTACTACTACTACTACTACTACTACTACTACTACTACTACTACTACTACTACTACTACTACTACTACTACTACTACTACTACTACTACTACTACTACTACTACTACTACTACTACTACTACTACTACTACTACTACTACTACTACTACTACTACTACTACTACTACTACTACTACTACTACTACTACTACTACTACTACTACTACTACTACTACTACTACTACTACTACTACTACTACTACTACTACTACTACTACTACTACTACTACTACTACTACTACTACTACTACTACTACTACTACTACTACTACTACTACTACTACTACTACTACTACTACTACTACTACTACTACTACTACTACTACTACTACTACTACTACTACTACTACTACTACTACTACTACTACTACTACTACTACTACTACTACTACTACTACTACTACTACTACTACTACTACTACTACTACTACTACTACTACTACTACTACTACTACTACTACTACTACTACTACTACTACTACTACTACTACTACTACTACTACTACTACTACTACTACTACTACTACTACTACTACTACTACTACTACTACTACTACTACTACTACTACTACTACTACTACTACTACTACTACTACTACTACTACTACTACTACTACTACTACTACTACTACTACTACTACTACTACTACTACTACTACTACTACTACTACTACTACTACTACTACTACTACTACTACTACTACTACTACTACTACTACTACTACTACTACTACTACTACTACTACTACTACTACTACTACTACTACTACTACTACTACTACTACTACTACTACTACTACTACTACTACTACTACTACTACTACTACTACTACTACTACTACTACTACTACTACTACTACTACTACTACTACTACTACTACTACTACTACTACTACTACTACTACTACTACTACTACTACTACTACTACTACTACTACTACTACTACTACTACTACTACTACTACTACTACTACTACTACTACTACTACTACTACTACTACTACTACTACTACTACTACTACTACTACTACTACTACTACTACTACTACTACTACTACTACTACTACTACTACTACTACTACTACTACTACTACTACTACTACTACTACTACTACTACTACTACTACTACTACTACTACTACTACTACTACTACTACTACTACTACTACTACTACTACTACTACTACTACTACTACTACTACTACTACTACTACTACTACTACTACTACTACTACTACTACTACTACTACTACTACTACTACTACTACTACTACTACTACTACTACTACTACTACTACTACTACTACTACTACTACTACTACTACTACTACTACTACTACTACTACTACTACTACTACTACTACTACTACTACTACTACTACTACTACTACTACTACTACTACTACTACTACTACTACTACTACTACTACTACTACTACTACTACTACTACTACTACTACTACTACTACTACTACTACTACTACTACTACTACTACTACTACTACTACTACTACTACTACTACTACTACTACTACTACTACTACTACTACTACTACTACTACTACTACTACTACTACTACTACTACTACTACTACTACTACTACTACTACTACTACTACTACTACTACTACTACTACTACTACTACTACTACTACTACTACTACTACTACTACTACTACTACTACTACTACTACTACTACTACTACTACTACTACTACTACTACTACTACTACTACTACTACTACTACTACTACTACTACTACTACTACTACTACTACTACTACTACTACTACTACTACTACTACTACTACTACTACTACTACTACTACTACTACTACTACTACTACTACTACTACTACTACTACTACTACTACTACTACTACTACTACTACTACTACTACTACTACTACTACTACTACTACTACTACTACTACTACTACTACTACTACTACTACTACTACTACTACTACTACTACTACTACTACTACTACTACTACTACTACTACTACTACTACTACTACTACTACTACTACTACTACTACTACTACTACTACTACTACTACTACTACTACTACTACTACTACTACTACTACTACTACTACTACTACTACTACTACTACTACTACTACTACTACTACTACTACTACTACTACTACTACTACTACTACTACTACTACTACTACTACTACTACTACTACTACTACTACTACTACTACTACTACTACTACTACTACTACTACTACTACTACTACTACTACTACTACTACTACTACTACTACTACTACTACTACTACTACTACTACTACTACTACTACTACTACTACTACTACTACTACTACTACTACTACTACTACTACTACTACTACTACTACTACTACTACTACTACTACTACTACTACTACTACTACTACTACTACTACTACTACTACTACTACTACTACTACTACTACTACTACTACTACTACTACTACTACTACTACTACTACTACTACTACTACTACTACTACTACTACTACTACTACTACTACTACTACTACTACTACTACTACTACTACTACTACTACTACTACTACTACTACTACTACTACTACTACTACTACTACTACTACTACTACTACTACTACTACTACTACTACTACTACTACTACTACTACTACTACTACTACTACTACTACTACTACTACTACTACTACTACTACTACTACTACTACTACTACTACTACTACTACTACTACTACTACTACTACTACTACTACTACTACTACTACTACTACTACTACTACTACTACTACTACTACTACTACTACTACTACTACTACTACTACTACTACTACTACTACTACTACTACTACTACTACTACTACTACTACTACTACTACTACTACTACTACTACTACTACTACTACTACTACTACTACTACTACTACTACTACTACTACTACTACTACTACTACTACTACTACTACTACTACTACTACTACTACTACTACTACTACTACTACTACTACTACTACTACTACTACTACTACTACTACTACTACTACTACTACTACTACTACTACTACTACTACTACTACTACTACTACTACTACTACTACTACTACTACTACTACTACTACTACTACTACTACTACTACTACTACTACTACTACTACTACTACTACTACTACTACTACTACTACTACTACTACTACTACTACTACTACTACTACTACTACTACTACTACTACTACTACTACTACTACTACTACTACTACTACTACTACTACTACTACTACTACTACTACTACTACTACTACTACTACTACTACTACTACTACTACTACTACTACTACTACTACTACTACTACTACTACTACTACTACTACTACTACTACTACTACTACTACTACTACTACTACTACTACTACTACTACTACTACTACTACTACTACTACTACTACTACTACTACTACTACTACTACTACTACTACTACTACTACTACTACTACTACTACTACTACTACTACTACTACTACTACTACTACTACTACTACTACTACTACTACTACTACTACTACTACTACTACTACTACTACTACTACTACTACTACTACTACTACTACTACTACTACTACTACTACTACTACTACTACTACTACTACTACTACTACTACTACTACTACTACTACTACTACTACTACTACTACTACTACTACTACTACTACTACTACTACTACTACTACTACTACTACTACTACTACTACTACTACTACTACTACTACTACTACTACTACTACTACTACTACTACTACTACTACTACTACTACTACTACTACTACTACTACTACTACTACTACTACTACTACTACTACTACTACTACTACTACTACTACTACTACTACTACTACTACTACTACTACTACTACTACTACTACTACTACTACTACTACTACTACTACTACTACTACTACTACTACTACTACTACTACTACTACTACTACTACTACTACTACTACTACTACTACTACTACTACTACTACTACTACTACTACTACTACTACTACTACTACTACTACTACTACTACTACTACTACTACTACTACTACTACTACTACTACTACTACTACTACTACTACTACTACTACTACTACTACTACTACTACTACTACTACTACTACTACTACTACTACTACTACTACTACTACTACTACTACTACTACTACTACTACTACTACTACTACTACTACTACTACTACTACTACTACTACTACTACTACTACTACTACTACTACTACTACTACTACTACTACTACTACTACTACTACTACTACTACTACTACTACTACTACTACTACTACTACTACTACTACTACTACTACTACTACTACTACTACTACTACTACTACTACTACTACTACTACTACTACTACTACTACTACTACTACTACTACTACTACTACTACTACTACTACTACTACTACTACTACTACTACTACTACTACTACTACTACTACTACTACTACTACTACTACTACTACTACTACTACTACTACTACTACTACTACTACTACTACTACTACTACTACTACTACTACTACTACTACTACTACTACTACTACTACTACTACTACTACTACTACTACTACTACTACTACTACTACTACTACTACTACTACTACTACTACTACTACTACTACTACTACTACTACTACTACTACTACTACTACTACTACTACTACTACTACTACTACTACTACTACTACTACTACTACTACTACTACTACTACTACTACTACTACTACTACTACTACTACTACTACTACTACTACTACTACTACTACTACTACTACTACTACTACTACTACTACTACTACTACTACTACTACTACTACTACTACTACTACTACTACTACTACTACTACTACTACTACTACTACTACTACTACTACTACTACTACTACTACTACTACTACTACTACTACTACTACTACTACTACTACTACTACTACTACTACTACTACTACTACTACTACTACTACTACTACTACTACTACTACTACTACTACTACTACTACTACTACTACTACTACTACTACTACTACTACTACTACTACTACTACTACTACTACTACTACTACTACTACTACTACTACTACTACTACTACTACTACTACTACTACTACTACTACTACTACTACTACTACTACTACTACTACTACTACTACTACTACTACTACTACTACTACTACTACTACTACTACTACTACTACTACTACTACTACTACTACTACTACTACTACTACTACTACTACTACTACTACTACTACTACTACTACTACTACTACTACTACTACTACTACTACTACTACTACTACTACTACTACTACTACTACTACTACTACTACTACTACTACTACTACTACTACTACTACTACTACTACTACTACTACTACTACTACTACTACTACTACTACTACTACTACTACTACTACTACTACTACTACTACTACTACTACTACTACTACTACTACTACTACTACTACTACTACTACTACTACTACTACTACTACTACTACTACTACTACTACTACTACTACTACTACTACTACTACTACTACTACTACTACTACTACTACTACTACTACTACTACTACTACTACTACTACTACTACTACTACTACTACTACTACTACTACTACTACTACTACTACTACTACTACTACTACTACTACTACTACTACTACTACTACTACTACTACTACTACTACTACTACTACTACTACTACTACTACTACTACTACTACTACTACTACTACTACTACTACTACTACTACTACTACTACTACTACTACTACTACTACTACTACTACTACTACTACTACTACTACTACTACTACTACTACTACTACTACTACTACTACTACTACTACTACTACTACTACTACTACTACTACTACTACTACTACTACTACTACTACTACTACTACTACTACTACTACTACTACTACTACTACTACTACTACTACTACTACTACTACTACTACTACTACTACTACTACTACTACTACTACTACTACTACTACTACTACTACTACTACTACTACTACTACTACTACTACTACTACTACTACTACTACTACTACTACTACTACTACTACTACTACTACTACTACTACTACTACTACTACTACTACTACTACTACTACTACTACTACTACTACTACTACTACTACTACTACTACTACTACTACTACTACTACTACTACTACTACTACTACTACTACTACTACTACTACTACTACTACTACTACTACTACTACTACTACTACTACTACTACTACTACTACTACTACTACTACTACTACTACTACTACTACTACTACTACTACTACTACTACTACTACTACTACTACTACTACTACTACTACTACTACTACTACTACTACTACTACTACTACTACTACTACTACTACTACTACTACTACTACTACTACTACTACTACTACTACTACTACTACTACTACTACTACTACTACTACTACTACTACTACTACTACTACTACTACTACTACTACTACTACTACTACTACTACTACTACTACTACTACTACTACTACTACTACTACTACTACTACTACTACTACTACTACTACTACTACTACTACTACTACTACTACTACTACTACTACTACTACTACTACTACTACTACTACTACTACTACTACTACTACTACTACTACTACTACTACTACTACTACTACTACTACTACTACTACTACTACTACTACTACTACTACTACTACTACTACTACTACTACTACTACTACTACTACTACTACTACTACTACTACTACTACTACTACTACTACTACTACTACTACTACTACTACTACTACTACTACTACTACTACTACTACTACTACTACTACTACTACTACTACTACTACTACTACTACTACTACTACTACTACTACTACTACTACTACTACTACTACTACTACTACTACTACTACTACTACTACTACTACTACTACTACTACTACTACTACTACTACTACTACTACTACTACTACTACTACTACTACTACTACTACTACTACTACTACTACTACTACTACTACTACTACTACTACTACTACTACTACTACTACTACTACTACTACTACTACTACTACTACTACTACTACTACTACTACTACTACTACTACTACTACTACTACTACTACTACTACTACTACTACTACTACTACTACTACTACTACTACTACTACTACTACTACTACTACTACTACTACTACTACTACTACTACTACTACTACTACTACTACTACTACTACTACTACTACTACTACTACTACTACTACTACTACTACTACTACTACTACTACTACTACTACTACTACTACTACTACTACTACTACTACTACTACTACTACTACTACTACTACTACTACTACTACTACTACTACTACTACTACTACTACTACTACTACTACTACTACTACTACTACTACTACTACTACTACTACTACTACTACTACTACTACTACTACTACTACTACTACTACTACTACTACTACNAAAAAAAAAAAAAAAAAAAAAAAAAAAAAAAAAAAAAAAAAAAAAAAAAAAAAAAAACTACTACTACTACTACTACTAATACTACTACTACTCCCGGGTGGGGTTTCCGCTAATTTTTCTATACCGGGCGCTTCCCCGGAAGGTGAATAGGGGCATGCTCTAAAGACATGAGGTGACGATGGGCAGCTAGGGTTGCTCTCTGTGGTGGTGGTTGGGGGCATGGGTAAGGGGGTGTGTGTTGCATTGGCTGTATCTGTGGTGGTGTAAACGGGAAACTAGTGTCCCTTTTCTTCAACAGTGTGGGTGCATGGGCCAACTCTGCTTGTGCCCTAAAAAACGCCAGCAAACTATGCCTCCAAAGAAAAAGAAAAGAGGCAGTGGCAAACAACAAGAAATTCTCCTGAATGAAAAAACAAGCCAGAAGAAAAAAAGTGGATGCGACAACAACAGAAGTAGTGAAGATGGCCGAAGAGCAGACCTTTGCAAAGGTGCTGAAGACAATGAAGGCGAACTTTGACTCTGATAAGGCTAATATGGCAGTCCAAGTTGTTGTTACAAAAAAAGGAGACATACTTATTAGGGCTTAAGGTGTAAAAAATGCTATTGCATTCTCACAGCAAATTGAAAAGTCGGTAGCTGGACAGGGGACTGTCAAAATAAGCAACAAAAAAGTGACACTACAGGTCCAAGACCTGGATGCTATTGTAGAAAAAGATAAGGTGGAAGAGGCTTTTGCTAGGGCTTTTGGACTTAGGAGCGAGAAGCCAGAAGTAGCTCTTTTATAACCAAATGCTGGAGAACAGAGGCTGATTTAGATAACGGTGGATGAAATAACTTCTAGACAAGCAGAGTAGAAAGACAGATATACAAAAAAGAATTGAAGTAACAAGATGTTACAAATGCCTAAGATATGGACACGTCTCAGGCAACTGTAGAGAAAAAAACAGATCAAAGCTTTGCTTCTGGTATGGAAGCTTAAACCACTAAAAAAACGAGTGTCTCGGCCCAGCACGGTGCTTCCTTTGCCCAACGACAGTCAACAAGCACAAAGCAGGCAGTGGGAGCAACCCTTTATCTAAAAAAGCTTTAGAAGAGACTAGGGGTAAGGCCCAAGCAAGACAAAAATAAGGCAAAAAGGCCTTGAATTAAAAGGCAGGCTAATGTGAACCCACGCTGCGCTGGGTTCGTTTTACCTATCAGCAAGATAAAGCATCAAGCTTATAGTGGTGCGTGCTAGGTCAGTGGTCTACTATGGAGCGCTAGAAAGTGTGCTGGTCCTCAGGGACCCCAGGTCCTTGTCAGGACTCGAGAGCATTAGCACCTCTAGCAAATGGTGGCGAGTTAGCTCGTTAATGCTGTGAGACGCGGTGGTCTTCCTGGTGGCTTCACCCTGAAGTAATGCTAACGCGGTTTCGGGTCCGATCAAAACCCACGCGGCATTGGGGGAGGCTTTTAGTGGGTATGGGTGGTCAAATAAAAAAATCCACCGAGTCCTACACTACCGCTGTCCCTGCGGTGTACCTTAATGCATTTTCCCTACTATTCTGACTACTTCTTCTGGGTTTTTTTCAAAACAAAAGAAATAAAAGGGGGGACCTAAAAAAATTAGAAAAAGTATGAATTTTTTATGCGAGTAGGGACTAGAGCTCAAAGGGAGTCGTCTGGATCTCCGAATAAAAACTATCTGCCTTGGAGGGCTGGTAGGAGGTGACCCCTTTTATCACTTCCTCCCCTCTTATCAGCCTACTGTCTTAGTATGGTGATTAACTTGACACATCTTCATCACTTTCCACCGTGTTGTGTATAGAAGTAAGCCATGGTTATAACATTGTTTTCAGATAAATTCATTACACTCTTACTAAATAAACACAGGATACTCACTAGTTGTTTTGGTTTGTGAGCGCTGGTGTCTCTCCTTGGCTGGTGTGGAAGACCTGGCAGTGGGTGAGGCTAGACAATGAGGCCCAGGTATGTCTGGGTAACCGCATTCGATATGGCTGCACACCTCATAAACAAAAAAGACGTAGTGGGCTGACCAATCCACGCTTACTACCACTGAGGAGGATACACGGTGGCACTTGAAGTACCTTTATACGTCAGTTCGTTTTTATGGGTTGTCTGCGCTGATCGTGGGATGGTATGCCTGGCGCCCGTCTCGCTTTGATGACAGTTGTTTACTAACATTTGCATCCACTACACACATACACCACTTACATACTTACTTTAGACAACGCAAGGGCAATCTCTGTTGGTAGGAATGAGGGAGAGTGTCGACTCCCGGCCAGCCTGAGCAAGTAGCACCTATCTTTGGCAACAAAGTGGGCTGGTTCGCTTATTCTTACCCTTTTCAGACATTTATTTCGGGAAATAAGGGGAGTGTAAGCTTTTACCAGTCAACTTGATTCCAAGAAGAACTGAAAATAAAAAACTTTTTTGTAAAACTAGTGCCCCAGGCAGTAACCTCTTCGAAAAAATGCGCTGGCGGTTCCAATCCAGTAAAAGGCCGAGTGACTGCACCTGTTCGTACGAATTCTCTGGGGGGGGGGGGGGAACAAAGACGTGTCTCATGGCTAACCAGTACTGTTAAACGTTTTATGGCCTGTTCTTACAGATGTAGGACAAAAAATAAGCCTTTTTAATATAGGCAGTAGCTTCAGTGAGGGCCGCAACGTGTCAGTTTTAAGCAACCAGACCCAGAAGAAGCTCGACTCTTTGAAAAACACTGGGGCTCAGCTTCGAATAAGGCAATGTCAGCAAATTTAGCTAGTTAAATTGGCAACGAAAGTGATTCAAGAGACGCTGAAAGTAATTAATGATTAGTATGGGAACACGGCTAACGCTGTTGAAAACAGTCTTAAAGCAGTGCTTAATCACCTAGAAGTAGCAGAGGTAATAAGGCGATGCTTGGGGCTTAAAAAAGACACGTTTACAAAGTCTTAAAAGAATTCCTTTGAATACTTAAAGTAGAGGAAACAGAAGCTAGATGATCTCCAACGACTTGTTCAGAAAAGAATTTCGTACACTGCTTTTAGGGAAATAGAACGGGTTAAAAGAAACAGGAGTTCATGAGAGAGTCATGAAAAACGCCAAAAAGCCATGTCTTTTAAATGAAAGAAAACAGGCACAGGCCAAGAAGAAGAGGTTCTTCTGAACGAAAAAAAAGTCCAGAAGAAGAAAGTAAACATGATGTCAACAGCACTGGTCAAGATAGCATAAGAACAGACCTTTGCTAAGATGCTGAAGACAATAAAGGGGAATTTTGACCCTAACAAGGTCAATGCCACACTTAAAAGTGTTCTTGCCACAAGAAAAGAAGACATACTAATAAAAGCCAAAGGTGTAGTGCATGCGATTCCATTCTCAAAAAAAAATTTTAAAGTCGACCGCCAGACAGGAGACTGTTAAAGTAAGCACTAGAAAAGTGACACTAGAGGTCCGGAATCTGGACGCTATTGTCGACAAAGATGAGGTTAAAGATGCTTTTGTTAAGGCTTTTGAACAAGATGGCCAGGAGCCTAAAATAGTTATCTTAAAACCAACCTTAAGAAAACAGAGGCTGGCGTCGATAACAGTAGATGAAGTAACCGATAAACAAACAGAGTATAAAGGCAATTTAAGAGTCGGCTTTGTGAGCTGATAAGTCCGACGAAGAATCAAAGTTAAAAGAAATTACCAATACCTAGAATATGAATATGTCTCAGACAGCTGTAAAAAAAAGGTCCAAGCTTTGCTTTCAGTGTGGAAGTTGCAACCATTGGAAGAAAGAGTGGTTATGCCCGGGATGGTGTTTTTACCACCACCAGACCAGGTATCTTTACCACTAATAAAGTCGGACATTCGTAAATAAGAAAGATGTGGCGATCTTTTTAATTAATGAATCTAGCCATTGAAGGACTATATGTAGTGCCCTTTTAGTGCATACCAGCCAGTACTATTTTGCATGACTGGAGTTTGTCAGTTGGTGGTTGTCTTTTCTGGTTTGTTGCCTGGGGTTGGCATGACACAGAATAACTTCATACCTTAATATAAACAACACCTTATTACCTAGTTTACTATTTCTAGGAACTCCTAAAAAGTGGACCCTAGCTGCGGGTAAAAGGCTTGCTGTGTTTGACATGAGGTGCATCCCGTAAGTGGCCAAAGGAAGATCCTGGGCAACAAAGCAATACCTAGGCTACGTACCAAAGTGACCCACATTGTCTTTGGCGCTTGCCCTTGGGTTGGATTAGGGTGGGCGTGGGATTTGTCAGGGAGGCGAGAATGGAGTAAGCCCTCGTTGAGCTAAGAAACACTACATCCGACTGCCACAATGCGTTTGCCAGTGTGCTTAAAAACGCTGTGGCGGGCGCTTATGGCATAAGGACACTCGCCCCACGCTTGAGCTATGAGATTAGAAACGTTGTCTCTATTGCAACTGTCCAGGACATTCAGGTCGCTCTTTGGGGCTGCTTCGGGAGAGAAGGAGCCCCTAACATGGCCGTACGGCTGTTGACCGGCACTGTCAGGAGAAAATTGGATTGCCCACGTTAAGGCACCTGCGATAGTGGCTAGAATCCTAGATAATATGGATCACATAAGGCTGGGCTGGGTTAGCTGTAAGATGCGTCCAAAGTCTAAAGTTGAGCACTGCTTAAGGTGACAGGGCTTTGGCCACATCGCTAAGCGGTGTTGCAGACGTAATCGGACCAGGGCATGCTGGAGGTGTGGTAGAAAAGGCCACGTAGCACGAAACTGCTTGACAAAAAGTGAGCTATTTCTCGTACGAGAACGTGGACCCAAAGCAGAACACCAGACACGTCACTGGGACTGCCAGGTATCCAGGGATACAGGCATCTGCAGGGAGAGCTCAGCAGACATGGCGATGATCATGCAGGTAAACCTGGAGAGGGCCGTACTCACGCATAGTTTGCTGGACCAGTTTTTACGTGCCCAGAGTGTAGACTTGCTCTTCATAAATCAGCCGTGCCACACGTTACTGGGTCAAGGCTCGTTCTGCGACAAGACTGGATGTACGGCTGTCCAGATTTAATCTCTGTATCTGACACTGGAGACGAAGATGGGCTTGTGTGGATCAGGTGTGGGTGTGTTTTCTATGTCGGTTGCTACCTGTCCCCTAACATTCTGATTGGTGTCCTTGAAAAGCAACTTGCCTAACTCAAGAATATTGTTCGCACGTGTGGAAAACATAGTAATATAGTCCTGGCTAACAACTTCAACTCCAAGTCCATTGCTTAGGGGGAGCCGAGAACCGACTTTAGTAGGCGGGTGGTGCTAGAGATGCCCGCAATGATAGATCTCATCGTCATAAACCTTGGTGCTTCAGCAACGTTCAGGTGGACTGGTTACCAAGACACGATCATTTATCTTACGCTAGTGTCATTACAAATGGTGGCACGAGTGTCTGACTTGCAAATCCTAAAAAACAACGTAATAAAATATATGTAATTTAGTACCCAAGTCATACCTCGTTTTTAGAGTTTTTCAAGTCACTGATCATAGGTCCCCTTTGTCTATTCTCTCCCCCTTACTTACTATATGTCTCTGAAGGACCATTATTTGTTTATCTTAATTAAACTTTTACATGTAAAATCTTTTTTTGTTCCATGTGTACTTTACCCAATTTTAAAATTCTTGATTAATTCAGAACTTTATTTACAAAAAGACAGAATTCAAAAGAAAGTATCATTAAGTAGACAAACACAATAAAACTTTTAAAACAATAATTAATTCTGTTAATTTAATATTGTGACATTTCATGTGTCATTTTAACCCATCCGTTCTTGTGAAAACCCTTTCCACATTTTTTACATATTTTTCTTCCATGGTTTTTATAAATAAATATATCTGTTTAAATGTGACGATCTTTGAAGTTCATATTTTGAATCACTAAAAAATTTCTTGCTAAACAATATTTTCAATTTCTGATTCATTCTTGGATTCAATTTGAATAAAAATTCTTTTNCGCTCGCCACCATCCTCACGGTCATAAAACGTGGAACTCCCTCGTCCCTCGCTCACGATATTCGCTGCTTGACTCTAAGGACTCGTCCTTGAGTAGGTCCCACCAGCGGTAGTCCATCGGGAATCAGGCTATTCTCCCAAGGAGAAACGAGAAGGTAACCTGTTAATCTGAAAGAAGAGAAGACGCATGTGAAATAACAACATGCGGCAAATTAATTTCATTACACTGAATTTACTTTTATTAAGGCAATTACTTACATGCTCGCTTTTATGCCCAGAACCAAGGCACAACCGAGTGATCATACCATGGATTTATTTAAGACAATCACACCTTTCTCCCGCTAACTCTCTCGTTCTCACACTTCACGCTTCCTGGGGACGCACAGTGGGATGAACTGATATTTTTTGTTTCAAAACTATGTAAACTTCCTTTATAAAGTGAAGAAAATAAGTTTCAAAGAGCTGGTATTATACCTTTATATTGATTTTCCATATAAACTTTATTTTTTTAAATAAGGTATTAAAATTGCGTCTAAAAAGTGATTTTCTTGTCAAAATCAAGCATAATTCCAAAAAAAAAGGTATTTTTTTCAGAAAGATTTCAGAAGTGTAAGTGTTGTTGCTGAGAGTGATAAATAACTACTCAATGATACAAAAAAAAGTAGGAGTTGGTAAACTGGGGTAAAGACTGTTTTAAGCTGTACTCTAGTTATGCCAGCTAATAGCTTGTGAGTTTCTAGAGTACTTAACTCTGCTATGAGGGCAAAGCCATCCCGTCTGATATTACCGATCGTAGCTAGTGAATCACGCAAGGAATTTACAACTTGAGGCAGAGCATCCCTTGAATTTTTTAAAAAGTCCCTACAAATATATAAGAGGGTGATCAGGGCATATGTTATTTCTGATTAGTCATTTAAAAACGTGAAAAACCTATTTTAAAAGGAAGAGTTCGTACATGCGAAAAATGATTTGTGTACATGTCACCAAGGGAAATTAATTTTGTGCATAACATAAGTACCAAATATAATTTCGCTTGCTTTGCATATATTTGAAGGGGGGGAGCTACTGGGGCATGTGTTGCACTTTTATTTTTTTCTAACTCTGCCGTGTTCGTATTGCACTTATATTCTTTTCGAACGTGGCTGTTGTTGGATCAGAGTAGGTGCTTACAGTTTAGAAAAGTTAAGTAGCTCTTTAATGTCCATTGTTTAAAAACAGTACTCTGAACCATTCAGTTAGACATTGACACTGCAATGGCAAGAGCCCGACCAGTTTATCAAACCATCGAGGTTATGCTCGAAGAAGATTTAAAGTTTTCAAATTTTATAAATAAGATGCTGCGTAGTGTTGTTAATATTTTTTATGAAGTTTTTTTAAGGCAACTAATAGACAACAATTTCTAAAGTGAATTGATACTTTCATCAGCTAATGATAAAAACTTGGCAATCGTCGGTCAATCTTTTTTTTCTTCTTTTCCTTCGAACATTTCTTCTTTCTTTTTTTACAACATTACATTTTACTTTTTGATTGACAAATTCCGAAAATTATTTTGAAAATCTTCAATTAAGGCCATGCTTCTCAGTCGGTTTTCGTTGAAGTATTTTGAGAATTATTGGTCTCTCCAACACATTCATACACAGAGAGTTTTGATGCTCTTTGAGAAGCAGCAGCAGAACACGTTACAAGGGAAACAGCTATTCTTGATCTTTTAGTTGTATTGAAGCTGACAGTAATCACAGCTAACGTGGTCAGTTTAAAAAATATTCTATTTGAAGTTGAGTTTAATTAATTTTAATTATTTACTCTTATTATTTTGAAATGCTTCTTTTATTTTTCTTTTATTTTCCTTTTAACATTATTTTTCACTTTTTGTTCAATATTATGAAGATTATTTTGACAACTTTATTTTAAGATTATGTTCCTCAGTTAATGACATCGAAGTAATTTACGAGCCACTAGTCTCTCCAACGCATTAATACACGGAGAGATTTTATTGTCTCCAAACGGCAATTGGGTATATTTCATCACAAAAAGCACTGCTTGACTTAAAAACAACATTTTTCTCGTCAGAAGAGGTGCCACAAACCACTGATTTGTTGTCTTTACCAAAGGGGTGTGGACATGTCTATTTCTTCACAGCCACTTGTCAAATTATCTCTAGAAATTGGAATTTTGATATTTCTTTTTAAAAAATGGGCAGAGGGAGAAGTTAATAATAAAATTAAAAAAATGCATGACACGAATTAAAACTTAGTTATTATATTAAGAATAACTTAAATTATTATACTGTAAATAAGTTTAAAATAAATTAAAAAATATACATGTATAATGTATAGTTATTAGAAAATTTCGTAAATATAAACGCATTTTTACGACTGCACAACTACAGAATTTCGAAATTTATTATCCTATTATCCAAGGCTCCTACAAACTTGGTACCTGTATTATACTAAAGAGTGTACATGGCCGTAGGTCTTAAAAGTATGACACTCACGTCAATAAAATGTTTGTCGTGACGAATCTATTGTCAATACATCCATTTAGAAGGTAAGTTTACCATGCTTAATTTACATGAAAGGATCAGGGTTATTTATTAAGTATTAGGTATAATGTTATTTAGCGTACTATTGATTTATTTGCATACCCTCCACTAAAGAGAGTATATTTTATAAAAATTTTTTTTCAATTAATTTTTTTTTTTTTATTCGGGGCTACTGCGACAGACTATTTTAGAATTATCTAGGGCCACCCACTTGCCACCTATGAGTGGGGGTGTATTGCTCAGTCTATTTACCAATCCCTGATACCACACGTATGCCATATCATGAGCGCAGTAGGGTATCTCTAACGAAACAGCTTGCCAGTTAAGCTGGCACTCTCTGAACCAATGGTGTATCGGGTCCACTTGCCACTGTATAGCTTTTCTCTGGAGACAACCCCAAGAATCAAGGCTAATTAGCATATCTGTAGAAGCCCCACGTTTTCAGGGACCACTGCTTGCCAGTAAGGCTGTCAGTCCCTGCCTGCAGTCAAATCCGCTAATCCCTATCTATAGCCCTAACACTTTTTTGCATTCACCTAAGCCCAAAGACCTGTGGTAAATTAAAATAACCTGGAATTACTCTGAATAAAAATTCCGTTGGAAAATCTGCCCCAAAATGGCCAGGGTTGCATAGGAACTTTTTCCAGTTATAACAGTTTTTAAAGAAATCTGCACTTACTGGGAATTGAACCTACGACCCCTAGAAAAACGTTGTATCAGTTACAAGCAAGCTGTAACGTTGCGTTTTCATGTCCTGAGATACTAAAGGTGTCACAGCCAGAATAGTTTCGAAACAACGCAAAAAGACACAAAGAAATCCGCTCGCCACCATCCTCACGGTCATAAAACGTGGAACTCCCTCGTCCCTCGCTCACGATATTCGCTGCTTGACTCTAAGGACTCGTCCTTGAGTAGGTCCCACCAGCGGTAGTCCATCGGGAATCAGGCTATTCTCCCAAGGAGAAACGAGAAGGTAACCTGTTAATCTGAAAGAAGAGAAGACGCATGTGAAATAACAACATGCGGCAAATTAATTTCATTACACTGAATTTACTTTTATTAAGGCAATTACTTACATGCTCGCTTTTATGCCCAGAACCAAGGCACAACCGAGTGATCATACCATGGATTTATTTAAGACAATCACACCTTTCTCCCGCTAACTCTCTCGTTCTCACACTTCACGCTTCCTGGGGACGCACAGTGGGATGAACTGATATTTTTTGTTTCAAAACTATGTAAACTTCCTTTATAAAGTGAAGAAAATAAGTTTCAAAGAGCTGGTATTATACCTTTATATTGATTTTCCATATAAACTTTATTTTTTTAAATAAGGTATTAAAATTGCGTCTAAAAAGTGATTTTCTTGTCAAAATCAAGCATAATTCCAAAAAAAAAGGTATTTTTTTCAGAAAGATTTCAGAAGTGTAAGTGTTGTTGCTGAGAGTGATAAATAACTACTCAATGATACAAAAAAAAAATAACCTATAAATTCATGTGGTATTTGGAAATTTGTTTCGTGTTTTGAAAATCTTTTTTTGTTATTTATTCAATATTATTGTTATATGCAGTGATAGATAAAACACGGCATAGTTACATGGCTTATAGCTTTAGTTACTAAACCTTGACCCAGAAATACACTTATTTGCGTACTTCACCGGGCGCCAAAATAGGTGAGTGTATTAAACTCACGCAAAGTGCATTACCATTCTTGCTTTATCCGGTCCACGCATTCCAAACAAACTTATTCTATTGATTCTCATAGTTTACGTGCTCGGGGCTTACTGATGTGAACTCTAGTCTACCGTCTGTATTACACATACTTATGGCAGAATTTTAGGATACGTGCCAAATAGATTTTGAGAACTGTCAAAAGGTTTTGTTTTATCAAACGTAAGAAGAAAGAAGTATTCCCGTAGGACAGTCATGTAATGTGTGTGCTAAGTAGAAGAGTTTTTATCGTGAATATAAGTGAATAGTTAATATCAGCAAGTACCTATTGTGTATTTTCTTGGTGCTCGTATCATACAGTTGCTGCCGATAGGTTTAAAAATTATTCAAAATATCTTAGGAAACTTAACAATTCATATTTATTGCATAGAAAGTGAATGTTTTTATCAGTCTATTAAATTTAAAAAAGTACATTTATTCTTTGATTTTCCTAATGCTAAAAGTTATAGAGCTACAATTACAAGTGAAAAAGAACCTTAACTGCAACATTATCCTGGTAAAACATTAATTGTGATGACAATTAGTCTCGTCATTACCTTACTTGTGCACATTTGGGCTGACGGAAACAAATATAGCTTAAATAAATATAAGTAAACCTCAAATATTTGCAGTTTAACGACTAAATTACAATATCCTATTCAATTCCATTTGTATTTCTTACACATCGATATTTTGTGAATGAGGAAAAATATGAGCTAAACAGAATCGCTGTTAAATGTGTTTATAGATTTTCATTTTAGTGATTACGATTTGTACTTTGTGTGACTTCGTACTGAAAATGTTTGAGTTTACGTTGATATTTGCTGCAGTATGTACTATTTGTATGTACGAAACTTTCTACTTTTGTTGATTTAAGTCAAAGCTGCATTTCATCGAAATATCTTGGGACTTTTTATGTCGATGTTGAGCCCTTACAGAAAAATTGTATTTTTTAAAAACTTTAATGATCTATAAATAACTCTATTAATTAACAGTTAAATGTGTGTTTTAACAAGAAAAATTGCAAATGCTCACTAATAATGCTTTAATAAATGACATGAAATAGCACAAAATTTATTGCAATCACTTTTAATTATGTAACAAAAGGTAGCATCTCGTGCCTACCCTATCCAAAATGTCAGTGATGAATCGATGCTGAATTAATTTATAAAAATATCGTAAACTACATCGTTGATCAGCATTGATTCAACATGGAATAAACGCTGAATCAACGATGTAGTTTATGACTGATCTCAGCGCTGATACTTTTTATAGGGTATGAAATGAAACTAAAATGTTCATAAATAGTTTGAGAAAATATAGTATATCATTTACATTTTTGGATCCACCGCCTACTTTATTCCAATGATTTATTAAGCAGCTATTTTCACGTGATAAAATGAGTTTATAAGCAAAGCTGGCAGTTAAAAAAACTAAGCAAGCACAACTCTATTTTGATGACATGCGTATAGTGAGGGAAAAATAAATGTAAGAATTAGATAATATTACGATATAGATTTTTAGTTAAAACTGTGTTCTCTTAATTTTCATTCAATTGATATTATTATTAACGTAAATAATATAAAAATTGATTATTGATAAGCATATACCGAAGTAAGATAGTCTGTAAATTAGTCGGTATATTAACTTTATCTGATATACTGAATGGGCGTTTACAATTGCGGTTTTTTTCTTACCTACATGAAATTACTGTCTTCCATTTCGTATACGTCAACAATTGTAGAGTAACTTTTAAATTTCTCTTACAAATACAATGCCAAGCTACCCAACTAACCAAAAAAGTAGACAGAAAAAAGTTTTAAAAGGACCCCCCCCCCCCCACAGTGAAAAAGGGTACCGGTAAAGAAGGACGTCCACATATTGATGCAGAAAAGGCCAGTCCGAGCACCTTATATTGGCGAGCCTACGAAGTGTTGGATTATGTCAAATATAATGTTGAAGTGTTAAAATTAGCAGTGAAGTTATGCCAAATTTTGCTAAAAATGATACTCATGAAAAAATGAGTAGAACAGATTACTATATAGAAGAGATGGAAGTTAAAGATCATACTGTACAGACAAGTACTGAAATTTCTGAATACAGGCATTCTTCTAAATCGGCTCTTGCGTTTTACTGTGAATATGATTTTAGTAAGAAGTTGTATGTAGCTCTAGTCAGATATTTGCGTATCAGAAAATGTAATATTTATACAAAAAGAGATAAAAAATTTCCTCGTATTACCGTATGATGTACATATTGAAGTTGAAATTCGCGTTGCTCTCCAGAATATTTTAAATAAAACGGCGCAACAACTATGTTCTGCAGAAGCAACTTTTTGGAGCAAACAGGACTTACAACACTTGCAGCTAACTGTGACACTTGGGTTTGATAGCTCATCTGGTCATTATAACCCACAGCAAGGCTATACCGATTCAAATGTAATTAATCAAGATCCTCTGCAGTCTTTGTTTGTATCGAGTATGCTCATTGTTCAACTACAAAGTAGATCTAATGGTAAGCAAATTGACTGTTTATCGTTTGTATCGTTTGCACAGTAAAAAATGTGTCATAAAATATTTCATGATTTAAAGAAGGCCTTATTTAAAGTAATTTGAGTTGGGAATATAAATATTTCTACGCAAGTACTAAATTTGATATAATCGATAATATCNGGAAACTCTAATTACAGTTGTATTATACGCTGGGAAAAAAAAAAGATTACATAATGAATTTGTCACTCTTTGTGCAGTATTTTGAACTTGTTATATTTACTAAGCAAAACAATTACTTTGTTTTTTAATCAAAAGTTAGATTTAATTATACTTGTTATTAAATTCAAACTAAACAATTTTATCTTGTTTTAAACCGAGAATATAGTTGCAATTCATTTACCGGCTTCTTAAAAATACTTTTAAACATTTGTGTACATCATCACGAGACTTTAATGATATATTACATTTAATTTAAATTACGTCTTCAATTGTGAAGTAGTAAATTTATTATCAAAGCGATACATACTTTTCAATAAAATGTTGCCACTTAGTACGTCTTATATGGCTATTATTTTGAGTATCTAATGTTAAGTACAAAATGGACTGTTCTGGCTCTTTACTATGGTATTTAAGTAATATTTTAGGATTAAGTATTACTCTATTTAATGAATTTTAATACCCGAAATGGTGAGATAGACTGATTATTAACACTTGCAGCTAACTGTGACACTTGGGTTTGATAGCTCATCTGGTCATTATAACCCACAGCAAGGCTATACCGATTCAAATGTAATTAATCAAGATCCTCTGCAGTCTTTGTTTGTATCGAGTATGCTCATTGTTCAACTACAAAGTAGATCTAATGGTAAGCAAATTGACTGTTTATCGTTTGTATCGTTTGCACAGTAAAAAATGTGTCATAAAATATTTCATGATTTAAAGAAGGCCTTATTTAAAGTAATTTGAGTTGGGAATATAAATATTTCTACGCAAGTACTAAATTTGATATAATCGATAATATCTGCGTGAACAATGCAAAAAATTTTATACGAAAAAGATTTCTTGGGTCTTCAAAACTATACTCGTATCTTAATATCTGCCTTATCACTTTGTCATTTGATCTCTTCGAATTTATGTTTTATACTATTTTAAGTGAAGGCAACGTCTAATCATCGGGCGTTCTTAGTACATTATGATGCTTGGTCAATAAAAATCGTTGTCTCAGCACAAAATTTAAGAATGATTGTAGATATTATTTGGTAAAATAAATACTAAATTATTCTGTTACAGCTGATTGCGCATAGAATAATCCGAGCCCACAGAGTTATAGATTCTGTAGACCAGTACAAATTGCATTAGAGAAGGAAGCGCTGAAGTCTATACTTACATAGTATAATCGTTGAAACCGTGAAACATCCACACTCATATCATATGCATTTCAGTTAGATAATGGACAAGAAGCAGAAGTGTCATTTAAAGTTTTTGTTACGTTACTAGACGGAAAATGTGTAAACGCAATCGTAGGAAATAAAGCTACATGTAGATGCAATATTTGCTTTTGCACTAATTTTCAATTTAATAAAGATGTATTAACCGATTTTCATCCCACTGATGAATTATTTATGGAGCTTGGCCTTGGTCTTCTACATGCTGAAATAAAAGATTTTGAAAATCTTACCCACATATCATACAGACTTCCTTTGCAAACATGAACGATTAATGCTAATATTAAAGGTGAAATATTAATTGAAAAACTCTTCTTTTCGCTAGTCCGTAGCACATGTAGTGACTGTTGTGAATGTGTATCTTTCGTGTGTAACTTAATAAAGGATACGAGATATTACTTTCTAATGAAAATTGCAAAACGTAATTGTAATAATTAGGCCACGTTATCGCACAGGAAATTTCAAAAAAAAATCTTACTTTTTTGAGACCTTACACAGCAGGGTTTATTACTTTTTTAAAGTGACGTACTACAATTTTTAAATTTAATTAAAAATCCAAACAATTGGACAAGTTTGTCACTAAGTCGTATTTGATGTGTCCTTAAGGTTGTACCTTTCTAGTTTCACCAATCGTTTAAATCTAAAAAACTATCATTTACTCATTGATATTTATGTAAAAACACACATACCATCGTTTTGAGTAATTGAGTTAGCATGCACATACGATTGGGTTTTCCACATGAAGTCTGAAATTGATTGCTATTGGATGTTTTAATGAATAACTGTGTTAAAAAACTTAAATTTACACTGTTTCTTCAGAAATATAATTGTATATCCAAAGTATTCTTAAATATATATATTATTGATCATGAACGAGGTTGGCTTTTGTCAAATATAGCTATTGCGTCTTGCAAAAAAGTTGATATTTTTAATTGTTAAGAAAAATAAAGTGTCAAATTAGTAACCTAACTATATAAGTTTGCATAGTTATATGCATATTATTTCAGAAAAGGCAGGTGAGTGAACTCAAATTGTACGAAATAGAACTAACGAAAAGTTCAAGGTTCGAGTTGACCAAGTCCTTCAAGGGCATGGTACCACTACAAACGGTAACGTTGCTCGAAAATGCTTCGCGGAACCAGAAAAATTTTCTGAAGTTCTTGAACTAGATGAAACGCTGGTGAAAAAAATTTATCTCGTAATATCATTATTAAAAAGCAAGCACGCACTAGTTCTCAGCAAAATAAGTACACTGTGTATTGAAACTTATAAAAAGTATTACGAATGTTATCCCTGGGCGAAAATGAGCCAGACATTACACAAATTGCTTGCTCATAGTTGTGAGATCTCGAAAAAGTTCCCTTTACCTTTCGTATATTTTTCCGGAGATTGCAGTGAAAGCTGGCACAAGTATTATCGCAGAAATTGGACTGCACACGTACGACAAATAAGCAGAAAGCTTAGAGTTCTGGACATTTTTAATAGGGCAGTTTATATGACAGACCCTATCATTTTATTAGAGTACATTGAACGAATACAACGACTAAAGGCCAATCATAAAAACGTTTAAGGCTTAAGTGGATTCACGCGATTACAGTAAGTAAAGGCACTTACATGGTCTTTACAAAGTTCTTTTTAAACTTGTGAATTTCAGTGTTATATTGAATAAAATTAGAGACAGTCAACAAGTAAAAGATTCCAAAAATCAATGCAGGCATGATTTTATATATTACCATTGTTAAAAAATCATAATATCCTATTTCTCCATGAAAATATAGTAATTACATCGGAAACTCTATTTACAGTTGTATTATGCGCTGGGGGATAAAAAGATTACATAATGAATTAGTCATTCCATGTGCAGTATCTTAAGCTTGTTATATTCACTAAGCAAACTTCATTCCAATGATTTATTGAACAGCTATTTTCACGTGATGAAATGAGTTTATGAACGAAGCTGGTAATTAGAAAAACTACGCAAGCACAACTTTATTTCGATGACATGCGTATAGTGAGGGAAAAATAAATGTAAGAATAAGATATTACGATAAAGGTTTTTAGGTGAAACTGTGTCCTCTTAATTTGCATTCAATTAATATTTTTATTAACGTAAATAACATGAAAATTGATTATTAATTAACACATACCGAAGTGAAATAATCTGTAAATTAGTCGGTGTATTAACTTTATATGATATACTGAATGGGCGTTTACAATTGCTGTTTTTTTACCTACATGAAATCACTGTCTTTCATTTCGTATGCGTCAATAATTGTAGAGTAACTTCCAAATTTCTTTTACAAATAGAATGCCAAGCTACCCAACTAACCAAAAAAAGTATACAGAAAAAAGTTTTAAAAGCACGTCCCTCTNAATTATTATTATCATGCGAACGTAATAAAAAAAAATAATATAATTGATTTTTGCACAACACTTACACTTCTAAAAACTTTCTGAAGAAAATAACTTTTTTTTGGAATTATGCTTGATTTTGACAATAAAGTCATTTTTTAGACGCAATTTTGATACCTTATTTAAAAAAATAAAGAATTTGTGCAAAATAAATATAAAGGTATAATACCAGCTCTTTGAAACTTATTTTCCAACAGAAAAAAAAAAAAAAAGTTAAATTGAAAAATTTCTGAAATAATCCAAAGTTTGTAGGTTAGGATTTAATTTTTTACATTTCTTCCTTCATTTTTTGTTATTTCTTGTCATCATACCTATAAGATCCAAAAACTTTGATAAAAAAATATTTCGTCTAAGGAACTTTACATAGTTTTGAAACGAAAAATATTAGTTCATTCAACTGTGGGACGTCCCACACTACTCGATTCCCCCGGCACACACATTGATGCACTTACGGACGCTCTACTTGACCCTTACCTTTGGGCTCACCATTTTCCTCTCTACTTAGCAACTGGATTTGCTGGTGACCTTAACCTCGTAGTTGGCGGCTAATGACGGCGATGATGTCCCTTTGGTCGTCGGACGCAAGGTCGGCCGTGGCTGGCTGATCCGGATCGCTGATTTTCTCCTGACCACAAGTCCTTAGCTTAAATAAATACAATCTACACTCTCCATCCTCTTTTGATTCGCTCTCTCTAATGATCTTGATAAGCTTGAATTGCACGGAAGCTCCTTATAGATCGCGGGCTAAAGTAGGAATGGTGTGTGGGGCTCACAAGTATGGCCTTACGCATTGTCGCACTATACTAAAACACGTGTATCATAACTCGTAAGTAGCTACTAATACACGTTTACTTGAGCATGGAGCTGTTTATAAAAATAGGAGTGTATGCACCGATACTTTCGGTACATATCCTTAGACGTGATGATGACAAGCATATACACATATGTAGTGACGCACAACAAACCATTATACTACTAAGTACATGTATATGTTTTCGTATGTCGTAGCTCCCGATGCAGGTATTCTCGCAACTCTCTTATCCTCTTTTCTTTGCCTGCCACAACTCCCTTTCTCCAATTACTTACACATAGAACAAAAAAACATGCAGACCAAGCATTACTATTTCGTACTTGATTCGGAGATTTTTCTTTGCAGACACGTTTCAGCGCTCACTATTGTGGAGTAGGAGAAAAATGACTCCGTCATATTCCCCTCCCCTATACCGAACAACTTCCTGAGTGCTTGGTCTACCTCAAAAAATGTCTCAAAGGTACATTAAAAAATAGCAAAAAGGTACCTACTGGGATTTTACAACCTGGAGGTCCGATGAACCCTTGGTTGGTGGTCTGTCTCCTTGGACTGCTTGATCTTAGATGTTCCGGTGGTCTCGGTACTTCTGGTAAACAAGAGCGCAATAATGGGGGGGGGGAAGTTGATATGGCTTGATGGGTCATGATCTCAAAGATACCCCCTTCCCTCTACAGGCAAGGAACTCTTGGCGCTTATTTTTGTCACAGAGAAGAGAAAGAAAAAGAAAACAAAAAAAAAGAAAATCTTGGTAAAATTTCTCCTCCCCTTTCCAGCTAAAGTTCATAAGATCAGTACTTGGTGCTTAAGTGACAACCACCCCCCTTTTTACAATGAAGAACTTGGTGCTACACTGAACATCTTTACCAACGTTCCTTTAATTTACCTCTGAGCTCAACCAATTATCACGTCGCACTTTCGGTTTTTTTTTTTCTTCTTATTGTTAATTATTATTTTTCTTTTATTAGTATTTGTAATCGTTAATATCGCCAACCCTCCATCTCCCAATCCTCACACTCTTCAAGCATCCACCATAGCCCCCTAAAGTGCGGGTTATCCGGAAAAGTCCTCATTTCTCCGACGGTACGAACGAAGTTGCGCCGCTCCAGGTGAAAAAAATCCCGATACGATATCAATTTAATTGTCGATAACTAATAGAAAAGAACAAACTTTAAACAAGAATTAGGGTGATTGGCTCTTGTACGGCTAAATATACAGCTCGATTTGCTTGACGAGCGTATTTCTCAATTAAGTAAAAGTAAAATTATAACGATATTTAGAATCTCTCCGTGGGGCTGGACAGATATAGATAGACTCAGACAAGACGAGATAGATGGCTGTAAAAGGCCCTTCAACAATAAATACTCGTTGCCACAAGAATCTTACGAGCTCTGGTGCAGCTGGCCGTGCTTCAGAGGTTATGTACTGGCCTCCTGCTGACCAAGGAGTGGCAAGTGCTGGACGAGAACTCAAGCTTTCGTCTCAGTTAAAATCACTGAAAGAATGGGACTGCGCACACGACCATAATAGTGCATATGCGCACAATGGACTCAAACTATACCTGAAACAGGTGGACTTAATACGTGTAGCTGCGTGAGCCTCTTCCAGGCACTACATATTAGGTACAAGCTTGCTTCGTTGCAAGAGTTGCCTGTCTCGGCCCCTACTACTACTACTTTTAAGTAAACATTTCTGCCCACTTTTACAGGTTCCCGACAATATTTTCAACTCTCAAAACTAAAAAAAAAAAAAGATGATAGGACAGCCTATTTTTAAATAGAACTGGCTCTATACTACTTCGGTATGCAAGTAGTATTACAAGATTGCTACGAAAAAAATAAAAACAAAATTTGCTCAATAGTAAATAAAGAACAATGCAAATCTAATAGCACTTATCTGACCAACTCGCGAAGCTTCGTTCGGACTAGCAATAGTTACATTTTATTGCAGTTCATAAATAATATAAAATAGTTAACGAATATAATTATGCAAACAGAACTACTGAAACTTAGAATTTATGCTCTTACCAAGTTATGGTTGATCAAGTAGTTTAATCTCTTTAATAACTGGTCAGATAAATGACGCGTTAGCCACTCAAATTGTAACTGTTCGCACAATACTGTCAGATCCAGGGTAAGTGGCAGTGAGTGAGCCCAACGGCCACTTAGTAGGAGGAGTGAGCTCGTCCTTTAAAAGAACGATGTTATCCTGAATAAGATTCAGCTGCAACTTAAGCTACTTGTTGTGCCGTAGATATTGGTGGAGAACTTCCTTTCGCCAACTGGCCCAAAAGAAGTTGCGAAGATCAGCCAGCAGTTTTCAGAGACTGGTCATTTGAGATGGTTGCCAAGTCTCATCATATGGCTCGGAATGGGATAGCAGTGGAGATCTAACGAGGAAGTGCGCTGGTGTGGGCGCAAAGTCTCCAGTGACCTGATTGGTTAAGAGGCACAGAGGCCTGGAATTAAGGCAGGCCTCTACTTTAGCACACAACGTCGACATTTATTCAAACGTCAGCTTGGACTCACCAATTACGCGAATGAGATGGTGCTTGATGCTGCGCTCTGGAGCCTTTCAAAGACCACCGAAGTGAGGGGTGCGTGGCAGTATGAAGCACTAGTTAGTTCCTTGGCTCGCCATGGCTTTAACTAATGTGCTGGTATAAGTTAAAGAGCTTCTGTTCAACCGCTTCAGCTCAGACGCTGTGTCTTCACAGTCAGTGGCGTTGTCTAAATATAGAACATTGCCCACTCCACGTAGTGAGCGAAAGCGTGCGTATGCAGCAACAAACGCTTCAGTCGTTAGGTCGGATTCTACCTCTAGGTGCACAGCACGCTTGACTATGCAAACAAATATGAAGATGTAGCCATTTGTTGACTTTGCCCCACGACCCTTTGTGGATTTTACCCCACGGAGAATAAAATTGGCAAAAGCCCAACGTAGTCGACTCTGGTTTGTGAGAAGGGCTGTGCATAAGTTATACGAGTAGCAGGAAGCTGATTCATTTTCTGTGCTATTGATGCCATGGTGGGTACAGACGACGCATTAATGGTATATACCAACATCGACTTATTCATTCTTAGTGATCTACAGCGATCATCGTAAGTGCGACAGAATTGTAAGCGCGACGACTGACAGCCACCTGGCAGTATAATCGGGTATCTCCCGTCATATGTCAACGACGAATGGTCTAATCGTCCTTTAACTCGTAGCAGCCCCTGTTCGTCCAAGAAAGGACAAAGCCAACGTAGAACGCTACATTTAGGGACTTCATCATTGGCAACCAGGCTTAGCTTTTTGGTAAACAAATATTGTGCTTAAATAGCTCTGAAACAGTAGACTAGAGCCATTCTGTGCTCTGCTCCTAAAAATGATAATCCAGGTCTTTTGACAAGCTTGTGGGTTACACGTAGTCGCCAGTGACAGTAGTAAGACAAGCATTAAATGATCTTGCTGAAGGCAGAAAACTTTTGCAACGATGGTAAATAGTTTGGTTGGGCCTCCTGCCTTGACTCCTGACGTTGCTGATTTTGGGTGTCAAAGGCTTGAAGCTGCTCTTGATCCACTGATTTTGAAGACACTGAAGGCCAAAGAGACTCTTCCTGTGACAAACAGCTTGGTCAATGCCACCATAACTCTTGCTTGCTAAAGCAGCTGGAGTGAAGCCACGAGTGGCAGCGTCAGCTGGGTTGTCAGCTGATCCGATGTGACGCCACATTGCCGTGGGAAGGCCGCTGATTATGTCGCTAGTCCTGTTAGCTACAAAAGTTGGCCAACGGGATGAGTGGCTCTTAAGTTACTTCAAGACGACCTAGAGTCAGTCCAGCAGTGAATACTGGCTGATTAAAGGGTAGAATACTCCAATAGATGCTTGACTAGATGAACCAAAAGTGCGCAACCACATAACTCCAATCTCATCAATATTTGTACCTTGGTTGGGGCCAATTTTGTTTTTACATGGAGTAGACTCACTGATTGACCTGAATACACGGTGTAGATCATGGCAGTGTAGGCTGGTTTTGACGCATCTGCGAAACAATGTAGATACCGTTCGTCCTATTGTCTGTTCTCTAGCCAACAAGGAATTCATACGAGAGAGACGTCTTAAAGCTCATTACGGAATTTAACCCAGCGTTGGTACAGTGCATCGGGCACTGGTGAATCCCAGTCTAGATCCTTGAGCCAAAGATCCTACGAAATTGTCTTGGCAGTTACTAGTATTGGGGCAAGCCCTCCAAGTGGATCAAACAGACATGCTATTTCAGACAAAATCGTCCTTTTAGTAAATTTACGAATTACGACAGGACCTTTTACTTTAAGTGTAAAAACATCAAGGTTAGGTAACCATTTATGGCCCCAAGTGGATATTACCTCATCGATCATCAATATAAATTCGTTAGCTGGATTCAATAAGAGTCCTTAAAGAAGACGGGTGTCATTTGAGGCCCACTTGGCTAGAAACGTACCTGCTGAGGCTGGAGTGTTGAAACTTGATACTGGCTTTCCAGCGCATCTTCGATTGTGTCAGCTCCAACGAAAAAGTCATCGGCGTAGAGCTTCCTCCTTAGTATCTCGGCTGCTTGAGGATGAGATTCTGCACAGTCCTCTGCTTGCGTTTGAATGACCTTTAAGACCAAGTATGGTGCAGACGAGATGCGGTAGGTGACGCTGACAAACCTGTAGTCACGAATGGGCTGATTAGTAGTTAGGCGCCACAGTACTCGTTGATAATCTGCACCATCAGGATGTCATTTCAACGCATTGAATACGATACGTACTTTTCTTGGATTCTTAGGCCAAATCACAGCATGATGCGGAAGATAAAAGCTTGGACAATAAAGTTGTTTTGGGGGAGCCAACTCCATGGATTACAAGCTAACATATATTCCTGAATAAAGGTACAGTAAACCTGCACAAGTTCTAGAACTCTTTGCAAGCGCCTTTCAGAACACAGTAAGCAAGTGACAGAAATATCGCGGGTTCCTACAAAATCAGCAATGCTGCAAATAGGCAATCTGACAATGTATCAGCCCTCTAAGAAGCGTGGATGTTTTTGAGCAAAGTGCTCCTCATAATACAGCTCTTTCTCGGTTAACAGAGACTTAAGCGGCAACTATCCTGTTTACCAAAATCTTTGGAGATTGTCGTAGATCGATTGTTTGACATTCGTGTAAAAGGCTCGTACGTGTGTCATATTACAGTAGAAAGTTTGAGTCGACGATGGACTAGTCAGAATCCAACCAAAAACTGAATTCTGAACGACGGGTCTATTTTCGGGCCCTCAAATAAGTCCACCGAGAATAATTAAAGATAAAATGTCAGTGCCGAGAATGTAGTCAAGTTGGGATGGTTTAGCAAACTCAGGATCAGCAAGATCAAGACCCTTCATGTGAGGCCATTTCGAAGGCACTATTTTCTTACTAGGAAAATAACGAGTGAGGTTAGGAGGAACCAGGACGTTTATGGTCATTCGAGGTATTTAAGGTCATTCGTCCAGGGTATTCAAGGTCCAACCTATTTCTAAAAATTAATTGGAACACAACCTCCTTAAGGACTCTTAATGATTCTTCAACCCCAACACCAACAATTTTAGTATCAACCCGTCGGCTAGAAAGGCCGAGTTCAGTCGTGACATGTTAAGTGATAAAAGAGCGTTCTGCTACAGGATCAATAAGAGTTAAAATAGGCATATCGCTAATGGAATTCCTAATAAATAGGCGAACGGTAGCTAATAAAACAGTGTAACCCGCATAAGTACTGTGAGCATTCTCAATTTCTTGTTTACGCATATTAGATGTGAAACTTTTGCTTGAATTTGCATTGGCCGTTGATCGCCAATTGGTTTTATTGTTTTACTGGGCTTTTTCAGGTTTCGTAGCAGAATGCAGCTTCGAATGATGCTTTCCTTGGAAATGGTAGCATCGGTTTGTCAAAGGACGTTTATCAGTGAAATGAGAGGTTTTGAGGTAACTATTACAAAGTTTTTCAAGCTTGCGAAATTCAAACTTTTGAGTCAGTGACATAGCCTTGAACTTCATACAACGACCTAAAATATAATGACTTTTACACAGGATATAGCCGAAAGGCCTCTCTCTGTTTTTAGTGGCTTGAGACATATGAGTGAGAACCCTCTTCTCCTGGTTTTATGACGCTTGGGCGTTATCTTGCTTTATACGTGAGCTAGATGAATCGGCTCTAGTGTAAGCTTGTTCTAGAGCGTGGACGCGACGTTCAATAAAAAGTGTGGGATCAGGATAAGTAGATATTCCTTCAGTCGCTTTTTATGAAATCCCCCATGACTCTCGTGAATTCAAATCGAGCTTGCGAATCACACAATAAGCCACGAAGTAGTTGGTCTGCTGGTCAGTAATTAAATGAGATTTTCGATACTGTTAAACAATCGGATGCGAGCGTTATCATACTGCCTAATCAACTTATCCCAAGCGATTTAAGAGTTCGCGTCAATCACTTCTATCTCCTTAAGGGCTACGTGGCTGAACCTAATAATGCGCTCGTTAGGTGTTGCAACTTTGCAACGTTAGAAATATTTATCTTATTCTTAACAAGCGAGAAAAACCGTTGCTTAAAGCTTTTCCACTCCACCTGCTTACCCGAAAAGATTGGAAGCTGTAATGGAGGAAGGGTTGCTTGAACTTCTACGGTTGAATTACTAGTAGGTTGGGGGTTTGGCAATGGTGGTACATTTACGCTTAGATCCGCAATTTTACCAACTATTGATGATCTAGCTTTTGAATAAATAATCTCGATGTTAGTAAAACAGTCATTTTTGAAATAATCCTCGTCCTTAAGTATATTCTCAAACTCGAGGAGACAATCATGACGACTAGTAAACGTTTTTCAATAATTAGTTAGCATATTTAGTGGCGTTCCAAAATGATGCAGTATCTGACTTTTAATTTTGACCTTGCAAGTAGAATTCGTGTAAAATTATTTATGTTAGAACATAATTTAAACTGAGCTTTGAGCATCTTATCCATTCTGAAAACGATAAGAGAAACCAAAACTAGTCTTAAATAGGGTACAAACTTCAACGGTAATTACATAATCTATGTACAATATTTACAAGTCTGAAGTCAAACGTGTCGTGATGTACACAAGCTCGAGAGCAACATTGGTAAAGAGAGAGTGAGAAGCATAAATGAAGGTGCAAGCTATGATTTGCTTGATCAGCACAGATTCCAAGATCCATCGAGCCTTGCATCACGTGTGTAAATATGAATTTCCTTTTTTTGTCGCCCATTGACGTCTTGAAAATTCAACAAAATTTTATGTAGTATTCTGCAGATATTAGTTACAAAATAATACGACATTCGAACTATTACTCTGAGAAAAAAACAACTTCTTTATTTAAATGAAAAATTTGTACAATGAATTGAGTCGCAACCGCGAAGAAGAATCGTGACACGATAACAGTTCAATTGGTAGTAAGTAATAGAGAAAACCAAACTTCAACAAAGAATTAGGATTGTTGGCTTTTGTACGGCTAAAAATACCGCTCAATTTGCTTGACGAGCGTATTTTTCAATTAAGTAAAAGTAAAATTGGAATGGTACTTAGAATCTCGCCGTAGGTCTGGACAGATACTGGTGGACTTAGACAAGACAAGATAGATGGCTCCAAAAGGCCCTTTAACAATAAATACTCGTTGCCACAAAAATGTTACCAAGTCTGGCGCAGCAGGCTGTGCTTCAGAGGATACGCGCCAGCCTCTTGCTGACCAAAGAGTTGCGACAACAGCGCAAGCTCTCGTCTCAGTTCAAATCGCCGAAAAAAGGGGGCCATGCACACGACCATAATAGTGCGTACATGCACAATGTACTCAAACTATAACTGAAAACAGGTAGACTTAATGCGAGTGTCGGCGTGAGCCCCTTTCAGGTGATATATATTAGGTACAAGCTCGCCTCGTTCTGAAAGTCACCTGTCTCGGTCCCTACTACTACTACTACTATATCGTGAACAGGCACGTATCACTTTGTGTCTGATACGTGGGCAATACGCTCTCTATTATCCTCGTGAAGAACAAACACTATCAGTAATTTTACTGCGACAATCTCTGACAGTCCCTCAAACTTTGGCACGAGTGTTGCGAAGAATTTTTTCGTGGCATCAGACTGGTAATGAGTTGACCGTATCACCTGCATACCCATGTTAAAATGCTCCGCTCAATTCTTCCTTTAGATTTGACCTCTCGGCGCAGAGTTCTTACTGGTGCCAGATTTCTACCGTAGTTTAAGAACGCTGGCAAAATTTCCAACAACGCTTGAGTTGTCGTGTTAACTGCATGTCGAAACTCATTAACATGCAGATCCTAGTTGCGACGATCAGTGTCAATCAATATAACTATCATTTGGTTTAAAGTCCAATTAGTTCGCTTCACAGGATTGGCTTAAGCATAGTAGGATAACGTGAAAACATGCTTAATACCATACTCCTTCAATGTCTTGGCGATCAACTTATTACTAAATTCGCAGCCGTTATCTGTTAGGAAAAATTCCGGCGTCTCCCATTAAAACAAAGTTTACTACTCCAACCCTTGTGCTATGCTTTTACCATAGGCTTAATGAAATGGCTTGACCTTGATCCAACGCGTAACTTAGTCCTGACTAACGATCAAGTACTAATGACCATTTTTACTTGGTAAAAAGTCCATCAGAATTGGCGGCCACCCTGTTAACGATTCGCTTACCTATCAACTCTTAAGGATCCATTTGTGGCATCTTAATTTGCTGGCACGATTCGAATGCCTTTACGAATTCCTTGACGTTGTTATACATTTTCCACCAGTAGTACTCACGAGCTACGCAATTATACGTTTTCTCGATCTCCATATGTGCACTCAACGGCGTGCTGTGCGCATCGGTACATGACGCGCCGCTTATAATTGTCTGGCACTACAAGTCACCACCTTTTCTCTCGATGAGTGATCGGATCCAGCAGAGGATCAGCATGGTAACGGTATAGTCTTTCATCTTCTACGTGCTAGTCTCTATATTTGCACGATCTCGAAGTCCCACTGAGACCTCTCTAAAGACCACCTCACTAGACGACCGGTAGGTTCGCGTTAGTCCTTGATCCACTTTAGAAAGCTGTGATTAGTAATCACAGTGAACCGATACCCCTCTAAGAAAGATCATAGCTTTTCAAAAGCCCAAATTATCGCGAGGTACTTTTTCTCCGTAACGCTGTAATTCTTCTCCGTAGGTATTAGTAGACGGCTCACATACACGATCGGATGCTCACTATCTTTATGCTCTTGGGCCAATATGGCGCCAATCGCGTCGTTACTTGGGTCAGTCTGCATGGTAAATGGCCTGGCAAAATCTGCCCATGTTCACACCAGTGCATCTGCTAAAGCCCCCTACAATTTGTCAAACGCTTCATGCTGCTCTACTCTCCACTCCAACGTTTGCTTCTTGCGCATTAATTTAAATAATTGGATTCTTATTTCTAAGTTGCGCTTGATAAATTGGCTATACCACCCGACCATCCCTAGAAAAAGGCGCAATTGCTTAACATCTTTAGGAGCAGAATATTTTAGTACTAGCGCAACCTTATCGGGATTGAGTCGCAAGCCTGTTCTTATCGAAGATAAATTCTGGATAAGTAAGTTAGGACAAACAAAACTCGCACTCCTCGATTTTAATTGCCAAACCTGCTCCAGTTACCTGGTGCAAGACTATGTCTTAGAAACGCAAGTGTTCGAAATCGTCGGTCACTATTGTTATATCGTCTCTATTCTAATATTCATAAACACTAGTATGTAAGTCCAGTCCGAATAAGACGTCAATGAGTCGCTGAAACCTCATCGGTGCATTAGTCAAGTTGAACGGCATACACCAAAAATACCACAGCCCTGAATCTGGCATTGAAAACGCGGTTGACTTCCTAGTCGAGGCTTCCACCGGTTTCTGAAAGTATGCCTATTTTAAATCGATTTTGGATAGATACCGTGCATTTCGAAGCCGGTCCAGAATTAAATCCATACTCAGCAAAGGGTATGCATTACGAATCAACACTTTATTTAAGTAACAAAAGTCGATGCAAAATTGGTAAGTCCCATCCGGTTTCTTTATCATCACCGGCGCACTACTATAATTGCTCGACGATTTTTCGATTATCCTCTCGTTGTACGTCCACTCTACTTCCTCTGTCGCTATTTACTGTATGCGTGATGACATACGCTTCAACCGATGTCAGATCAGTGTGCGATCGGTAACGCAAATAGCGTGCTTCATTAGATAAGTTATCCCTGGCACTACGGTGGCCGATGAAAACACTTGCCCGATTAACTTATTCACTTAATCGCGTTAATCGTTACTTACTTCCACGATACTGACGCATTCTCTTTTGGGTTCATCGCTTCTCACTGAAAATTAAGCCCACGGCCCTTCGCTTGCTTGCCAAAGCCTCTTGCCGAAATTAGACTTGGTATCGAACTTCTGACAGAAGTCCATCCCCTGATCGATATTTGGCACTAGTTTTAAATACAAAATGCCTCTTCCCGTTCCGATGTCTATCAGTGCCTTTAATCTCTAAAACTAGTCGCACCCCCCCCCCCCATTTACATTACGCATTGCATAGTTACTTGGTAACAGGCGTTTTTAAAATTTCTCTGACACTTTGGGCCTAATTAATGAGGAGGTATATTCTGGCTCTAATAAAACCTTGTAAACTTAATCTCCCAACGACACGCGAACATAGTTTTTTTTCTTTTTATATTATAGTGCTTTACGTCCGGCTCCTATACAGAGCACTACACAGGGCACTTAGCACTTGGGAGAAGAAAGGGAAGAGGGATAAGGAGGCCTCACATAACTGGGAGGGGGGTAGGGAAAAATTAGTCAATTTTGCTGCAAGGAGGTCACCTAAACCCTCATCGAGGAGCATTGCGTGGTGAAAAAGCACTTGTGAAAATACACAGAGATACTTGCCCGAAAGTCGCACTGGCCTGGAATCGAACCACGGTCTCCCGCGTCCCAATCCATGACCTAGCCAACTGAGCCACCACGCGCTCGCGAATATAGTTACGATCGTCGTCGCTAACACTGGAAATATTTTCTCCACAAAGCCCTACAAGTTCAAGCTCCTTACTAGCCCTCCAGTTGCCAGTTTTCCAGACTTCCACATAGTTTCTTGCATACACTGCACGATTTAAAGGTCACACCTCTAAGGCCGCAGACATGGCAATACACATTCCACGGCATCACGCTCCCAACCGTGCCTTCGATACGAGGGGGTTGGTTAGGAAGACCGTTTAACATGTGGCCCTTTTACTGGCAAGTATAGCATAGACTTTCTGGGCACTGGGCCGATCGGGCACTGCAAGTAAAAGAGGCTTCCATAAATGGCCTGGGGCACTGACGCTTGCTAGCTTAATTTTCTCCCAGTGTTTGGAAAGGGTGTACCTATGCAGTGGTAGCAGGTGGAGGTGAGATCGTAGGTCGTAACCCTAAGTTCCCCCCACATTAGGCTGAGGCACGGATGACCATACCCATTGGCCTCCAGTTCATGCCATTACTCCGGTATTTCCCGCTGCGTTAGCTGGTGTACACTTGCACGGTGGCCGCATACGACGGATACGTGCCTGGCATCATGATCGTCGGGCTTGGTGATAAAGGGTTTGGTGGATGGCTACCCAGGTCTCCTCTTCTTAGCCCCCTTATTATTACCCAGTGTGTTCACCACAGCAGTGGCGACCTGCTCGGGGTTCTACTCTGTGAAGGCCGCTTCAGGAACGTGCATTTTCTCCGGTGGTGAGGACGGCGCGTATTTTATGTCTAACTCTCTTTGTCTTCCCCACCCAAGACAAAACACGACACAATACCCCAAATATTGGTTACATAGTCGTTCACCTTTTTACCCTTCCACTGAGTCCGGTGTCGCAAATTGTCTAACAAATCGTCTCCAACGTACTTGCATACAAACTGTTGCTTAAATGCTCGCTTCAATTACCACCATGTCCCAACCTTGCTCTTTACGGCTATAAGCCAATGGCTCGCTTTCTGAAACAGGATCACTTTTACGGCACGATAAGATTCATCTTCACTAGCACCTACGCTTAGGTCGATTTCTCGTGACTCAGACGATCTCTCCACTTGACCACGCTCTGAGCTATTGTGGTGTTTCAGGTTCAGATTGTTGACTCGATGGCCGGTGAATTTTCACTATTAGAACTTGACCGGTTGCTTGGTATTCACTGACGGTATTGAGGGTGCAATTCTTCTTCTCAATCGCTGTGCATCTCCACTGATCTTATAAGCCAACGCTGTTGCTTACGGTTATCTCGCTCAGTATTGCATGCTTCCCTCGCGCTTGGCCCCAGAAAGGTCTCCCCTCCCCCCATGCTGGGTATGGTCAGAAGGTTCCCTACGCGGGTTATCAGTAAGGTTATAGCCGATTGGCAGGCTTTGCAGCTCAAACTGTTGGTGTTGATTGCTGGGGACTCGGACTCCTGATGACTTCGGGACTAGAAACCTTGACTTGCGACAGCGAGGAAGACTGACATCCAGCAATCGTTCTCTGGTTGGGCAAGCCGATCCACCTCGTCAGAGAGGTAGCCTCGTTCACACACGCGCTTAATCTCCTACTCTACATTTTACTTGGGTATCCCTGGCAAAGGCACTTATAGATGGAGCCACTTCTTCTGGCGTCGATCGACCTCGGCTTCGCTGCCTGATTCTTCACGCCGCTTATTGGGCTCCCACAACTCAGCTTTTGCCTCGTCGTAGCACTTATTACTTAGTTTATCCTTCTTTATATCAATAAAAGAATAAAATCTAATAATAGCGTTGGCATGATAAGCAAAAAATTTAGACTCTGCATGTTAACCTTCGGTTCTTCTTAATGATTGAACAAAGAATTTGTCCTCAGCTTACTGAACAACTCTCAACCACTTGCGCTGTGGTGTCTCACCCCTAGTGCACGAGCGTTGCTCTCTCCTTGGGTGGAGTTTTCTGATTCACTACCACTGGTCACTACAATTTTCTCTTCCCCCCACCGACTAATATTATTCATGGCACTGCTTTCTTGCTGCTCATCACTCGGCCTCAACACCCACGAATGATCACTAACTTCGGTCCCTGCGATTGACTCGTAGCTATCTTCGGATCCAGCTTGCGCGAAATCACACTTAAAACGCGGGATAAGCTCGTTGTTCGGTTCAAGCTCAAGCATTCGAAACCGCAGCAACCTGTCTTGCAACGCAAACTCGTCTTACTCTTAACTCAGTCCCTGCTCATCAAGCTGGGGTAACACCACTTTTAGTGGAAACGTGAATATCTCCCGCGTAAAAGCTCTCTGCTCATGGGTGTGCACCACGTCACGCATGATCTCGTCATGCAGCGGTGGCTCGACCGGCTCAGCCATAAGCGAACAATTAATCTATGCTCCGTTGACACGTGAACTCGTCGCTAATTCTGCTAAACTTGTCGCTATGTAACAAAAAAATTTCTTCTTCGATTAATCTATACACACACACACACACACACACACACACACATATGTATACATATATATATATATATATATATCCTATTGACTGAGACGGATAAAAAAAATGACATAAGTCTGCGCAATTCACTTCCCCAATTTTAAATGAGCACGGCACCAGGCTCTTGTCATGAGATCCATATCACAACGAACGGCTCTATCATAAACGCGGTGCGCACTTCCTAACATTTCAGGCAAAGACACACGAAACAAGAAAAAAAATCAGTGGACAGTGGATGCTTGGGTACCCAAGTATAAAGTTATATTTCCATAAAATTATATTGCAAACAATATAATTTTAAGTACAAAAATACCTTCTATGAAACAATATTGTGTCTGGAGGTGGTGCAATTATCGTGGGAATAAATATACCTATGTTAATTGGGTGTGACTTTAATTAATATTTGATAGTTAACGATTATGAATAATATATTACGGCACAATACGATAAAAGTAGTACATAGGCTGGCCAGTCCAAGACTATACACTTTCATTGAATCTTCCAGTGAGTTTAGGACAAAATGTTACTGCCTACCCTTATTACTTCTGTGACGTCATGCTCACATCTATCACGTACGATCTTACACTTATTTTTCGTCCATGTTTAATGCCCAAAATATTACTGTACATAAAAAATTAAGGAAAATCATCCTGTAGTATAGTTTTCTTCAATAGGGTAGTATGTAATGGCAGTGAATGTCCCTTGAGAACGCTTATCACACATAGGTTTTTTGACAGATATCATTCAAACGTCAAACGTATATTGAAATAGCATAAAAAATACCTACAAAAATTTCAGCGTATTTGACTGCACCATTATTTCATACATGATAAGTTTTAAAAAATTATTATTTAACACGTAACCATTCAAAAAAATAAAATCAAATGTCATTTATATAATTTGTAGGAATCTCCTAATTTTTTGGGTACAAAAGATTACTTTTAGAAGAACCTATCGAATTTTCAAATAGACCCACAAGTTAAATTCTAAATAAATTCAGAAAGAGGAAGTAAGGAGTGCGTAAAAGCATGTATATAAGTAGCTCTACTGTACACACTAGTGTTCCTGTCATTTCTCTGAACTTTTCTCTGCAAACTATGTGAAGAACGTCCTTAAGTCAAAAATCACATATTATGAATAAAAAAATTTTAAAAGGATAAAAAACGATAAAAACTAATTATTGTATTTGTACAGTAGAAAAAAGTCTTTTGTAATTTTTGAACATTTTGATAAAATAAGAAAGAATTGTTAAAAAAAAGTTATTTATTTATTGCAAAAGTAACAGATTGAATACGTAGAAATAAGTATTTATCATTGAACTGGAAGGGTGCTCTGTCCAAATATAATAGTAGCCTAGTTTTTTTTAAAAACATTTTAAAAAATTTTATTTTATTAGCTTAACTATTCATTTTTTTTATTTATAACAGCACCAAAAAAATTGATGGACATCAAATAAAAATTTGTATAAAAAGAAAGTTGCAAATCGTAAGATAAAATGAAGCAATTGATTTACCTATGTTGGACATGCTCATAGCAGAGTAGGTAAGGCCAGAAAAATGAAGGTTGCGGGCTTAAATCACTTTAAAAACTGTTGTTTTTTCTTTTCTTTTTGATTAGAATTGGTTAAAAGTACAAGAAATGAAACTTTAAATGTGTGGAATGGTGATGTGATATGGCGTATTGTGGTACAGAGGAAACCGGAAGTACATCATGAGGGGTGGGGCGAAGGGGGAAAATCAAGCAAAATTCACTTTCATCACACTTTTTCTCAAGGTCAAAATCTAAAATCGTTAATTTACCCCCACGCATAATGCACCTATAAAAGTATGAGTTCAAAAAAAAGGCAACGATCAGAAAGAAGAGTGAAGACAAGAGAACAGAAAATAAAATACATTCTTTATACAATATGTATATATATATATATTATAAGACAAGTCACGTTAGGCCTTGTTCTCTTCCTGTGAATAAAATTGCGCACACTGGTAAACACAAACAGTCTCTAAGAAGACTGCTATTCGTACCTGGAAAGCGAAAATCGCACGCACAAAAAAATAAGATGCAACGAGAAAGGCCACTAACTCGTTCACCTGAAAATTTGTCACCTGACAATTTACGCACACACTTTATTTTTCCTCAGGCTTGACCGCGTCTCTCTCACTCTTTGACTGTACGCCTCCTTCAATTCTCCCTAAACTGACGCTTGTACTTGGCGTTACTTGACTCAAATACTCCTAAAAACTGGTAAATTAGTAGCAGTTTCTAAATAATTCCAGCCAACTCGGCGAAGTTAGTTCGAACGAAAGAAAATAATACTGCATGTACTACGAAGCTACGCCACTTTACTAATACTAAATAAAATATGCGATGACACTTATGACACGAAAAAACGACTTCCTTGCAACCGTCTCCATGGTCCTAAAATGCGAAACCCCCTTTACCTTTGTTCACGATATTCACTGCTTGACTCTGGATATTTATCCCTGAGAAGGTCCCACCAGCAGTAGCCCGTCGAGAATTGGGCTATACTCCCAAGGAGTAGAGAGAACGTGACCTGTAAGTCCGAAAGACAAAAAAACGTATGCAAAACAAGAACATGGGGCCAATTAATTTTCTTACACTGAATTCACTTTTATCAAGGCAATTACTTACACGTGGGCTCTTACATCTGGAACCTTGGTGCAACCCAGCAATAATGCTACGAAACTATTTACGACAATGACACCTTTGCCTTGCTAACTTTTTCGCTCTCACACTTTACGCTTCCTTGGGACGTCCCACACAACTCAATTCCCCCAGCACACATGTTGATGCACGTACGAACGCTCTATTTAATGCTTATCTTCGGGTTTATCATTTTCCTCTCTACTTAGTGACTGAATCTGCTAGTGTCCTTGACCTCGCAGTGGACAGCTAGTGACGGTGATGATGTCCCCTCGGTCGTCAGGTGCAAGGACGGGCACGGCTGGATGATCTAGGTCACTGATTTTCTCCTGGTCTTTCGCTCTCTCTCGATTCTCTCTACCTAATGACCTTAACAAACTCGATATGTGCGCAAACTTCTTACAGCTCGCGGCTCAAGTAGGAATGGTGCGCGGAACTGAAAAGTATGGCCTTACGCATCGTCGCACTATATAGAAACATACACACTCAAATTTGTAACTAGATACTCATACACATACACTCGGTTGCGGTAATGTTTACAAAAATAGAAGTGTATACGCTGATACTCTTTTGTCCTCTTTTCTCTCCCTGCAGCTACTTCTTTTTTCCAATTACTTACACATAGAACGAAAGAACAAACAGACCCAGGCATTATTATTTTATACTTGATTCGGAAATTTTCCTTTAAAGACACGTTTTAGCGCTTACAATTAAGGGATAGAAGAAAAATAACTCTGTCATAACGCTTACCACTGAGTCAACACTACTCCTCTAAAGAATGTATATTTCTCTTTTGAGTGATGGAGTATGTTGTAGATATTCAGTGTTTTAAGACTGCACATAACAAATTCCTTTTAAAGAAATTTTATATGTTAAACTTGGGTAAAAAAAAAATTCAAGGGCAGCCACAATAGTGCTTGACGCATCTTTTGATTAGAAAAATGTAACATATGTGGACAAAAAAAATCAATGGTCAATAACGGATTTCTATGGTATAAGCTAGGATGTCGGAAATATTTTCTGTGAAAGAGCACTTATTGTATTTAAAAAGAAACTGCTTGACACGGAAACTGTTTTTATTAAAGGTATTGAAAAAAAAGTACCTGGCAGAAAAACTCACGTATGTATGTATGTAAGTCATTCATATTGCCTACACTTTTAGAGTTTTCAATATTCAGGAGTATGGATGGTCAGCTCTTGCAAATTTTAACAAAGACTATCTGCCATGCAAATACCACGCCTTTAACGTAATCTCTCAATGTACAATGTATAATGTTTCTGCAAAAAGGGATAGTATATATTTCGAATTAAATGAGAAAAAATGCTTAGTTCAATGTATAAAGTAGTTTTTACGTAGTTAAAAATTGTTTACAATAGTAATTAAGAACTGTTAAAGAATGTCAACTTAAATTTAAGAATGAGTTATAAAAATAACTTTTATAACTTAAGTTGTGCCTGTAAGCTACCCAACTGCCTGATTATAGTTACAACAGTGGCTCAGGCACTTTAAGAGAAGAAAAGCTGCATCTAATACTTGCTCATGAAGGGAGAGATTGTGCAATCTTACACAGTGCTGTGGGTGGGCAGATGTCACTAGCTCTGATAAAGAGAAGTTATAATTACAGGTTGTCTCTTATTATTCTCGCAGTTTGAGTAATGTTACACGAAATCTAACAAAAATTTTGAAGGAGAGATCCTTGTCAAATAAAGAATAAATTAGGAAAAATAATATTTATCTTTAATACTAACCATTTTTAAATACTCAACAAACGCATTATGGATTTCGTGATAAGTACCCATGGCTGACATAATGCTGATAGATATGTTATGCGAAAAAAAATTTCAGTGATTTTGAGCCACCTTGCAATTTCAATGATTTACCATTCGATAAAAAAGAGCATAAATATCACCAGATAGTAGAAGTCCACGAAATCAAATGGTTTAAGGGTGATGTTACTTAAAATGACTTTAAGGTGGCTTGGGCGATTTTCATCAGCTTGATCAAAACCTCTAAGATTCTAGAAGTATATAAATGTAGTAGACCAAATTTATTTGCGATAAGAAAATACTGTAGTCAAAAACTTAATTTTTTTACAAATCGTTACTGAAAATTCACCAATTTAAAACCTTTTTCTGAAGAGAGTGGTCGAAAAATTGCCTATATCTTTAGAAATCTTTGATTAACCTCATAAATTAAAAAATGGTTCTCATTTTTTTTTACAACGAATCTCTGTAATTCTTTTAAATATAGGGAAAACAACTTGTCTTCAGAGAAAATCAAAAAAAAAGTATAAAATATTAATCTGGCTTGGCTTGCAACATCTCCCAATCTTCACAATTATAATTTTACGGTACTTTTCAAGCATCTTCTTAATCTTGTACTTTAGTTACATAGGAATGGCGACAAATATTAAGAAATTTACCGTCAAGAAGCGTTGATATTTTAGGGGCCCTTATGGCACCCTATCTTAGGGACGGTACCAACCGCCCAAGCCCCCTAGTATCATCTTACAACTATCACTAAAATCCTCGAAAAAACTTAAACTTACGGAAGAGATAAAGCATTGTTCCTAAGTTTAATTCTAACACGCAAAGATCATGATTCACTTCAAATGTATCGTCCAGTGCTCTCGTCAGTGGCAGAAAACCAAAGACGTGACCGTCACAGTACCGGCGCCCGAAATGACGCTCTGTTGGCAGAGTTAATGCGTGCTAAGCAGGAAATTCAAATGTGCTAAAACCAACTTTCTAAATCACAAGCTATTAAGCCTAATAACTCAGTACCCAAAACCTCTTAAACCAAATAACCCCATACTCCAAATAACAAAAAACCTAACAATATTTTAAATATACGCTTAACTTATAACTGCTTAAATAAATCATACTCATTAGGTTACAAAACCTTTTAAATGAAGATCCAAATAACTTGCATTACATAAATATAATTAGAAAACATCAAATTCCCCAAGAAGCTCAAAATCCAATTAATATATTCACAAAAATATAATATATAATTAGAGAGCGTATCCCCATATGACCCAAGGCACTTAATAGTCAGCTTGTTAACTGATTAGGTATAAATTAAACGTCCAATCAACAGATAACCCGAAGTGCTTACTGGACGCTTCGTTTATTAATAAACTAAGCGACTATAACCAAGTAACTCAAGGCGCTTAGTAGCAAGTTCATAAACTAATTTAATATAATTTTAGAGCTCATCTGCCTATCACCAGATGACCCAGAAGGCTTACTGGCAAGTTTATTAACTGATTAAATTAAATTTTATAGCTCAAGCACCTCTCACCAGATGACCCGGGGCGCTTACCGGCTACTTTGTTCATTAATAAACAGAGCACCTAATATCAGATAACTCAGGGCACTTACTGTCCAGTATATTAACAAATTAAGTATAATTTTACAGCTAAAACACCTATCAACAGATAAGCTAGGATGGTTACTGGACACTTTGTTTAGTGATAAATAGAGCGCCTATCACCAGGTGACTCAGGGTGCTTACTGGCAAGTATATAACTAACAAAATATAATTTTATGGCTTAAGTGCCTAGTACCAGATGACCCGAGGGGCTTACTAGCCACTTTGTTTTTAATTAAACTAAGCGCCTATTAACACATGAATTAGGGCCCTTACTAGCCAGTTAAGGAACAAATTATTTAAAAGTCAAAAGTCCAAGCTCCTATCACAAAGTAACTAGAAGCGCTTTCTGGCTACTTTGCTTCTAATTCAACTAAGCGCCTCATACCACATGACCAGGGGCGCTAACTAGCAAGCTTATTTACTAATTAAATATTATTTTACAGCTTGAACGCCTATTGCCAGATAACTTAAGGCACTTAATGGACAGTTTTTTACCAAATTAAATATAAATCAACAGCTCAAGCGCCTATCACCAGATAACCTGAAGCTCTTACTGGCTTTTTTGCTTTTAATTAAACTAAGCACCTATTATCAGGTGACCCTATGCGCTAACAGGCAAGCTTTTTAACTTATAAAATATAACTTTGTTACTTAAGAGCCTATCACAAGATGACCTAAAGCTTTTACTGGCCCATTTATTTATTAAAAAACTAAGCGATTCTTACCATATGACTTACGACGGCACTTGCTAGCAAGTTTATTTTCTAATTAAATATAATTTAACAGCTCAAGAACATATTATAAGTAACTCAGGGCACTAACTGGCATGTTTATCAACTAATCAATATAATTTGACAGCTCAAGCGCCTATCACCAGATCACCCCGGCACTTACTGGCCACTTTGTTTATTAATAAACAGAACGTTTTTTTCCAGGTAACTTAGATGAATAACTAGCAAGTTTATTGAAAAATCAAACTTTAATAAATAAAAGAAGTAATTGAAAAAAGTAAAACAAGAAATTTAAGAAAAAAACAAATTAAAAGAAACAAATCAGGGGGTATGAATGGGACCCACGGTAAGAACGAAGTTCTCTAAACATGATATAAGTATAAAGACACACAATTTTTTAGCTAACAAGGGGGTTGCCAGACCCATAGCAAGAACAAAGCTCTATGAAAATAAGTACTGCATTCATGTATTTCACTGAAACAGAAATTTGAAAAATGATTAAAAAAAAAAAAGAAAATTTAGCTTACTACTCACGATAGTTGAACTACCGTGGGTCCCATGACCCATTTATACCCCCTGGTTTTTTATATACCATCGGCAATAGCCAAAATTTTAAAAATCGTTTAACATTTAAGAGAAAACAGGAAAACTGAGCTGATCATTAACAACAGCTCTTTCCCCTTTCCTTGACTCATATGTGTCGGGAAAGAGTCCGTGTAGCTGCTCCAATATAAGTAACGGAATTTTAAATCCACAGAGCACCACGCACCGACTCCCTCTCCAATGACTAGAAGCGAAAAACATATTAACTAAAATTCTACTGAAATTCCGAATTATCTTTGCAACATTGTAATCAGTCAAAACTACCCGTAAGTTTAATTATATTAACTCGCGAAAGGCAAGGTATTTCTATTGTTACCACTACCCTTACTTTCATAATTATAACTACTATTACTATAATAACGATTATTATTATCATTACTGTTATTATTATCATACTATTACACTAATGTTATCATTATAAGTTGTTATAACAACGGCCAATGTTATTTCTGTTTAAGTATTAGTTGATGTACCGTAGCACACCAATCGTTTATTCACCCAAGCATTAATTAAAATATTAAGCGATTCTCTCCGTTCTTTCTACAACAAGTTTCGTTGAATAAACGAACAGTGTCCAGCATTAGTAAATATTAACGATATTGTATCTTAACATTAATATTAAGTCAGATTAAAGTTTTATAAAATTTGGATGTAAAAGAGAAAGGAAGGGCACTAGTGAGTGAGTGAATCACCTTCCCTTCTCTTGACGCACGGAGGAGAATTAGCCGGATGCGGGATGTGCCAATTTTTGAGTGGTTAAACTAGAGCATCTCTAGCCAATTACATCTTTGGCTATTGTCTTTTCCCTTCAAGATTTTTTGGGCAAATTTTCCTGCGTTGTCTCGAACCAGCGCGTCGCAGAGGTTCGGTACTCCTTATAAAAAGGCCCGGAGGCCCCGAGAAAAAACACTTAACGATAGCCTTTCAAAGTAGACTGAGTAGTAAGAGTCCGCCTCTGCTACAACCCAGTCTACTGTGAAGCAAGGCACAGTTAAAATTTTACCCTCGAACGGTCGACTGGGTAGTTAGAGTCCGCCTCTGCTACTATACGGTCCTCCACGAGTGCGGTTTTAACCTTCTACGTCAAATACATCGCGCTGGTTCCTTGCGTGTAAAATTTTGTTAAAAATAAAAGTAAAGTGTTTAAAAATAAAAGTAAGTTATACAAAAATAATCGAGTAGTTAATTTTATTTTTTTCTTTTCTCTTTCCGTCGCGAACGTGCTCCTAGAGTTAACATCATTTACTTAAT
>NW_019384287.1:586287-624433 GCF_000648655.2 Copidosoma floridanum | reverse complement strand
AAAATTTTGGCTATTGCCGATGGTATATAAAAAACCAGGGGGTATAAATGGGTCATGGGACCCACGGTAGTTCAACTATCGTGAGTAGTAAGCTAAATTTTCTTTTTTTTTTTTAATCATTTTTCAAATTTCTGTTTCAGTGAAATACATGAATGCAGTACTTATTTTCATAGAGCTTTGTTCTTGCTATGGGTCTGGCAACCCCCTTGTTAGCTAAAAAATTGTGTGTCTTTATACTTATATCATGTTTAGAGAACTTCGTTCTTACCGTGGGTCCCATTCATACCCCCTGATTTGTTTCTTTTAATTTGTTTTTTTCTTAAATTTCTTGTTTTACTTTTTTCAATTACTTCTTTTATTTATTAAAGTTTGATTTTTCAATAAACTTGCTAGTTATTCATCTAAGTTACCTGGAAAAAAACGTTCTGTTTATTAATAAACAAAGTGGCCAGTAAGTGCCGGGGTGATCTGGTGATAGGCGCTTGAGCTGTCAAATTATATTGATTAGTTGATAAACATGCCAGTTAGTGCCCTGAGTTACTTATAATATGTTCTTGAGCTGTTAAATTATATTTAATTAGAAAATAAACTTGCTAGCAAGTGCCGTCGTAAGTCATATGGTAAGAATCGCTTAGTTTTTTAATAAATAAATGGGCCAGTAAAAGCTTTAGGTCATCTTGTGATAGGCTCTTAAGTAACAAAGTTATATTTTATAAGTTAAAAAGCTTGCCTGTTAGCGCATAGGGTCACCTGATAATAGGTGCTTAGTTTAATTAAAAGCAAAAAAGCCAGTAAGAGCTTCAGGTTATCTGGTGATAGGCGCTTGAGCTGTTGATTTATATTTAATTTGGTAAAAAACTGTCCATTAAGTGCCTTAAGTTATCTGGCAATAGGCGTTCAAGCTGTAAAATAATATTTAATTAGTAAATAAGCTTGCTAGTTAGCGCCCCTGGTCATGTGGTATGAGGCGCTTAGTTGAATTAGAAGCAAAGTAGCCAGAAAGCGCTTCTAGTTACTTTGTGATAGGAGCTTGGACTTTTGACTTTTAAATAATTTGTTCCTTAACTGGCTAGTAAGGGCCCTAATTCATGTGTTAATAGGCGCTTAGTTTAATTAAAAACAAAGTGGCTAGTAAGCCCCTCGGGTCATCTGGTACTAGGCACTTAAGCCATAAAATTATATTTTGTTAGTTATATACTTGCCAGTAAGCACCCTGAGTCACCTGGTGATAGGCGCTCTATTTATCACTAAACAAAGTGTCCAGTAACCATCCTAGCTTATCTGTTGATAGGTGTTTTAGCTGTAAAATTATACTTAATTTGTTAATATACTGGACAGTAAGTGCCCTGAGTTATCTGATATTAGGTGCTCTGTTTATTAATGAACAAAGTAGCCGGTAAGCGCCCCGGGTCATCTGGTGAGAGGTGCTTGAGCTATAAAATTTAATTTAATCAGTTAATAAACTTGCCAGTAAGCCTTCTGGGTCATCTGGTGATAGGCAGATGAGCTCTAAAATTATATTAAATTAGTTTATGAACTTGCTACTAAGCGCCTTGAGTTACTTGGTTATAGTCGCTTAGTTTATTAATAAACGAAGCGTCCAGTAAGCACTTCGGGTTATCTGTTGATTGGACGTTTAATTTATACCTAATCAGTTAACAAGCTGACTATTAAGTGCCTTGGGTCATATGGGGATACGCTCTCTAATTATATATTATATTTTTGTGAATATATTAATTGGATTTTGAGCTTCTTGGGGAATTTGATGTTTTCTAATTATATTTATGTAATGCAAGTTATTTGGATCTTCATTTAAAAGGTTTTGTAACCTAATGAGTATGATTTATTTAAGCAGTTATAAGTTAAGCGTATATTTAAAATATTGTTAGGTTTTTTGTTATTTGGAGTATGGGGTTATTTGGTTTAAGAGGTTTTGGGTACTGAGTTATTAGGCTTAATAGCTTGTGATTTAGAAAGTTGGTTTTAGCACATTTGAATTTCCTGCTTAGCACGCATTAACTCTGCCAACAGAGCGTCATTTCGGGCGCCGGTACTGTGACGGTCACGTCTTTGGTTTTCTGCCACTGACGAGAGCACTGGACGATACATTTGAAGTGAATCATGATCTTTGCGTGTTAGAATTAAACTTAGGAACAATGCTTTATCTCTTCCGTAAGTTTAAGTTTTTTCGAGGATTTTAGTGATAGTTGTAAGATGATACTAGGGGGCTTGGGCGGTTGGTACCGTCCCTAAGATAGGGTGCCATAAGGGCCCCTAAAATATCAACGCTTCTTGACGGTAAATTTCTTAATATTTGTCGCCATTCCTATGTAACTAAAGTACAAGATTAAGAAGATGCTTGAAAAGTACCGTAAAATTATAATTGTGAAGATTGGGAGATGTTGCAAGCCAAGCCAGATTAATATTTTATACTTTTTTTTTGATTTTCTCTGAAGACAAGTTGTTTTCCCTATATTTAAAAGAATTACAGAGATTCGTTGTAAAAAAAAATGAGAACCATTTTTTAATTTATGAGGTTAATCAAAGATTTCTAAAGATATAGGCAATTTTTCGACCACTCTCTTCAGAAAAAGGTTTTAAATTGGTGAATTTTCAGTAACGATTTGTAAAAAAATTAAGTTTTTGACTACAGTATTTTCTTATCGCAAATAAATTTGGTCTACTACATTTATATACTTCTAGAATCTTAGAGGTTTTGATCAAGCTGATGAAAATCGCCCAAGCCACCTTAAAGTCATTTTAAGTAACATCACCCTTAAACCATTTGATTTCGTGGACTTCTACTATCTGGTGATATTTATGCTCTTTTTTATCGAATGGTAAATCATTGAAATTGCAAGGTGGCTCAAAATCACTGAAATTTTTTTTCGCATAACATATCTATCAGCATTATGTCAGCCATGGGTACTTATCACGAAATCCATAATGCGTTTGTTGAGTATTTAAAAATGGTTAGTATTAAAGATAAATATTATTTTTCCTAATTTATTCTTTATTTGACAAGGATCTCTCCTTCAAAATTTTTGTTAGATTTCGTGTAACATTACTCAAACTGCGAGAATAATAAGAGACAACCTGTAATTATAACTTCTCTTTATCAGAGCTAGTGACATCTGCCCACCCACAGCACTGTGTAAGATTGCACAATCTCTCCCTTCATGAGCAAGTATTAGATGCAGCTTTTCTTCTCTTAAAGTGCCTGAGCCACTGTTGTAACTATAATCAGGCAGTTGGGTAGCTTACAGGCACAACTTAAGTTATAAAAGTTATTTTTATAACTCATTCTTAAATTTAAGTTGACATTCTTTAACAGTTCTTAATTACTATTGTAAACAATTTTTAACTACGTAAAAACTACTTTATACATTGAACTAAGCATTTTTTCTCATTTAATTCGAAATATATACTATCCCTTTTTGCAGAAACATTATACATTGTACATTGAGAGATTACGTTAAAGGCGTGGTATTTGCATGGCAGATAGTCTTTGTTAAAATTTGCAAGAGCTGACCATCCATACTCCTGAATATTGAAAACTCTAAAAGTGTAGGCAATATGAATGACTTACATACATACATACGTGAGTTTTTCTGCCAGGTACTTTTTTTTCAATACCTTTAATAAAAACAGTTTCCGTGTCAAGCAGTTTCTTTTTAAATACAATAAGTGCTCTTTCACAGAAAATATTTCCGACATCCTAGCTTATACCATAGAAATCCGTTATTGACCATTGATTTTTTTTGTCCACATATGTTACATTTTTCTAATCAAAAGATGCGTCAAGCACTATTGTGGCTGCCCTTGAATTTTTTTTTTACCCAAGTTTAACATATAAAATTTCTTTAAAAGGAATTTGTTATGTGCAGTCTTAAAACACTGAATATCTACAACATACTCCATCACTCAAAAGAGAAATATACATTCTTTAGAGGAGTAGTGTTGACTCAGTGGTAAGCGTTATGACAGAGTTATTTTTCTTCTATCCCTTAATTGTAAGCGCTAAAACGTGTCTTTAAAGGAAAATTTCCGAATCAAGTATAAAATAATAATGCCTGGGTCTGTTTGTTCTTTCGTTCTATGTGTAAGTAATTGGAAAAAAGAAGTAGCTGCAGGGAGAGAAAAATCGTGCACTCATCCCATACAATAAATGTTGTATCTTGAAGAATTTTTGCAAGTGGGCCATTTTTGCGTATCGGGCACGTGTAATCTTCTTCGGAAAAAACACATAATGGAAGTTTAAAAGTGGAGTGAGCTGTTCTACCTCCACTCAAGAGAGTGGCATTAATGCCAGAAGATGCAACAGCAAGGGACAGTTTTTCAGCCGATCTTGCTTGGGCCAACATAAGATTAATTAGGAATGTTTTTCCAGTGCCTCCAGGAGCATCCAGAAAAAAGACTTTTCCACTACTATTTTAGACACTATCAATTATACGATCAAAAGCTTGTCGTTGGTCTGGAACCAACTTAGGAAAATTTTGCTCAACGTTGTTATATAAATAGTTATGATCATAACCATGTCTGATGGAATGTTCCAAAGGATCGTTACTACAGAGTTCATCTTGAACCGGTGAGTTTACCCCAAATGCAGTCAAATTTTTTTCTGAAAGAGAGATGATCTTGTCTTCTACTTTAATTAAACCTCTGTTGAACACTTCTTCAGAAAATTTAACTTCAAAATCGTTGAGTTGAATTCGTCGAGAGCGAAGAATATCTTCGCATAATTGTTGTTAAAACATATCCCACAAAATTTGAGGTAGCGATGACTCACAAAAAACTAAAATAATAGCAAATAAGTCACGTAATTTAGATGGATTCTCAGACAAAGCAGCATCTGCGAGTGTGTTTTTCCATTGATTATCATTTTCCAATAAACCAAGTGCGTAACAGGCAGCTTTGAAAGTTGCGTAACTAACACCATCAACGGTTTTAAAGTACTTAAATGAAGTAAGGCCTCGAACATATTGAAGTAAAATTCGAAGATGGAAGCATTCCGACTGGGTGGGATGAATCGTATACACTCTACCTATAGCTAAATCTTTTTTTACTTCTGGCCAGCCTGGAACATCTTTACCCTGTTTTCTTTTTACAAACTTATTACTGTCCCATCGGTTATTGGTGGCAACTTCGGAATACAAAAGAGTTTTAGCAAAATCATTTATTACGAAAAGTTCAAAAAACGCCATCAACGTTGTTTTTCTCGGATTTTCGAGAATCTGTTAAATATTTTGCTGATTCATGTAAACTCTTTGATGATTTTCAAGGTGAACATCTAAATGTGAGACTGGAGGATATCGTGTGTGAATCTCAAAGTCAAAAAAACGCCAAAATCCCTCAGAGGAACAAATATAGCGTCCATTGGCATAGTTTGCAATTTCGTCTATGTTTCCAACTGAAAAAGTGGCATGGTCCAATCCTTTGTTAAAATATTTGAAAATATATTTAATTGCTTGCACTGAATGACAGCATTCACCGTTAATGTGTGCATTGAAACATCGTGATAAGACGGGTAAGTTCGGTACAACCCAACGGTTATTAATCTGTACTTCTTTGCCATGAATTGTCAGTACAGAACTATGACCTCCATCTGCATGGGCTCTTCTACGATAAGTTGGGTAGCCATCATCTGCAGTTAGGGTTTCTTTAACAAAATTTCGAGGAAACTTTTTTGTACATTTTCCATTATCCATACATAATGAAGCCATGTTGAATTCGCCGCAAGGTCCATGAATCATACTTTTCGAAATGATACTGAATAGCAAGGGATCTTGCTGAGGATCTGGTAATTCAGTTGAAATGATCTTGTCTATTTCATCCAGCTGAATTTTTGTTTTAAGCCATGTATGTATGTGCACATGAGGTAGCCCTCGTCTTTGCCATTCGACACTATAGATCCAAGCATCAACTTCGCCGTATGTTGCTTTCTTAGTGAGGACATCTATAAGTTTCCTTCATTTCAAGTGAAAAACCTTTGAAAAAATGTCATGCCTGTCTGAAGGTTTTTGATTTTTGTTTAATTCATTTTTTATTTTCGACCACTCAGTGTTACACGTGAAAGTGATAAATAAACATGGACGCCGAAACCCACGTACGTAAGCCATTGCATCTTGAGTTTTTTCATGCATATATCGTGGTGAGCCAGTGAATAAGGAAGGTAAAATTACAGGCTGTCCGATGCTGGAGGGTTCAATGTTACGATCATTATTGATTGCATCTCGTAGATGAATGTAATTTTCAGCACGCAGTTGTTTTTGATGTGTTCGTAAGTAAAGTAAACGCTCTGTGATCATTTTTGCCATCATATCAACAACAAATTGATTGAGTAAGTTTTTATAATAAAGTAGGTAATTTATATGATCATTTTTTAACATAAACCTATAAGAGTAGATATATAACTGCATGCAAGAAACAGTTATGTTTGGAACACCGTGAAGTGGTATATCAATAGAATATCCATTTTCTCCAAACACAAACATAAGAGGATATTGCAAGAAGTCATAGAATCGGTGGAACTCAGAAACTCGCTTCAACCACCCATGTCGACCATGTAACATAATGTCTCTAGGGCCTTTTTCCTTGTTAACTATTAGTGCAGCAACTTCATTCACTCTAGGCGCATTGTTTAGTCCTCGATGCTCCCCAACAGGAGTTCGATCGGCATGAATAATCAATTTTAAGTTTTCAAGTTCATCTACTGTTCGAGAGTCATAATTGGATTTAAAAGTTCTTATAAGAGAATTGCAATGCATAACCTTTTGTAATGATTTAATCAAAGCTTTTTTTAGGGCATTATCTGACCGAATAGAAATTTGTCCAGCTTCAGACATGAAATAGATTTAAGCACTGCGGACTCTTGTTCTGTTGAGGAAGCAAGCTCCCTATTAAGTGGTATACTTGACCTTGGATTTTGAAAGTTGGCATAAAGTTTTCTTCTCTAATTACTTTCTCTCCAAATGACGTCATTTGGAATTACGTATTGTAACATCTGACGTTATCAAGAAAATTTTTTGATAGGAGTTGTTCGTCCATTAACAGAGATTTTACCAATTCAGGAGGATTTTCCAGTGGATCAAGGGAAACTTTACCACCACCACAACAGAGCCCTGGAGCTTCATCTCTCCATTAGCGCCACAATGAGTGCAAATAAAAACCATTCCATCAATTTGAATTGATGGAAGATTTAAGTAATCAATATCAGGATTGTAACAGAAAGCGGATATGTCACTTAAATGGTTGTTCAATCGTCGATTTTGCCGTTGCTGTTCTACTCTCGATGAATGTTCTGCATCAGTTTCTCGACTCCTTAAGTTGTAAACATTTAAAACATTAGAAGTTTTCCTCCCGATTCACCCTCTTGCGATTCAAGGCATTGTTTAAAATTTTTGCGCGCCTTAAAAGGTGCTGTGTTTTGTATACTTTGTCAATTACAATTTATACTTTGGCAGGTGTTCAACGTTTAATGGCTCTGAAAAGGGCGAATGAGATTGACCAAGTTAGCTGAACGCTAATCTTAAAGGAAAAGTAACTTCTGGCTTATTTTATTCGAGTGCAGAAAGTCGTTGGTGGCCGGGGTTCCCAGACTCACGACAAACAGCTCTGCTCTCGATGTCTGCCAGCAAAGGGCAGATCCTTGACTAGCTTTATGTTGCTGTAAGACATTACTCTGAAACAGAAGTCTTACTAAATATATATATATATATTTTTTTGGAAAAGCAGTTCAAAGTTGAATGGCTCTTAAAAAGACTGACGAGATTGAAAGCAGTTACATTACGATAAAATTTATTGATGGCCCTGAAAAGGGCCGGTCCTTATCTTCATTTTTTTTCCAACGATGGAGAGCTGGTGAGGGTCGATTATTTGACACGCTTTATCAGGCGCTGTATCCGGGATGCCCAGCTTCATGACAAACACCTTTGTTCTTAGTGGACTGCCGAAAAACGACTACGGAAATCGTCGTCTCGGCGGGGACACTTATAATGACTCTTCACTATCATTGATTGCGGGTGGCTTCAATTTTATCTTGACGCCACCTAGCGGATCCTACTGAAGTAGAGGGAAAAGCCGGCGTATTTTTGCAAAACTTTAAGCTCGTTTATTGCTATTGTTATTAAATTTTTCAAGATAAAAACTATACTAATACCATCTGGGAAGTGTCAAGAATCGGTATGCAAAATTTTAGAAAAATCGGTTCAGTAGTTTTCGCGGTTAGCGATTACAACAGTTTTAGCGACTTTGCTCTATATAATAGTAAGATTTATTAAGAATGCCCTTAGGCATGCAATCATAGATAGTTAGAAACATAACAAGTTTTTCTTATTATTGATAAAGTCCCTTCTCAGTCAAGTAAGCATCGTTTACTAAAAAAACAACTATTTCGTAGCAATATTAATTAATAAAAAGTGAGATTAGGCAGGCAAGCATCAGCGATTAGAAACATAATACTTTTTTTGGTATTATTGATAAATGAGTTTTTTTCGTACGCATGCAGGCAACGGTGATGCAAGCCAATTTTTTTTTTTGTAGTATTTATTAAGTATACATCTTTATAGGTGAGTAAGCATTGTTGTCAAAAAATTAGAGTATCATTCAGTATTATCATAGTTTCTAAAATGTGCTCTTAGGCTAGCAGGCACTGGCGATCAAAAACACTATAGTTTTTTTTTTTATTAATAAGTAATTTCCTTCTACCAAGTAAAAACAAAACTTAGTAAGTAAGAAATTTCCTATCTACGCTTCATTTAATCGATTGTTTTCAAGAAATAGACATCAAAACTGTAAATTTTTAAAATTTCATTGTTTTTCAGTTTTAATAATAAATAGGAACTGCTCCTAGGCCTGTAAGCATCACCGAATAGAGATGTCACTAATTTTTTGTATTAATAATTAATAAATTTAATTATAAGGCAAACAAGCATCAGTGATTAGAAACCCAACTATTTTTTCTATACTCTTTATTAATAAATTTTCTTCTAAGACCTGCAAGCATCGACCCAACAAGTTTTTTTTGTTTTATTCACAAATAAATATTTTTTCTACTTAAGTAAATATCATTAATGAGAGATCAACCTTTTTTTAGTATAAATAATATTATAGTCGTGCCCTTATACGTGCAAGCATCAGCGGTTACAGACCTAACTGTTTTTTTCGCATTATTTAAGAACAATTTTTTTTCCAGGAGACCTTGTGTCAAAAATTAAGAAAACCGTTTGTTTTTTTTAGTTTTATTAATTAATTAAAAATTTCCTTAGACATGCAAGCATAAGCAATTAATGGCTTAGTAGTATTATTTGTATTTCTTACGAATAAATAATTTTTTTCAGTTTATTAAGCATCGGTAATTAGAAATCAGACTTTTCTTTCGTATTATTATTGATTAAAATTTACTGTAAGAAGTGCAAGGATCAGCGATTACAAACCCTACTCTGTATAAATTCTAATTTTTGTAATTTTGATGAATTTTCTTTTAAAGATTGCAAACATTGACTGAACTGCTATTTTTGTATTATACATAAACAAACATTTTTCTTAGTCGAGCATACATCGATAATTAAAAATCCAACTGTTTAACAGTTTTATTAATTAACAAAATGTACTCTTGGATGTGCAAGAATTAGCCATCACAGACCTTACTACTTTTTTGTATTATTTATGAATTTTTTTTTTAGCAAGTTATTGTGAGTAATTAAAAATCGAATAGTTTTTTAGTTATTATATTTTAAGAAAGAGTGCCCTCACACGTGCAAGCGTTGGCGATTTGCAACCAAACTGTTTTTTTGCTTTACTTATGAATACTTTTTTTTGTCAGGCTTACTAACATCGAAAAGCAAAAGTCTAACTGTTTTTCTAAGTTTTACTTACATTTAGTAAGTTCTCGCAGGTGTGCTAGCATTAATGATTAAAATTTTAATTTTTGTCATAGATCATTATGAAAAAGGGCCCTTAAGCGTGCAAGCACCAGTGTTTTCTGATCCCACTAATTAATTTGTAGTAATAATTAATATGTTTTATTATAAGGTAAGCTGGCTTTGAAAATTTAAAAATCCACCTGTTTTTATAATTAATAGCTAATAAAAAGTGATTTGAGGCAGGCAAGCATCGAGACCAAATTTTTTTTTTGCTTTTTTGATAAGTAAGTTTTTTTCTCAGGTGAGCTATTATCATAAATTAAAAGTGCAACTATTGTTCAATAATAATAACTTTTCAAGCGTCCCTTCAGGTGTACAAATATTAGTACAAAAAAATTAAATTGTTTTTTAGTTCAAATCGATATCAAAAAGAACCCCTTAGCCATGCAAGCATCGGCGAATAATAGTCCAACTATTTTTAAAGCATTATTATTACATGAATTTTTATTATCCGGTGTACCAACAAAAATAAAAAGTCCAACTATTTTAAGTTATTATTAATATTAAGTCAATTCCCTGAGGTTTGCAATCATCGGTATTTAAAAATCTACCTGTTTAGTATGAATAATAACTAAAGAGGACCCTTAGGCATGCAGTCATCTGTGGTTGCAGACCTTAGTTTTTAGTTTATATTGTTTATTAATAAATTTTTTCATAAGGTGAGCTTGATTCAAGGTTAAAAAATCTACCAGCATTTTTATTAATAGTTTATAAAAAGTGACCTTAGGTGTGCAAGCATCAGCGGTTAGAGTCCGAAGTTTTTTTTGCTTTATTAATAAGTAAATTTTTTTCTTAGATGTACTAGCATCAAGAATTAAAAGTCTTACTATTTTTTAGTAGTCATTATAATTAAATTGTTTCTTGAGGTGAACAAGTATTGGTAATTGAAAAAAATAGTACTGTTGTTGAGTTATAATATTTTAATAGAAAGTGCCCTTACACGTGCAAGTGTCGATGCTTAGAGCAACCTTACTATTTTTTTCGCATTATTTATAATTTTTTTTTTTTTAGGTGAGCTTGTGTCGATAACTGGAAATATAACTGTGTTTTAGTTATAATATTTTAATAACAAGTACCCTTAGACGTGCAAGCGTTGGCGATTTTAAACCCAACTATTTTTTTTTTGTATCATTTATAAATAAATGATTTTCTTAGTTATGCAAACATCACTAATTAAAAATCCAACTGTTTTTTCGTATCAATAATCGCTTAAGCACACTCTTAGGTGTATAGACATCAGTGATAAGAGATCTGATTTTTTTAATAATATTGTTTTGTAAGATGTGACTTTAGGCAAGCAAGAATCGGCGATTAAAAACCTTAGTTTCTATCTGTAGAGTTCATTAACGAAACATTTTCACAGGGAGAACAGCAAGTATTGCTGATAAACAAACTTTCTGTCTTAGAATACTATTTATGAACTTAGCATTTACAAAAGCAAGCGGAAAACATGGAACGAAAGTGTAGATGTTTGATTGAGTATTAATTGTCTGTCAGAAAAGCTGTTATCAAAAATAACTAAAATTACTGTTGCCTTTCTGAAAAAAATATTGAATAAGTGTGTTACATTATTAATGCTTGTTTGCCAGGCAATAAGTTTCGTTACTGCTGCACTTTATTACAAAACAGTTAAATTACCGAATTTTAATGCTTAAATATCTAAATGTGTGAGTTACTACATACAAAACTCAAAAATATGAAGATTGGTAACCAGTTAAGCTTGTTCGGCCATAAAAATATTTAGTTAATAAACAGTCTTAAGAAACGGAAAATTTTATAATGTTTAATGCTTGCTTGCTGGACACATTGGTTTATTTATATCTAATGCAGGAATAATAGTTAGGTCTCAACTCACCCATGTTAGCTTACAAAAGTACATATTTTTTCGACTGACAATGATATAAAACGACAATGAAAAGAACTGGTCAGTTTGTAATGTTCAAAGCAATATTACCTTTTTAAAAAAATTATAAATCAATAATACAAACAAAATAGTTAGATCTGCAACCAGTACCGCTTGCAGGCCTAAAAGCTCTCTTTTATTATTATTTATACTAAATAGTTGAATTTTAAATTACCTATGCTTGTAAACCTGAGAGAACTTACAAAATATTAATAGTCCTTAAAAAAAACATGAAGACTTTTGATTTTCGATGTTAGTAAGCCTGGCAAAAAAAAGTATTTATAAGTAAAGCAAAAAAACAGTTTGGTTTCAAATCGCCAACGCTTGCACGTGTGAGGGTGCTCTTTCTTAAAATATTAAAACTAAAAACAATTCGATTTTTAATTACTCACAATAGCTTGCTAAAAAAAAAAGTTCATAAATAATACAAAAAAATAGTAAGGTCTGTAACGGCTAATTCTTGCACATCTAAGGGTACATTTTGTTAATTAATAAAACTGTTAAGCAGTTGGATTTTCAATCATCCATATATGCTTAACTTATGAAAACCTTTGTTTATGTATAATACAAAAAAAGCAGTTTGGTCAATGCTTACAATCCTTAAAAGATAATTCATCAAAATTATAAAAATAAAAAATTATACAGAGAAAAAAGTAGGGCTTGTAATCCGTGATCCTTGCATGCCGTACAGTACACTTTAATCAATAATAATACTAAAGAACATATAATTCTTAGTCACTGATGCTTGATAAACAGAAAAAAAACATTTATTTATGAGTTGTACAAAGAATATTGTTAAGCCATCAATTGCTTATGCTTGCATGCCTAAGGAAATTTTTAATTAATTAATAACACTAAAGAAAACAGTTGATTTTCTTTATTTTTGACACTAGCTCTACTGAGAACAAAAATTATTCTTGAATAATGCGATAAAATTAGTTGGGTCTGTGACTGCTGATGCTTGCACGCATAAGAGCACGACTTTAATATTATGTATACTAAAAAAAAGTCAAATTTTTAATCATTGACGTATACTAAACTAAGAAAAACATTTATTTGTAAATAATACAAAAAAAAAGTCAAGTCTATGCTTGCAAGTCCTAGAAGATAATTTAATAATAAAGACTACAGAAAAAATAGTTAGGTTTCTAATCACTGACACTTGTTTGCCTAAGAATAAAATTCATTATTAAATTATACAAAAGTAATAGTGTGGTCCCTAATCAGTGATGTTTACACGCCTAAGAGTAGTTATTAATTATTATTAGGACTGAAAAACAGTTAAACTTTAAAACTTAACAATTTGGAACTCTATTCCTTAAGTACAATCAATAAAAGAAAACATAGAAACAACATGTATGACTTACTAAGTTTTGTTTTACTTGGTAAACGGAAATTAATAATAATAGAAAAAAGACTATTGTGTTCTTAACCGCCAGTTACTGCAAGACTAAAGGGACATTTTAAAAATTATAATAATACTAAATACGACTTTAATTTTTAATCAGCAATGCTATCGAACCTCTAAGTATAATTTCTTAATCAGTAATACGGAAAAAAAGGTTTGGTCTTATCACCGATGCATGCACACCTAAAAAAAAAAATATTGATCAATAATATAAAAAAATTTTTTTTTTTTTCAGTTATCGATGTTTGCCTGCCTAAACACATTTTTTTTTATAAACGATTCAATAAAACAGTTGGTTTTTTAATAAATGATGCTCACTCGTCGGAGAAGTAAGGTTATTAATAATAAAAAAAAACCTGTTATGTTTTTAATTATCAATATTTGCATGCCTGAGGGTAGTTTTTACGAATTTATAATACTAATAAACTGTTGATTTTTTAATCAACCATACTTACTTACCTTAGCGTACTTTTTTTAGTTGATAAAACTAAGAAACAGTTGAATTTTCAAATGCCCGTGCTTACACGCCTAAGGGCACGTTTTAATAATTATTAATACTAAGGAACAGTTGGATTTCTAAAAATCGATGCTTGCTAATCCAAAACGCGAATTTATGAATAAATATTACATATAAAATTGTCTGATTACTAATTACCGATGCTTAAAAGACTCAGAAAAAAATTTATTAATAAATACATAAAAATAAAGTAAAGTGTCTAATCACCGATGCTGGCTTACCCAACTAACCTGAGTGTTTTTATTTAATTGTCAATACTAAACAACAGTTTGGTCTTCCATTGATGATGCTTGCACTACTTATAGCATATTTTTCAAATTTATGTTACTAAAAAACAGTTAGGTTTCTAATCACTGATAATTGCACATCTAAAAATAAAATTAATTCATAAATGAGACAAAAAAAATTGTGTTTTTAACCACCGAAGCTTGCTCACCAAAGAGCACTTCTTTTGAATTAATGATACTACACGCCTTAGGTCATTTTTCAGTAATAATCAAAAATGAAAAAATAGTTTTGGAGTTCTTAATGCTGGCTCTCATAACAGAAAAAATTATTCATAATTAATGTGAAAAAAAAATAAGGTCTGTAACCACTGAGGCTTGCACGTTTTAGGGCACATTTTTATTATCATTTAATTGTAATTGTAATTGATTTATTTAAAATTATTAAAGGATAATTGTCTTCGTAGCATTTAACAAGATAATAATAATTTTTCTAATGTTTCACAAATGCTAGAATACGTATGACAATGGCTTTAATAAATTGGCCAGTTCCAAAAAGTGCAGGTTATGCAGGTTACGCAGCATGCGAATAGCAGATAAATTATTCTGCTGCTTTGCGATCTCACTGCCTGCTTTGATGAGATAATCAAATATTATTAGAGCCTTGTAAACACATACAAATTGTTATTAATCTAAATTTAAAACTGTTGTCTATGTAACTTGCAGTACGATAGAAGTTGTTTGTCTTATACTTACAAAGTTAATGAGATGCATGGTGACTGTTCGAGAGTAACAGCCTGTCACATCGTACGTAGGATTAGCCATCTTTATCATCAAAGTACTAATATTACTGACTGATGGATCACCTGAAAAATAGTCTGTAAGTTTATGGACTTGTTTTAGGTGACGTGATTTCTAGTTCACTGGAATTTTTTGTTAGTGGACTATCTTTTTAGTGGATACTGCATTTTAACGACGTTTCCAGTCTTTGAAATTAAAATAACTGTTTTGTTGATTGATATGGGTTGCTCTTTGTGATGAGCACTTGTGGTTAGTATTCTATCCAATGAAAGACATAAAGTAACTTCATTAATATCGCTTAGTACATACAAGTTGTTCCATAAATTATACTACGAAGAATTCAAACCATGGTGATATGTGTTTTCTTTATGCTTACTTACAATTTAAAACAAAGTTACATTCATTTAATGATTGATTTCACTCAGAAAATTTATACTGTTGAAATTTTATCAGCTTTGAATATTTAAAACTGGAACAGGTTTTCAACATTAACAGATTATACTTGTTAATTTAATGGCACATATACAAACGAAATAAATTGAGTCTTCCAAGATACCTTCCACAATACATGAAAGAGATATCCGTATTAATGTCCACTGATTACATATTTCTTCATGTAAAGAAAAGTTTAAACTGTTTTTGATTTAGAATATTTAGTGATTTATTTTTATTTGGCAACAGGACAAGGATTAGTAATTATTGTTGATAAACGTCTTCGAACAGTATTGAAAGTTCAACTTTAATAAAGAACTCACAGAAAATTTTGAAGTAATTCTTAACAAAAATTGAAGAATTATTTATCACACAGCTGTATATCAGCACTTATGAAAATCGTAGGTTCTTATTATAACTACAAAACAATAAACAACACCGCCTCCTTTTGCCTGTCATATTAGCTTAGCCCTTGAACTACAGTACCTGGAATCTGGGAGACGTTTTTCATCGTGAGTTGACAGGTAGTACTAATTAAGCACGCTGGGACAAACAAGCTAGTTAGACTCTAAACCCAAGCTAAAGCTTGGGTCCTGTTGTTGTGGTCCCTGCAGGTCCTGTTACTTGTTTGAGAGCAAAAATAGTGCAAGAGATGAAATTGTAAAATTACAGAAAAAACAATATTACAATTCTCATAAAGTTTCTTACGTTGTAACCGAAAGTAAAGAAGAATGTTGATAAACACAGAGGAGTTTAAGGTCCCAATTTTTTGTCTTCTTTGATTAAGATACCAAGGCAAGTATAATTGACAACTGAAAGTTATTAGAATACTTGAGCAGTCATTGTTGTGTAGGATACTACACATCTAGCTCCAAGAAGGCCTACAATAGGGTAATTACCTTTATTTAATTGTTATAGATGTATTAATAAGTGTTACTTATTTAAAGTGTACTTAATTATGAATAACAATACGTAAGTCATAATATGTATGTACTTGAATACAGTAACTGTAAAGCAGAGAACAAGATAATTTTATAACAATCTGTGCATGATTTTAACTAGTTAACAACAACTGCAGAATCTCAGAAATAAAATACAATTTAGTTAAATATGCATTTATTTAAGGTAATTTAAAAATGTCAACAACTATCTAATGTGTAAAATATAAAGCCTTTAATGCAATTACCTGAGGTCACAGATTTTTTGGTGCAATAGCTTTCACAAAATATTGTCATTACTCACAATAATTACAACTTACAACGAAAGAATTACGAAAATATGCTAATACCTGCATCTGTAATGGTAACCAGCTATTTAAAGCTATAGCTGTCTTAGCTATGTATAATGAGAAAAACGATAAGATGAGAACGAGTACGAGAGCCACTGGTTTCCTCTCTTCTTCTATTCAGCTTTTGCATTTTTTTTTCACTAACATCAGCAGCTATATGTAGGTCCTAGTGACAAAAATGCAAAATCATATCCGCTCAACCTAACGTTGCTTCTGCTTACCCATGGACTGCAGAAGGGACTCCTTTACTTGAAAATAGGCTTCTGCTTGCCATGAAAAGAAAATGGGCCTAAATGCTGGAATCGTGATAGCTAATCTACTGGCCGCTTACGGAAGTAACACAAGTTAAAAGTAAAAATTCATTTTTATTTGGTAGCAATGTATGTGTAAGAATTAATAGATATTCTTTAGTAGTTATGGAAATTGTCTTTATACTCTTTTATTGTATGAAATAGATGGTGATATCCACTGCATGTAGCTTTCTTCGATTTAGTTCATGAATTTGAACGTCCTTAATGCTTTTCAACGTATTATCTGCTAGTATGTTCTTTCTGTTTTTAAAATAATTCGCTCATCCTGCAACAAATTGATACGAATTGTCTAAAGATTTGAATGGTTATTAAGAGTCGTACATGCGTAAAAATTAGAATATCGTATACCATGAAAATTCAAACTCTAAAAGTGCAAGAAGCAGTTTAGTATTTTATCCTGCAACGGTATAGGCCATATTGAAAAGGTCGTAGATTTTATGTTTTACATAGAAAATTGATTTGCAAGCAAGGTTTGTGATAAGAAAGTTGTGCCGCCTCTTTATATTAAGCCCACTTATCTCAATAAATATTTTGTTTGACGATTGAAATAAATAGCAAACGATCCGACAGATTCTCTGTGAACTTAAAACTGTTATTCAATTTATCATTTAAAATAAATCATTTTTTGCTTTATTATTGCTATTTTAGTTCTCTTCGTTTAGCAACAATATCTTTGCTTTCATGCCTTATTTAGTACTGTCTACAGGTCTACAGTCACAAACTTTTTTCATGAAGTTTCATTAAATAAAAAAAAACTTTATACTTTTTATCTATTATTATCGTTTTTGTAAACAAATAATTTAGGTCTCCTTGTCTCACTACATGGTTCTGGTTTAATTTTTTTTTGTAAACCATTGTATCCAACAAAAATGATAGGAGAGTACATAACAAATAGGTCAGTTGATTACACAGTAAGTAAAGCAATATATAGATAAAATAATCAATTAAAAATAATTAACAATAAAAATTATTTTTGAAAGCACCGATTCCCTGGCAAACTGATTTACCACTGGATTTTCTTGATAGTCATGTATTCTCAAAAATAATTTTGTCCTGTTAGAATAACTCTCTGTCGAGATTGTTCATTGAAATGATCAAGTTACCAATTTGTTATAATAATGAACTGCCATAAAGCGATAATATAGCTGCTTAAAAAACAATTTTATTACCGAACATTTAGCTGATGACACAACATTATTCAACATTTCCGAAATAATACAATTTGCTATGATGCGGTCTGCTGTTAAATCAATTTACTAAAAGGTTAATGGATTCTAAATTAGTCAGTATCTGAATACAACGCCTTTTATGGTAGATAAATGACGGAATCTTCTGAAATAAAACAACACTGGATAATAATTAAGCAATTTTTGAATTTTTACTTATGCATAATAAAAGAAGCAATATCACAGTAATTTTTATGAAAGAGTAAACTTGATCTATCGCCATGTTGTCAACGTTAATTGGTACCATACATAGGTCAGGGGAAGCTCAACATAGATTAAGTTTGGATGTTAAAGCAGGAAATTGGTCAAGACAATGTCTAAGCTTATCGTGCCTGTGCATACATATAAATAAAGGAACATGATTTTAGAAAGAAAAAATCAACATTCTTAATAAATAAATAAGCCACTCAATGACAGTTTCTTGATAATTAAAATAACCTACAATGGTGGTACTGTGAAATTTTGTATTTATTATAAAACAAAATAACGTTTCGGCCGTTTGGACAATGTTTCGGCCCTCATCCGGTACACAAATCTATGAGTAATAAAAAAAATCATTTATAATACAAATTTTGGTAAATACAATAAACGCAAATTTAGTAAAGTGTATAAAATACCTCTGACTCTTACAAAAGAGATGTAAGATCGTAATAAAGTCACAGTTTTAAGTTTAGTTGCTTTTATACCCTGCACATACACAAATGACATAGTATACGCACATAATAAATTCAAAAAAGAATCCCAAGCAGTTCCTTATGGAATACACGTAAACAGATCATGTTATCCTAATACTATGAATAAAAGAGGCCCTTGAAATATGTACAGCAAGCTAGTCTCCGTTCTTAATTGACTTAACAAGAGACTTATTAGCATTTTTAAATTTTTTTGTATCTTGTTGTCTATTAATATTGTAATGTTGGTATACTAAAATAACAAATAAATAATTTTTCCTTGCACATTCCCTAGAAATGTTGTTTTGAAGGCACTTATGCAAAGACCAACGTGCATCTGCAAAGAGGTGAGTCACCTGCAAGTTATTGTTACCTGCAGTACAATGATGATTTATGTACATGCACATGGGCCTATGCTGACCGAAAACGAAAAACAAAATATTTTTCGACAAACGTTAATTCAAAAGTTTAACTGGGAACAGTTCAACTAAAAAATATAAAAGGCAAATATAATTTTAGATTAACATAAAGTTTAACATTCGGATAGTTTAGAAAAAATACATATAAATAAGCGAAAATATTAGTAAAAGCCAGAATCGTCACACACAACCGGTACACACTACACTACTAGCAAACAACTACAATACATATTAACTATAACAAACCTGGTACACAACATTAATAACCTTTAAGGGATTACCCGAACTTTACCATTCAAGTTCGCAAGCTCATGATCTACAGAGTAACCCTTTTTGCATCTCATTAATGATTTCATAAGCATACTGCAATAGTTCAATTTGTAATCTAGTTGATTGCTAACACTTTTTCCCAAATGTAAAAGATAACGCAAAGTAACTCTTCCCCTGTTCTTGACTAGTAGAGGGAGTCTGTATGCTTGCCTCCAATAGGGGTTCCAGAGTTTCTGATTCCCTAGAGTACCAGGAGACGATTCCCTCTCTATCTACTAGCAGCTGAAAAACATGTTGACTGAAATTTTACCAAATTTTCGTAATATTTTTGTAGTATTATAAACATTCAAACTACCAGTAAAAAAAATTATGTTAACTCGCAACAGGCTTATCACTATTATTCTTATTATTATTCTAACAACTGCAATTCTATTATGATCATCACAACTATTGATATTACTACTACGATAATGATGATTATTATTATCATTATTATTATTATTATTATTATAAGTATTATTATTATTATTATAACTACCACCACTAGTATCATAATTATAAGTTATTACGGCAGTAGCCACTATTTTGGCGTTTAAATAGTAGTATTTATTAATGAATAAATTACCAATCGTTTATTCACCCACGCATCAATCAAATTGTTAAGCGATTTTGACCGCTTATTTTGCAATGAGTTTAGTTGAACAACCGACCGGTGTTTAGTATTAGTTAATATTAATAATATTTTATTTGAATGTTAAGGTTACATTGTATTGAAATCCTGTCACCTTGGTATGTAAAAGGGAAAGGAAGGGCATGATCAACTAAAAATCCTTCCCTTCTCTCAGCACAAAGAGGAGAATGAACCGGATGTGGGAAGTGCCAATTTCTGAGTGGCTAAACTAGAGCAGTTCTAACCAATTGGATTTTAGGCTATTGTCATTTTTGCAAGATTTTTTCCTGGCAAGCTCTCCTGCGTTGTTATCGAACCAGCGCGTCACCGAGGTCTGCTACTCCTTGTAAAAAGGCCCAGAGACTCTCTTAACTACTACGCCTCAAACGGTAAACTGAGTAGTAAGAGTCCGCCTCTGCTACCTCCCACTCTACCACGAGGTCAGGACTCAGTTAATTTTTGTTTTTTACCCTCGAACGGTTGACTAAATAGTTAGAGTCTGCCTCTACTATCACTTAGTCCTCCACGAGTGCGTAGTAAAAACCACTTCACATACCTTGGCTCGTACTGGTTCACCGTGTACTCCAGTTATATTTGAATGGAAGTAAATGTGAAAGTTATAATTTTTTTGTATTTTTTACCGTTTTTAACGTTTTTCGGACGGGTCCATAACTAAGTTGTTTATGCGCACACCAATATTCGCTACTATATTGGTACCCGAGGATCCTTGAAAATCATAAAAAGTTGTTTACGTGCGCACCAATATCTGCCACGGTATTGGTACCCGAGGACCTTTGACAATTGTTAATTTATTTTTCGTGCACGCTAGTATCCGCCACGGTAGTGGTACTACTGGAGCAAGAACTAACAGAATTCAAGCGAAAATCAGTACTCGCGACGGTATGGATACATTCAAGCCCGGTTGCGAGTAACAAAATCCTTTTCCCGTTACGATACTGTCATCGTCGGGATCGTCGACGAGATAATGAGCACAATGATCGCTTCAAGTTGTATTAAAACAATCGCAGCCCCTTTGCAAATATCGCGTCATTAGATAGAACTGTCCCTTTAGCTTTATGTCCCATTAACGTGCCCAGCGTGTGTTCCGAGTTATTAAGCGAAAACTTAAACTCGAATGTTACGTCACACCGACATAACAATGTTATTATTGAAATAATGTATATTTAACATACGGGATAAAAGTGCTTTTTTAGATTTTGTCTGTATTGAAAATTTTTATTTTACCAAAATCGAAGTTGTTTGTAAATTCGATGCTATGTTGTAATAGTACAGATGTATCCTTTTTTTTCTCTACGTCTTTTTAAGTTCTGCCATTCCTAGTTTTACAGCTCTTGATGTTTGACTGACGTAACAGCAGTTGCAATTTGCACATGGTATGTGGTAAACGAAATCATTTTATCAAATGGCTCGGTTACATCATTTCCAAGTAAAAAGATCGAATTTAATTTATTGTTTGAATTGTTTACAAGACCAATGTGAAGCTTCTTACAAAAATATTTAATAGAACCATGAAAGTGAGGAATATACGGTAATAATAAGATTAGCTAAGAATTTCGAACGTGTGACTTCGCCAGCAGAATATTCTTAATCGAAAAATTGGAAAGAAATGTTGAAAAACAATATGTAGGTGGATTAACTGTTAAGACAATAATACGGATAGGACAGTCTTATTTGTGTAGTTTAATTAGTCAGTAGCATTTAGATAACTTTTTTTTATGAATATCGTTATAAAACTTATTTAATTCGTCAAAAATATCGGATTAATATCACTTGGTTACAAAATTTCTTGTATCTTTAATTAATTACCTTAAAACATTATTTTTAAGCTGTTAATAATACTTATTATCACTTAGTAATTCTCTACTATATTAATGTAAGTTTCTTTGTCAATGACAACAGTGATAGTACTTTTGTCTGCCTTAATAACTCAAATGTGTTCATTATTCTTAAGAATGACTCGCGTTCGCTTTAAATTGTCTTGGAGATTACCATTATTTAAAGAAAGACAAGTAGATTTATTATGTCTATGGTAACCAATAATTTAAAGTAGTTTTTTTTTAACAGTCTAAAATTTTTCAGAATGTATCAATGAATGCTCAATATTCTTAAAAAGATGAAAATAATCTTATTCATTAACATAAGAAACAAAATTAAATTTATTGCCCAATTCTCATATGCTTGTGACACAATCTGGTAGCAGTGTGTTAGAAAAGTTACATAGCCAGTTTTCTTTTATTTCACTCATGCCATCATTGTTGACAAATGCAGAACACCTAATCAGGCCAGGATCACTGATACTTGTAGCTGTAAGTGTGTCGTATACACCGTCACGCTCGGATTTTTCATGAGAGAAAAGGGCTTCAAACTTTTTTTTTAACATGTAACGATTATCACGAAAAATGCTATTTAATTTTCATTCATAATAATCAGTAAATAAATTTATCACATACAATTTACAGCTATGACTTAATATTTTTTCCTTAATTAATTCAATTTTATTTTGTAAAAAATTAGTTTTTGTGTATAAGTCCAAAATTTTGTTATTTGAAATTAATTTACGCAATTAAGATATAGCTTATTTATCTTTTTCGTTCGATCGGAAACTCAAAATAGTAACATAATTAAGTTTGTTAGTACATTGTGGGATGTACTTAAGTAGAAGAATTATTAAGTGATGATAAATATTATTTACAGGTAGAAAAGTGTCCTTGTAAGGAATTGATTAAAGAAACAAATAGTTTTGTAAACAAGTAAAGTCAATATGGTATTTTTAATGAATTAAATAAGTTTGATAACAATATTCATGAAAAAAACTTATCTAAATGCTATGGACTGATAAAAACACACAAAAAAGACTTTTCTGTCTGTATCATTGCCTCGACACAGAATTCACCTACTTATAGTTTTTTAAAGTTTCTTTCCAATTTCCTGATTAAGAACATGCAACATCAACTGCATCAGTTTCTTAGATTAAAAAATTATCATTCAACAAAAGAACACAGTACTAACTATCTGGTACCAAAAATCCACACATGTAGGCCGATACTTAAATTTTCTGCTCCACCATCCAATACAACATAAAATAGGTAATATTTATACATCAGTACACTTTTCCATTAGATGAGCAGACACTTAATTTTATGATGATAATTTAAAATTTCTTGATAAATTTTTACTAGCTAACAACTATCCTCAAAAAATCATTAATAAATTTTTAAACAAAAAAATAAATACCTTAAAAACATGAACATAATTAACAATTGCAATAAAAACAATAATAATTACAAACTAATTTTATCATCACCGTTTATTGTGAACTTGCACGGTCCTATTAAATATTTTTGTGAGAAGCTTAACATTGGTGTTGTACACAGTTTAAAGAATCTAAATTCGATCTTTTTACTTGGAAAAGATGTAACCGAGCCGCTCGATAAAAATGATGGCGTTAACCACATACCATGTGCGAATTGCAACTGCTGTTATGTTGGTCAAACATCCAGAGCCGTAAAATTAGGAATGGCAGAACATAAAAGGGACATAGAGAATAAAAAGGATACGTCTGTATTATGATAGCATAGGATTTAATGTACATCCGACTTCTTTTTTCAGAAAATAACAATTTGAGACACAGAAAAAAATTACAAAAAGTGACTTTCTTTCAGATTGTTAAAAATAAATTATTTTTATAATAATATTAATGGACAACAAGATACACGAAATTGAAAAATTGTTTTTAGTCCTCGTTTAGTCAATTGAGGAAGGAGACTAACTTGATTTCCATAATTTAAGGGGCCCCTTCCATTTATAGTATAAGGAAAACATGATCCGTTTACGTGTGTCGTACAAGGAACTGTTTGCGATTCTTATTTGATTGTATTATGTGCGTATACTATGTCATTTGTGTATGTGCAGGGTATAAAAGCAACTAAACTTAAAACTATGAATACATTACGATTTTAAATCCCTTTCGTAAGAGTCAGAGGTATGTTATACACTTTACTTCATTTGTGTTAATTGTGTTTACCGAAATTTGTATTATGAAGAATTTTTTTTTATTACTCATAGATTTTTGTACCTTATGAGGGCCGGGATATTGTCCAAACGGCCTAAACGTCGTTTTGTTTTTTTTAGAAGGACAAAATTTGATAGTACCACCATTGACCGTTATTTCAGTTTATAATTTTAGGTTATTATTTATTGGCAATAAGAAAAACTTAAGAAGAAATTTTATTATTTTAATTATAAACGAGATGTTGTACAGGAACAGTGTGCAAATAAGAGAGTAAAAGGAATTGAAAAACAGGGTAAATCTTTGGTTAAACTTGGGTCAGCTTGGCTCTCTGTCTCTTTCTTTACATGCTTACTTCCACCTCTCTCTTTTTGTAAAGTGTACTACCCGTATTATTATAGCAATATAAAAATTATATAATTATTTAATATTATACATGTATTGTATACATAGCATATACGTACACATACGAATATATATTATATATTATGAATGTCTGAATAAAATTTTTTAATTTTACTGACTCCGAGAATTGAGCCTACATTCGAACATCTTTAGAATTGCTAGTCTTTTATCCCGTCGATCTTCAAAGAAAAAGTTATAACTATTTGTGAGTGGTCTTTAAATGTTAAAACTGTGTAAAATTATATTTTAAAGTTCATTTTGCTCATATCTTTCAACATTTTTATATACAGAAAAAATAAAAATATCAGCGTGTAGGGCGAAAAANAATCCAAAGTTTTTTCACTAATGCACGAAATTTCGTTATTTATTCATGCTTCTTTTTAATTAAATATAAAACATCAGATTTTTAAAGTGACTATAGTGTGTGATGTCTTTTTCTTTGAGAACATCAATGATTAATCGTTTTACATTCTTGCTTTCATCGTAAAGCAGTATATTTGAGAAATATAGGTATGAAGCTGTTAAGTAAAAATGTATGTGTTATGTATTAATTACGTTGTATGCATCTTTTCAGTTAAATATAAAACAGATTTTTTAAGCGAATATAGTGTGTGATGTCTGTTTCTTTGAGAACATCAATGATCAATCATTTTACATTCTTGCTCTCATTGTAAAGCACAATTGTTGAGAAATGTAGGTATATGAAGCTGTTAAGTAAAAATGTATACGTTATGTATTAATTACTTTGTATGATTTCTTGTATAGTTTTTTATTTTTGTATATTTATTTATTTTTTTTTTTTTTTTCTAAAACATCTACTGGCGCGCTTGGGAGTTCGACAATCGTGACGAAGTGACCCGTGCGATGGCACGATCTCCACTTGACCTCGGTTCAGCTCGGTTCGGCTCGGCTCGGCTCTCTGTCTCTTTCTCCACGCTCTTCTCCACTGCCGCCCTTCTCTCGTTTGTAAAGTGTATTATCCGTATTACTATAGCTGTATGGAAAATTCTATGTTAATTAAATGTCATATATGTATTGAATAGCATATACGTACACGGTCGCATATATATTATGTGTGTAAATAAAATTTTCAAATTATACTTACTCTGAGAATCCAACTACATCTTTAGGATTCGTAGTCGGGGACCTTATCAATTGTGCTACGCAGCACGCCAATCCAATCGTTGTTCTTATTATTTATGGACATCAACCGAGAAACTTGTGAATTAGAAAATTGATCTGTAATTGGGCGTTTTTTGTATTATATATAATTGAGCCCACCGATCTCAAAAGAAATAGTTATGATAACTTTTGAAAGATCTATTAATGTCAAAATTGTGTAAAATTATGTTTTAAAGTTCGTTTTGTTTATACTTTTCAACGGTTTGATATACAGAAAAAATAAAAATATCAGCGTGTAGGGCGAAAAATTTTCTATTAATAAGCACTTTTCGTTTCGTTTCGACAAGCGCAAAAAATTGAGAAAAAAAATTAAAAAGGTATTTTGGCAGTACCTGTAGAAGTAAGTAAAATAGAGCCATTGATCGTCTGCTCTCGTGCGCTCTCTCTTTCTCTCTCTCTCTCTCTCTCTCCCTCTCTCTCTCTCTGAGAGAAGTGTCTAGTTCAATGCACCTGGTATCAAGAGGTATGATGTTATTTTATTAGAAATCCGGTGTCCTCTTCTGGTGTTTAAATATCAGCCCATTGTATCCTGCTCGTTTAGGGACCTTGTTCTGAATGATTTTAAGCGTGACCTTGTGTTGATTGATTGGCAGTCTTTTGCTCGAATGTATCATGTGGACGAGAAGATCGAGTTTCTTACGACTGATCTTACAAACCTTTTTAACATTCATGCTCCTTTTGATACGTTAATTCCTCAGCGCCACCTTTGCCTATGGATGACGGATGAGATTCGTTCTCTCATTCGGGCTTGCAATAAGGAGTGGAGTTAGTATCAGAAAACCAGGCGTGATATTCATGGGATGGTTTTTCGTCGTCTGCGTAATAGGGTGCAGGTACTATCCAGGAATGCGCTTTACGCTTACAACAGAGATAGGCTTTTGTCCTGTAGGTGTCCTATGAATATGTAAAGGAGTCTTCATGATATTGGAGCATCATCGAGCGCGAGTGCATCACCTGCCATTGCGCTTGATGGGGACGCTCTTAATTAACACTTTGTGGGTGCTTCGTTGGTGACTGGTGCCTTTTTTGGCTGGTCATGCGATATGCCACTTGAGGATCGTTTTTTTTTTTTGACCATATTACTGAGTTGAGTATTCTTGAGATATTTAGCTGATCCAAGACCAATGCTTGTGATGTAGATGAGATTACATTGCAGATGTTGAAGCTTGCCATGTCTTTTATCACGCTAATCCTGCTAAATATATTTGATTATTCTCTTTAGTCGGGTTTATTCCTGACCGTGTGGAAGAGAGCACTGGTGATCCCTCTACCTAAGGTGAAGCAACCCTCTGAGTTGAATCATTTTCAGACCATTTGCGTGACACGCGCGCCGTCGAAGCTCCTCGAGGCAGTGGCACTCAAGCAGATTTCGGAATTCATGGAGACTAATATAATAATAGGCTGCTGTGGCCCCAGTAGTCGGGTTTCCGTAGGCACCACAGTATTCATACTGCATTGATCAATCTTGTCGATGAGATTAGAGTGTCCATGAATGCGGGTGATGCCACGTTACTACTTTTCGTGGACTTTCAGCGGGCATTCAACGAGCTTAATATTGATGTGTTATTAGCAAAGCTCCTTTCTCTTGGTTTTTCCAATTCTGCTAGCGGCTGAATCAGGTCTTTTCTTTCTGGGTGATCACAGGTGGTTAAGTTGCGGGGTGGAGAGATAGAGAAAGTAATGCACACAAACATTTGTTAAACGAATGTATGTACCCTTGTGTATGTAGGTAGTATACGTACTCTTTGCCGTCTATTATTGTTCTTTCTCGTTCTCGTTGTTTGTATGTTAATGAATAAAATAAAGTATAAACATGATTAGCTTTTTCCTAGTCTATAATATTCACTGATGAAAATAGATATTCATAAAAAAACTATCTTTTTAATAAAAAAATATAGAAGAAAGATCATGTAGAGTCAAAAAAATAAATACTTGTCCTATCTCACGTGCTTTTAAGATGCTGGTGTACACTTGGTAGAAGAAATAGGGCTCACCACATAAGCGCCATTGCTTTTTGACTTCCTTACGTCCCTTGGACCCTGTTTCGCAGGTCCCTCGGGCCGCAAGATAACCCTAGAGACAATGGCACTTATCTGATGAAAACTACTTTTTTCATCATAGACAATTAAATACTTCTGAGTTCAGTAACATATTCTTTAAGGTTTCACATCTGTCATAGGTCCTGTAACAAGGTCCAATAACCCACACCTGGTTTTTTTTGTTCTTCACAAAAAGTTTGATACAGATTCTTTAATCCACATTTTGGATAAGGCAAACATATAAGATAAACCAAGACAAGCTCAAGCAAAACTGCTGTCAAAAATTAACGAAACATGTTAAGTAGCAGACTTTTAAACATAAATAAGGGATATGAGTACCCACGAATGTCAAACTGCAGCTAAAAAAAAGAGAGAGAAAGTTTGTCAAAATGTGGCTTAACAGTGATTAGTGTTTTTTTATGAGTGCTTAATTGTAGACATGCTTTTCTTTAGTCACTGTCAGATTGCTGTGGTCAAGTTGCGTCTTTGAAGATAATACTAATGACTTCTATTGTTAAGTGGCACTTACGATGATTTTATCCTAAGGTCGAGTTGCGTTCCACTCAATTTCATTTTATCGTTGAGTAATATCCTGGTCAGTAAACCATTGAGTCATAATAATTTTCTCATTACACTTTATTCAGTTTTAATGAAAAAGCATAGAAGTAAAAACTACATACTACTTAAATCTACACTGGTTAGACTTTCTCAAAAATTACTTAAATGTATTGAAACTAAAAAATTAAACTGTTTTGATACTTCACTATTTTTTCTCGTAAAAATGCATTTTTGTTTAGTTTGTCTTTTGATTTAATTTTAGAACTGCACATTGTAATGGACATCTTAATTTTAATCTGTACTGTTTGAGTAGTTTTGATGAACAACAATAAATATAGGTCTCATCAAAAGCAAAATTGTTATTGTACGTGCTCACGTCACACTTCTAGACAATACTAATTTTTTTTATAAAATTCAAATCTAGCAAAGTCCGAAGCCTAAACAAAGTGCTTCAGAAAAATGTGTATAACTCATCAGCTGTATGACCTTGATGTCTCTAGACTTTAAGGCAAAATAAACGTTAATGCACCTTGGCTATAAGATTATATCAACGAGGATACAACTTGACTGTGAGATAAAATTTCTGAGATGAAACTTGACCCTCTTCCTTTATATGGGACACAACTTCAGATATTCCTGCTGAATAGCGGCTAAGTAACACAGGCTTATACAATTTAACCAAACTTCTTAACCAAAAACTAAACTGTACATTTCCGAAGGTCATTGATGCACTTAATCTGAATCTGGCCTCAGAATTTCTTTATCATATCAAGTTTCTGAGACATCCTAACCTAAATGTGCAAAAGGTACCGTTTTTGCCTAATTTTGAGGTTGTATGGACTTACAAATTGTTTTTTCTTCTTTTTAAATGAAGGTTACTTTATTAAATAACTAAACTTCCTCTCTTAAATGGCGTTGAGTCTCAAATATGTTTTTTTCGCTAAGATACCGTATTTTGTAGTTTTCATGATTGTGAGTTTCCATACACCTGAAAATCAATTGAGATCATAGACGTAATACAGATTAATACTACTTTTCTTCAAATAAATCTTATTTTTATGAAAATTTCGTCTCATCATACGTGGGCCAACTGACCGAACCCCTTAAACTACCAATCGACATCTAGCTACCCGTATCCACCCCTTGGCCAGTAGACACGATCCCTACTAAATCACTAGCAGGTTAACTCACCTATCTCTTGGAAATGCGGGTTAATTCACATATTTTTTAAAACAAGTCTTTTTTTTCTTAAACCTGACACCATAAGCGAGCTAACTCAGTAAACTTCTCACCCCCCAATACCCACCTACTCTTACGCCCAAAAACCATTCCTACCGAACTTCAAGCAGGCAAACCCACCTGACCCTTGGAAAAATGAGTTTAGTTACGTGTTTTTCTTAATGTAAGTCTCTTTTTTCTTGAAATTTGATCCTACACCATATGTAGGCTAACTCGCCGACTTGCTAACCTACCTGCTGCAAGCCCATGTAATCCCTAGAAACCACCCCTATCAAGCCACGCTCAGGCTAGTCAAACTATCTCTGGAAATAGCAAGGTTATCATTAATTACTTTGAAATGATTAGATTAAGCATACCACAAGAAAATCTACTCCTAATACTTTTTGGTTTGGTTTGTATATGCTGAGCTTTAATGAGTTCAAAATGCAAGCGGTTCATATACACAACTTGGATTTATACCCTTTATTATTCTATAAACCATTAAGTTTTTAACGCATAAAAACTTAATATTTAAAATNAGATATAACAATTATTAACATGATTCTTAATACTCTTGTTAAGTGTCTTAGAAAAAACCTTTTAATCTAATGTTATTGTGTGATATGACGTCAACAGTCTAATTAAAAATTAAATTTTTTGTCGCACGTGACAGAATTAATAAACAAGCATTGCAAAAAAATTTTATATGCAGTTTATCAGCTGAGTTAGCAGAAAGAAATTTTCATCTATCCTATTAATTGATATAACTTTATATGCAGGTCAACATTGTGTAGCAGTCCGATGCTGTCTTTTCGTTGGAATCGAAGTTATTATCTAGCTCGAAAATATTTGCAAATTTCATACATATGTATATTAAATTGAATTTACTAGAAATTTAAACGAAATTTAACTTAAGACTAACAAGTTACTTGTAAGTGTATTCTATAAAACTCTTAAGCGAGTGTAAGCTACTCATTGCTAAACATATTATCAAGTTAACAACTTTTTTTGTAGAAAAATTTTATTAATTTTAACGATGCATTAAATATAATTTTTTAAGTGTTAGTTAAATATTTCTTACGAATTCGTTTATGTATAAAATATAAGTTCGTATAAAGCATTGAAGTAAATTAGTATTTCAAATACATTACATTAAGAAACTGTTGAGAACTGTAGAGAACAACGTTGTCTACGACAAAGAAAACTCATAGAACATCTTGTGGAAATGCAGTAGAAAAATTTCTTTATGTTTGTAGAAACTTTAAGACAAAGAATTTACATAGGTCTATAAATGACTGGGCAAAACAGAGATATTTGGAATGTTATAAGCAACCGATGAGAAACCAAGACAAATTTTGGGTACGTCAATCGATTTGTAATGTTTGTAAAATCATGCTGATGAGATAGGATAAAATAAAAAGAGAGGTTACTATTGAACCAACTATTTGGCACAAGCCTAACAATCACCATGATGACTGTATTTTCTGCTTACGCGATACAACCGGCTATAATAAAAACAAAAAAAAAATTCTTTATTCCAACGTTGAAAGTGTAACCCTAGCTAAAAATAGTAAAATAGAAAGGTCTGCAGAAAAAAATTCAGCGTCAATGGATGTTACAAGTATAGATAAGGCTAAAAACAAGACATCAAGTTGTTTTGAAGGATCGTCAAGCACTGAAAATCTAAAATAACGTCTAATAAAAGTTCTATCATATTCCATATTTATTTAAAAAACAAAGCAACGTTTTAGCCATTTGGACAAGGTCACAAGCCTTCATCAGGTACAAAAATCTCTGACTTTAACGAAAGGGATGTAAAATCTTAATGTGATGTTAAATAGATCTTGTAAGATGACTTGTATCTATTAATCACTGGATGCTTACCGTCAGAAGTTAGTAAGAACTTGCTTTCGTTTACTGATTTACTTATAATGCAAGTTACAACAAGGTTGTACTATTACTATAAAATAAAGATTACTATTTTATTTCGATATTGCAGAGGCATAACAAAAAGTTTTGAGTCTTAGTTCGCTAGAAGTCTTGAGCAATAGCAGATAATTGTTAACAGTGATGCGACTGTAGCTGCGTTTTGTATGCAAGATGTTTCAAAAAAAATATAAGAGGTAAATTAAATTAGATGTATTTAAGAACTTAGTTTGTACATACCACACTGGTTTATTGTAAAAAATATATCACACTTTTCCGGAAATCATTTTAAGAAGTGACAATAAATTTTAATGTGAATTTATCTTGTGTATGGCATTTCATTAAAAATTTAAGCAATGTTTGTGTAAGCAGACATTCAATACTATACGTGAAATGGACGGCTTCGAAAGGGCACAAGCTCTCATTGTAGATTGACTGTAGAACGATTACAGCTATTACCTATGTTGGACTCTAAGTGCGTACAAAGGAAAGCAGCCATTGGCTTATTACTTAGTATTCTATTAAGACATGGTACAGGCACCACGTCACTTTCATTTTTAAGAAACTGCTTCAACCGATCTGTATAGTGTAACCCAAGCCAATCAATTAGATTGTATTAGTAAGGTAAGAGCTAATCATACCAAATTGGCAAAGAAAAACAGAAAGTAAATAAAACTTCGTTATCCTGCAATTTATGAAAAACGATTTAAAAAGTTCGATATAAAATGTATATCGTTAGTTAATGTACACAGCATTCATACTTATAAGTTTTTTATCAGCCTTATGGTTATGGTAAATATGATGTTAATTTTTAACGCAAATCAATTTCTGAATTTCTAGATTTTTAATTTATTTATAACTTTATAGTTAAGAACTAAGTGCAACCATCATTATTTACTATTTTGTAAGTGTAAATCACAGTATCTCATAATGTATGACGCTAATTGAAGTATTTAATTACAACTAATAGTAATTATAAAAAAAAGCAAGGATAACGTTCGTAGTCTTAAAGGGAATCAATTAACTGTTTTATTAAAGTTCGGCTTAACAAAATAATTCTACAAATACGCCTTAAAGATGTGGAAAACTACTCCAAGCAAAGAACTTGCCTTGAAGAAAAGGAATTTTTATACAAGTCAATGTCAAACAACTTCAGTCAAAACCACTTTTACGATGTTGCTATAAGTGAGAAGTATCATTTGATGGCTTAGTAAAAGAAATAAGTAGATCTTTAAAGTTACTGTGTAATAAGAGAAACATATACGTTTCTAATTTGTTAAATACATTTATAAATATAAGATGAGGCAATATCTGCACAAGAAGACTGGTTTTCTCAAAGTGAGTGAAGTTATTTGCAACGTTGGTAAGTCATTCGGTTTTTGTTACAGTTAAGCTATACACATATTGAAATAAATTAAAAATAACTAGACTATTACATAATCAAAAACAGTTCCAAATTAACGTCTTAAGAAATCTCTTTACTACGGTACGTTGAAATAGCAAAAAGGACAACTTTTAAGTGTCAAATAAGTTGTAAGAATAAGTGATTCTTACAATGCTTCTAAAAAAAAAGTTTGGTCCTCATGAGTAATAAGTTTTTTTAATTCACTAATTTCAATTTAAAAAATACGCAAAGTCTTTATTAAGGACGCAAGAGCGTAGAAGCTAATTGTCGTTAAGAATCTTGATACACAGCAGTGACAGTGACAAAATATGGTAAAAAATACTGGTTGCAGTAGTTGTGACGAGTCAAGGCAAGAGGAACTGGTAAAAGTAATGCAGATTATACAATGCTGGTAGAGCTATCCACAGCAGTGTTAACATCTTCCCCCTCAGTAAGAACTAGTAGTGCCGTCAAGAGAAGGTAATCAGAACTGACAGTAGAATAGGCGAAGCTTCGAGGCCACTGGAATGAGAGACAATCGTCAAAAAAATACAAGGGTAATAGAATAAGCAGTAGTAGTGTTAATAATGACCTGAAAAATAAGTCTTATCAGCGTTAATACTTTTAGGCAACCAATACTGTGACTATGATGTCTCCTTACAGTTGCATAAGATGTCAAACTATGGCAAGCACACACTGTCAGAAAAGTCAAAAGGAAAGTGTGTCCCCCCTTCTGAATCAGGCTGAAACAGCTTTCTTTAAAATTTCGTTAGAGTTATCTGTAAGTTGTCCAAACAACGCATCGAGAGAAAAAAGAGAAGAAAGGTTATTTATTAGAGGAATGGCAGAGAAATAAAAGCCCTTACGACAAAACATTAAAAATAAAAGGATTACATATAATTTAAGACTAACTATGAAACAAACACATTGAGTTCATACTATAATAATAGAACTAAAGTACGCTGTTGAAAAATATATGTGAAGATAGAAATTATCTATCTTTAAATTTCAAAAATCGGATATAAATTATATACTGACTGTAGTTATAAAATATTAAAATGGCAGAGTGATGGAGCTGCACTCTCATCAACCATTGTACTGAAATAACATTCGATGTAGTCAGTACTTATATAGATGACCGTTTAAGTCCAGTCATGGTGCCTTTTCTGTTGATTTTAAAGAACCATTACATATTTCTTTTTCGTTAGAGACAATGTAAAAATGAGATTTGCAGGACACAGTTCTGGTGTTAATGCGTAAAGGCCCAGTTAAAACTCAGTCTATACATCAATGTTCCCCCTTCCCATTTCGTCCCTTATGCTTTTCTTGTGCTGAGTAATAAGTGTTCACAGGGATTCCTGTCAACAGACAAGGATGCAAAGCACTATATCAAGAAGCCAGTAAACAATTAGTGCTTGTATATTCAAGTATAAAGTTATACTTCTATGAAACTATACGGTAGACAATACACAATGATATACATGCCTCCTATAAAACGATGTTATGTACAAAAATAGTGTAACTATTGTTGGAGTAAGTGTACGAATGTTAATCAAATGTGGTTTTGATAAATATTTATATACACCATAAAGAAACAGTTGTAATAATGAAGTCACGTGGATAAAATAAGAACAAACGATGTTCTGCCAATCTACTAGACTGGCTGGTTTGAAGATTCCTGCTTTCATCGAATTTTCTGATTAATTAAAACTAACTACTGCCTTTGATAACATTTATAACATTGCCTTTGTATCTATTACATACACTGACACATTCATTCTTACAATTATTTGCGTATACGACACCCACAATACTTCTCTAAAAGAAGGGTTAAAAAGTATCATCAAACTAGTTTTGTTAAAAATTCATTTTTAATTTTATATTTCATCAAATGTATGATTTACACTTTATCGTTAACATATATTAAAAATGTAATAAACATAATTCTAGGATACAGATAACTGACGGCTTGAGATTATAAAATGAAGTTATTTAAAGACGCTTTACATTAACCCTGCAAGGATTTTAAATTCGTTTCATTTGGATTACATTTTAAAAATAACATGATTGGCTTGTGATTATGAAAGTAAGAAATACAAACCTTTAATTTTAGTACAAGATAGTAAAATAATTCAATAAAAAAAAAAAATAGAAAAATTCGACAAAAAATTATTTGCATTAAAAAATGCCCAATTATAAAAAAAAGTCAAGTAACCATTTATTAATACATAGAAAGGCTATTGTTAAGAAAAAAGTTTTTATAGTTTAAAAGCAGTTTGAGCGTATAAGTTACTAAGTAACGAATATGATTTATAGTTGAGCCAATTTAATTAACCATCAGTAAATAAATATTTACATTAATAGTAATGTACCAATCACAGTAAAAAAAGAGTAAGAGGTTTTATACTATTATAATTGCTCGTGGTAAAGTGTGTAGAATGTTCGAAAGTGTATGTATTGACTTTCCAAGAGAAGTGGGTAAATAACAAGGGAGTGCAATTTAATAAAAATTAAAATTTGGTTCCTTCAGATATTCACTTGCGTGCCTTGACGGTAAGTGCTGTGATGTAGTGATCTTATGATTAGGGCAGGGTTAGGTAAGACAGAGCGTCGTGCGTGGGGCAAGGGGAAGAAATAGAAATAGCTTACTTCTAATACAAATTTTCTCAAGGTCATTTACTCTGTAGCGCAGAAAACGCCTGTACAAGTATAACGTAAAAAAAAAACCGTAGAACGATAATACGAGACGTAAAAGTAGCAGCAGTAGTGAGCCGTGAGAGCTGTATGACGTTACCCCTCAGAGCGTTGCAATGGGTAACGACGTTTAGTACGTGGGTACTTACAATTAATGTAGTTCATATATAAATGAGAGGATGCTTATATAAACATACAAGTAGTAATAGGTTCAGTTTGCTGTGATAGGAATGAACCTTTTTTTACAATATTAAGATATAACATAACCTTCATATCTGTGTGTGATATTTATAGAATGATAATTATACAAATCATTGTGAAACATTTGTTATTACAAACGATGGGTGGGTAATCACTGTGATTAATTGTTAGAAAAACCACATGACTTCCTTTTTTTCATATAGTGTATAACATGAAAAAACTTCACTTTAATCATGTAAGTATTCACTTAAAATGTGTACATAAAATGTTTAAATGCAGTTTTGTTGTTTTCTAAAAGAGTTAAAAATATAAACAACTAATTCATGGCCTGCAAGATATTAATAGTTCTAAATAATTAAAGATAGTCACGTATAAAAAGTCAATATGATTACAGCGAATAATAACTATTTACTATCTCAACAGTTTTTAAGTTCCTTATAAGAAAAAAAGGTGTCNTATAACGAAGAGCCTAGCAAATGAGGTGTATTAAATGTTATACAGTTGGTATTGCTGCATGGTCAGATTGTGTTATTTTAGCAAAGTAGTTTCGGTTCAACTGAAAGTATTCGACAAATTACAACTAAAAATATGTTTATATAAAAAAAACACTGAATAAGTCAATATGATTACAGCGAATAATAACTATTTACTATCTCAACAGTTTTTAAGTTCCTTATAAGAAAAAAAGGTGTCTTGTTATTTTACAGAAAACAGATAGCTCTTATGAGATATGAACAATAATATGTATTATTTGAAAACCTAGATCATAGAATAACAACTATTTCCGTGAGCATCAGAGATATAACAATTATTAACATGATTCTTAATACTCTTGTTAAGTGTCTTAGAAAAAACCTTTTAATCTAATGTTATTGTGTGATATGACGTCAACAGTCTAATTAAAAATTAAATTTTTTGTCGCACGTGACAGAATTAATAAACAAGCATTGCAAAAAAATTTTATATGCAGTTTATCAGCTGAGTTAGCAGAAAGAAATTTTCATCTATCCTATTAATTGATATAACTTTATATGCAGGTCAACATTGTGTAGCAGTCCGATGCTGTCTTTTCGTTGGAATCGAAGTTATTATCTAGCTCGAAAATATTTGCAAATTTCATACATATGTATATTAAATTGAATTTACTAGAAATTTAAACGAAATTTAACTTAAGACTAACAAGTTACTTGTAAGTGTATTCTATAAAACTCTTAAGCGAGTGTAAGCTACTCATTGCTAAACATATTATCAAGTTAACAACTTAAATTTATTAATTATTTTTATAGCTCTTAAATTATAATTGTACAATACTTGTGATTTTATAATAAAATGTAAAAAAGTGTCATCATTCAATTTTCATTTCCTAGATGTTAACGAGTGCCTGGATGTTGGAACATGCTCACAACATTGTGTAAATGAAAAAGGAGCCTTTAGGTGTAACTGCGTAACAGGTTATTTAATGGACCCCAAAAATATAACACGTTGTAAAGCTTCTGAAGGTCATGCAAGTTTATTATTTGCACGACGGTACGATATCCGTAAAATTGCTTTGGATCGAAGAGAAATAACATCTATCATCAACAATACAAAAATAGTTACTGCATTTGATTTTGTTTTTCGGACTGGGATGATATTCTGGAGTGACATCAGTGATAACAAAATTTACAAGTATGACATACTTTAGTATTAATTTTTCATGTCGTAGTAAAATAATTGTACATTATCACAACATTAAATGAAAATGACAAAAACAAGATACGTACTAATTTTTTATTATTGTAGTTGAAATAACTATGTTCAGTAAGACTGAATCTTAATTTTGCAAATAATCTAAATTTCATACTAACTGTATATTCGATGCCCAACAAAAAAAAATTATTTTTTATATGTAGCTGAAAATTAAATCTACACAAGGACTCAATAAATTCCTTCAATTAGATGTATAGGTAGACTGCTTTGTCAAGTAATATCTTTATTATAAGTTTTTGGGGAATCTTACTTCCTTTATTTTTTGGATATAAAAAATTATTACTGTATACGAGACAATTAAACACTTAGGTCTTCCAGTAATTTTAACCCTAGCGCGGCAGTTTCTAATTTCGATCAACACAACAAATGATAAGGTGATTATGATGCTACAGTAAATAACTTTTTTTTTAAAATTAATAAATAGGAATTATAAAAAGAAGGAAAGGCTTTTTTCGGTTCGAGGCTCTTTTTAAGATAATGGTTTGCTTGCTGTACTAGTAAATGGAAAAATATGGTTCAACACATAAGCTTTATTTAACTAAGGTTAAATGACAGCTTTAAAGGTGTATTTAGGTGGCAAAGTGTAGTTGCTTTTTAGTCAACTACTTCTTAATCTTCCAAGGTGACTGTAATTTTTTGACCAATGGCGCAAAGTAACTTAAAGAGCAAGAATGTGCCAATGAACACGAAAATAAAC
>NW_019384287.1:554353-586079 GCF_000648655.2 Copidosoma floridanum | reverse complement strand
GATGCATAATTCATGCATATACTTCGTAATTACGTGTGCTCGACTTACGCTAGTGACATTGACTTGTACAATTCACTTAATGTATAGTAATGACTAGACAAAGATATCTGTAGTTCTCTTTTGAAAATCTCCACTTCTTCAAGCCTTTTTATTGGTAGGCAGTGACGAGAATGATCATTTTTGAGACTAAATACCCACGCATTCTCAATTTTCTTTAACTGGCCTGTGCTAGAACACTTATACGTAGAGCACTTCAAATACCTGTAATATAATTCAGTTTTTTAGATGTATAATACAATTATGTGTCACAAATGATTGACTATATAAAATACCGCTTGTTCGGTCCATCCTTCTTATTAACTTGAAACTTGCGGCCACCAAATATACGCTCAACTACTGAAAATTCCCGAGGTTTCTTTCTACCAGCCAGTCTCTAAAATTAATATTTCAGAATATTTAAATCCTCGAATCATTTCCGAAATAAATTTTTTTCATTTTACCACAACTAATTTACATCCATATCATTGCTACTATTTTATTCCATATTATAACTTTAATTGCTTTAATCATCCCAGCAAAAACAATTAGATTCATAAGGTAAAACTGTCAATGAAGTCAAGTCTTGGTAAAAATAATGGCCCTAGATAGCCACAAACATGAACTTAAGTTCTATCCCCTACTATGATTCTAAATTTTGCAATGTTGCGTACATAAAATATATAATAAAAATTTTTTTGTATTTTTTTAAAACAAAATTGCTTTACACGCTTCAACAACTTATAAAAAAGGCTCCCATAGATTTTCAGATCATCAAAATCTACCTTTCTCGAGATATAAAGGTTCAAAGATTGATTCGAGTGTCTAGGCGAAAAAAATTCATTTAGGCCTTTAAAACTGTTAAATTTAGATTAATATAGTATAAGTAAGCCAAGGAAAGTCTCTGTTCGCGCAATACGTCATCAAAACCACCAAAAATAGAACTCATCAAAATGATAAAGTCAAGATACAGCAATGACCCATATAAACGAATGACCCAATGAAGTTAAAACATGCTGTAAGCAAATGCACAAAATACTTGAATAATCAAAAAATTTTCCAAACCGTAACTACATTCTCAGTTCTACTAAAATTAGAAAAACATTATTTATTTTTAGTCCTCAAAATATAAATGTATTAAATATTTCATTGCAAAAATGACCATACCAATCTACAATTTCGAAAACATTTGAATTAACGAGCTACACGCCACTGATAATGCCAATACATACGGTAATATTAGTTCGTACACACAAAAGTAGTAAACTGCAATAAATTTTTTCTTCTGGAACTCTTAATTCCAAGTGTTCTATGTAAAAAATGACCGAAAAATACTAAAATGTATGAAAAATGTATTACAACATGCTGCACTACAGTGATAATGCCTAGAAGTACAGCAATATTATTTAGTACATCTGATAGTAATACGTTACAACAATTTTTGTCAGTTAAAGCAGATATTAAAAAATGGCTTATTTATTTATACGCAGAGTAGAAAATACTATTAAATGTTACCTCCGACTTCTATTCAATTTTTTTATTGACTTCTACATGATTTCTTTTCATATAACAATAAAAATTAAAAACATGAACGTTACTCAATTAAAAAACTGTACTTATTTATTTTAGTTTCATGACAAATTTTTTTTTGTAGAACAGTGTTATTTGATTTCATTTATAAGAATACAAGTCTAGGTTAGTTTCTGTTTTTATTAAAAAAAATTTTCTTTAATATTGCAAAGATAAAAAAAAGCATACCGTGCACAAGTGATAATTACGAAAGAAAAATACTTTTAATATTTCAGATATCAAATACTGCATAAATAATTCTTCTTTAATAGTTATGTAACTCTAATTGTTGTTGGTAAATTAAAAATTGATGCGACCAATAGTATACAAGCAAACATTGATTCATCTTTATCATTGTATCAAGAGGTGCACATGCATAAATCGCAGCACTTCCAATACAAGCACTCTATTTCCCTATACACACCCTTTTCTTAATATCCAATATACTTAAGACTAATAATACTCAACTGAATAGTTTCTTTTTTATGAAAGTTTCTCAAAAAATAAAAAAAAATCAGAAAAATATCCTTCCTGGGTGCAGATTTAACACACAACCTCCTGTTACTAGACAGTTCTCTACCATTTAAGCTACCAAAAAGCTGTACATCTACTCGCACCGTGAGTTTAAATAAGTTTCTCGTTCTTAATTTTGAGAGCTGTCTTTTTCCTAAGATTTATATACCAGTTATGTGACTTTGATGCTTGTCGGTAAATAAGAAATTAATACGACCAATAGTATACAAGCGAATGTTGATACATCTTAATCATTCTATCAAGAGGTTCATGTGCACAGATGGCGGCACTTTCAATACAAGCACTCCATATTCCCTATACATACCCTTTTCTTAAAATCCAATGTACTTAGGACTCATAATAATTAACCACATAGCTTCTTTTTCAAGCAAATTCCTTAAGAAATAAATAAGAATGTTTGTCACATTGTCTAGTAAACAGGCAGTTGTGTGTTCGATCCACACCCAGGGAGAATATTTTTCTCATTCTTATTTCGTTCTTAAGAACATTTCTTGGAGAAAAAACTATGGTAGTATGAGTCCTAAGTATATTAGATAGTGAGAAAAGGGCATGTTCACAGGATGTAGAGTGCTTGTATTAAGAATCCTGACATCTGTGCATATGCACCTCTTGATACAATGATTAACATGTATCAACATTCGCTTGCATACTATCAGTCGTATTAATTACTAATTTACCGACAAACATCAAAGTCACATAACTACTATATCGAGCTTAGGTGTAAGACAGCTCTAAAAATTAAGAATGAGAAACTTATCCAAACTTATGGTGTAAGTAAATGAACAGATCCTCGTTTGCTCAAGTGGTAGAGCAACTGTCTAGGAAACAGGAGGTTGTATGTTCGATCCAAACGAGGGGAGCATATGTTTCTAGTTCTAATGTATGTCTTAAGAAATTTTCTTGATAAAGAAACTATATGGCTTAGTATTATGAGTCTTAAGTATATTGGATATTGAGAAAAGGGCATGTATAGAGGATATAGAGTTCTTGTATTGGAAGTTCCACCATTTGTGCATGTGCACCTCTTGATACAATGTTGAAGATGAAATAACATTTGCTTGTATACTATTGGTCGTATTAATTTCTAATTTTTCTTTAACTTTGAAGTAGTTGTTTAATAAATGTTTAAGAACAGTGTTTATATTGTTCGTATCTGTAATTGTATATAAAGAATTAAGTTTTATTATTTTGCTTTCGCAAAACTCTTATAGTATTTTAATCGGAATATTGTCTTTTATTCTGGTCTTTGTAGTACGTTATGTAGTGTTTACTTTTACAAAGTACAGTGGGTGAGGGACAGTGTAGAGGATGGCCGCTATGTTTGAGTTATTTCAAGATACACAGATATCTAGCTATTTGATGGTTTATTGTAAAGTGTAAACAAGATGTTTCGTCATTTTTATATTAAAAGTTGGTGAAAATATTAATCACGCAATATACCTATGATCAAACTGAAACATATCAACGTAAGAAATCAGTAACTGTCTAATCTTCTAACCGTTTTGAAATGTATTAAATTGTACACATCATAAACAACTCCTATAAACTAATGCTTATCTTATTTTGTGAAAATATACGTTAAATAATAGTACGTTAATATAGCTTTTGAAACTGTGAGAAAACTTCGTAAAACAAAAAAATTAGTTTGCATTATTTATGAATAGAAAAAATATAAATGTTCATCAAAAAAGGATAAGTAAAAGAATGTTGTTATAAAATTATAAAAATTAATAAACTGTTACTGACTGTTTTGACCTTATGTTGAATAAAATTTTAAATAATATTGCAGAAAATCTTTATACCTCTTCTTGCAAACCTGGAACCATAAAATATTCTCAATTTGTATCTAAAACAGATTTTAACACGGAAGGTTCTTAATAAGTTATAAAATACAGTCAGATGGAGCTAATAAAACACATGGTTAAGTTAATGTAAAAAATACCGAATAAGCGAAGTGAACTGCTTAAAGCAGTGAAATAATAAAGAAAACAAGCAATAGCATATCAAAATCAAATTTCTTTATTAAAAGATGAGTATATTCTACATACACCAGATATGTCAAATAAATATGTCATGTTTTTTCACTTTACACGCACCAGCACAGACATGGTTTAACTAGTAAACGACGAACCACTATTTTTAAATACTTTCCATTTTTTAGTGAAAATCTTTAAATGAAAAACAACAAAGCAGCACACAATTTAGAATTAAAGGTTATAGCAATTGAATAGAATAAATGAATTTTTTTCCAATTCGGAAAAAAAAAAATTTTTTAAGATTGATATTATAGAATAATTTAATGTTTTTGACATGACTCTTTAAAAATTTTCATTTTTAATAAGAAAAATAAGAAGTTATTAGGTGGACAAAAAATAAAGTATTATTATCAGAGTGCCAAAAAAAATTTATCTGTTAGAATCAGTTAAATTCGTCGTTGAACCACCTGTACTGAAGACACATCTTTTACAACATTTTTGAGTCTTATCAATGCGTGTAATTAAATGTCCTGCAGCATGATGTCATATATTTATGTTTGTGTTTGTTAATATAATATTGTGGTAACAGGCGTTACTATTAGCATGAGCCTCAGAAAGCTCACTGCTTTTATCGTCGTTTTTTTTTTTTTTTCAAAGTTTCGTAATGTTTGTAAAAAATCTGATAAAAATTATCTATTGTTACCTTATTACCTATTGTTATTGTTACCTCAAGTTTAAGATAATAAAGAATTGGACATTTTGTTTTTATTGGACTACATTTAAGGTGCAGTTTTTCATTCATGAAACTGAAAAAGTAATAATAACTTCCAAACAATCCTGCGTGACATTTTCCACCGTTGACAAATGCGTAATTTTTTTCATCTATTAAGAAACTAGTCAACTTTCAGTAAAATAAGGTAGTAATTATCATATAAGTTCAGAATGGCTTTCATCTAACAATTTTAAATTTTAGTGCAGTTATAAGTTCAATGAATTCTTTCAAAAAATAAACAGCTTCCTCGTACGCTTCTGTATTAGCTTTGCTTAAAGCAAATCTTAAATTTCTGCAGGACATTATTTCAAACCTCTTATTGAAATTGGCAACCAGCCACGCAGTTTTGGTGAACTTTTGATTGATATGTTCCTCTTTTAAAAATAATAACCCAGTTGCTACATCATGGCCTTAAACGTTTGAGGCATTTTCTACTCGTATTGTCTCAAAGTGCGATTTTTCATCCTAATAATGAGGCATTACTTTTGGAGTTAGTTTTAGATCATCTGTCTAGCTGTCTAGTAATTGACAAAAGTGGCTTGAATCAGTAATATGACAAGGCACATGATACCGTGAAACAAAGTTACCGTTGATATAAATTTTCTCATTATTGAGAGCACTTTCTTTTAAGTTTTTGAATGCATGACACGCGTCGTGAAAAAATATAGATATTTCGAGGTATTAACTAGAAGTGTAAACTTATTGATGGGTACGTAGTATCTATTAATTTTAATTCTAAATGCATTCCACACTCTTTGATTTGCAGCTTCCCATCTCGAAGACTACAGCATGTACATGCAAATCAGCTTTATGCGCTTTTTGAATGTAATTTAAAATAAGGCTTTTGTGTTGAATGTCATAAGTATTATTCCCAATATAAAATCAATCGATAACTTGCTACCACCTATGTGCTGTGCTAGCTAACACAAATACAAGTGCATTCACAGTGAGTTCGGTATTATCGTGACTAGAAAGGGTAACAATACCAACTAGGAAACTAGGAGAGTTATCATAGTAAATCTTTGAGCTAATACTAGTCTCATCGAATACAAAAACACAGTCTTTATCTCTTTCACTAAAATTCTTTAGCCTTTCTGGAAAGAAATCAAGATAAATAATAAGAGTCACTACTGTTAAATGCTGAACCTCCAATTTTTTCTCGCAACGTTCTAAGTGACGGCAACGGAAACTTTTGTTGCAAGAGCTTTTTGTAACTCGTAGTTCCACATAGAAATTTAAGTTAAAATGATTTGACAAAAGTTTTGTTGCTCCACTCAGGAACTCGCTGTCATTTTTTTCTTAAAACTAGTAATTAATCACTATTGAAAAGTGTTAAACGAACTTTTTGTTTGTTTTCCAAGACTTTATTTCTCTTTTCGAATAACTGATAGATCGTTGCAACTTCTGGTATCTTACTTTGTGTGCTTCTATCATTATTCTTCTCAGTTTCATTTCTTCGGCCAGCATATCTTCTAGCTTCTGAGCTTTATTTTCAAACGGAATTGTAGAATCAGTAACTTTTCTTAAAACTACGTTTTTGGCCTCTTTTATTGCATCATCGTTTCTTGTATAACCTGATACTTCAGAGTCCAAATCTGTAAGTCCAGTATCTCCTGACACTTTAGTTAAGAATTCTCAAACTTCACTATCCATTATTATTTCTGGTTAGTTATCTACGAACGGGATGAAAACAATCATGAGCACGTTAGGAGAGACTAAGAAAATAAGAATGTATTTAAAAAAATATACCATTAATTTCCTTCATTTGTTTACTATCAATATAAAAAAAAATCATGACTTTCTGACGATTAACATACAAGATCATATTACCATTTCAGAGAGGGGATAGTAGGTCTATCAATGATACCTAGAATTAAATGTTTGTCAAAGAACAATAAATATATAAGGTATTTTTGCGTGTACGTACATTGAACTTCAAATGTATGCTCATTAAACACGTTTGAAACTGCAAAACATCTTAGTTCTTAGGTATTTTTCACTTGAATCTTCTCCCACATTTCATAAGAAAAATGTTTCTGTAAGCACATTAATTAAAATTCTGTCATAACTCGTTTAAAAAGGCTTTTTCACGAGACTCGTCATGGCCTCTGCCGTTAACGTCTAGGTTCGGAAATACAAGTCTTTGCGTGGTCGTATACGAAATACACTATTTTTAATAAGCCAATTTTTAACTTATATTCTAACTTCGTTTAAAGCCGTAGCCTTGAATAGTACCCAATCAACATTTCGTTTTTTTAAACGAATTTAATATTGTCTTCAGATTTCTCTTCTCTTCGGATCTGTTAGAAAATAATTCATTTTTAATCTATGTTTAGATTTATTGCAACAATTCAGAGCTATACACCTTCTTCGCTAAAAAAAAAAATTTTTTCTGAAGAAGCTTCATGTACTTCATAACATTCCAAATTTTGTTACATTTCACAAAAATTTCCCAAGTACTCATTAGGTTACCCTTTTTTGATTTTTTCATTATTTGTTAACCAAAAAAAACACTCCTAATTGTGTTTATCCATACGAATATCTAGAAAAACATAGTAAGATTGGGACTGCGAAAAATTGAACACATCATCAATGACATAAATATTTATGAAAAAGTTAAGAGCAATTCTAATTAAAATAACTTCGATAATGAAGTATGCTAATTTAACAAATTAGAAAATAAAGGGACTTGTTTTTAAATGTTTAAAATTTTTTCGATAAACACATTGAGTTTATAATTAAAAAAACAACTAAAGATTTCTTTAACTTTTAAAATACTATCTTGCTTTTAAATATTACAGGTAATATGACTACTAATTGGTACCTAAGAGATACCCGTGTTAGCATTAAAAAAATTTTTTTTTTTTTTTCATATTCCCATGCATCCCAAAAGATGGGTATCGATTTTTTACTACAGGACCGAACAATTAAACCTGTTAACTTTTCATCATTAAATAAAGGTTTAAAAAAATTCTTCATTATTTTAGAGGCTTATCCAAAAGAATTTTCTAATAATTGGAAAGTGAAGTTTAAATGAGATTAAGTACCATTTGGCGAGTTTTAGAATGGCAAAGACGTTTTGCTTAACATGTAAAAGTTGTATAGTATTACAGTTCAAAGAAGATTGTGATTAGTACGTTGGAAAAATTAGAAAAAAAAAAAAATTATCAAGGTGTTTTTTTAGTTTATTTATAGGTTCAAAGTTCTCAGTAATCTTGTAAACATACATAAAGTTTTTTTTTTTTTTTAACTTGAATAGTTGCTATTAATCTTACTTTCTTGCAATGCCAAAATTTTTGTGTCAATATGTAATAAAGAAAGCTAAGTATCAATTACTCATTATTAAAACGGTTGAAATATCATGCAGAAGTCATGTTAGTTTACTTATCTATCATCTCGTTTGCGATTTTGTGTGTTCTTATCATTCTAAAGGTTATATTTCATTAAAAAAATTTACAATGAATCTTACGCGTTTGTAATAGCTTTAAAAGTATGCGATAATTCTTTGTCAAAGTTTTCACCTGAATTTCCTAGAGACATATCTATATCATAAAAATTTAAGTTTACGTTTTTACGTAACTAAGCACATTTTTATCTGTGCATCACAATGTTTTTTTTTTTTTTGAAACCCATTTGTCCTCTTTATTTAATGAAGGTACGTCAAAAACATTAAAAGTTAAGGTCGTGTGCTTACATAACTGAGCACCTTTCTTATTATGTGCTGTAATATTTTTTTTCCCTTTAGGATGCCAGTAAAAATGACCAATTTTGGTTCTTCTTGCTTTCTTTTCAAGATAAGACATGTTTTTTAATAGTATGGAGATACTGTTACATTATTAAAATTCGTCTAATTCACATTAGTCAATTTATCGGTCATAGTACGAGGCTCTAAAACTGAAATTAACGGCTCTACTGTTGAGAAAGTATAACCATGATAATTTCTAAGCTCAGTGCCTAATTAAAAGTTCATGCAGGCCTTGATTTAGCAGAGTACAGTATTTAACTCTTCGTATATCAACTGAAAGTTACAAAACGTACGATATTATAGAATCTTCGTTTATTTTAATCTTTTTCACTTTTATAAAAATAACAGCTTTCAACTAACAGTAAGTTCTTTTTTTTTTTTTAAGATCTCCCTCCGGTGATACTGATTTATTGAAAACAGTACAGCTAGAACACATGTTAAACTGTCTACCACTTAGCATAATTTAAGTCCTTAATTTTTTGTGTCTTCAAGCTGGCTCAGCCATACTTCCATCGAAGATCATTCATGTTTCTCTAATGATATCACCTCCATAAAAATATCAAAGGACCAGGCAGATCTTCCATGTAATAGCCAGCAAGATCAAAATCATGTCATGACAAAAAGTCTCAAGTCACCATACCTGCATGATATTTTGTAAAAATCGTACGTTTACTAGTACTAGCTGAAATATTCGAAACAAAAGCATTAACTCTTTTGACAACTTCTTCTTCTTTCACTTAAAAAAATTATGTTAGCTGCTCAGCCAGTAAAAAAGTTATATCTGACCACCATAAGATTTGTTTAGGTGGCGAATGTGTTCTTAGTAAAAAAAATGGCAATCAACTTCACACAAAGAGCTGAAATAAAAATTTTGAGAATTTTTAAAATGTAACAGGTTTGAAGCAGAAAATTTTTTCTTGGTCATGACGATTCTTCCCTATTTAACTTTTATTACATCTTAAGCTCCAAGTCATGCCTTTTTTACGTCTAGTGACGTCTACCCACAGTTGGTAACAAATACCATATTGCATCCCTTACTTGATGGCTGCACCCACGGATTAATACCAACGCATGATTAATCAGTTGCCTACTCACCAATAATTTTTACTCCCTAACTCTATCTCCACTAAATTTAACATTCGGCCTAGGCCTGTAGCTGCATTTTGTTTCCAGGAATATGTTAGTTGAATTTATCTTTACTCCTTAGCTCATCACAGGTCCCACCCTTAACTATTGATCCGATTTAGAGTTTAAATAGAACCTCGTCTTGTAAGCATATGTATTACCAATCTTATACACAATTAGCCTTACCAGTCACCATAGGAGAACTGTTAGTCTCTGATCGTCGATTATTTGTAAAGGTACTGGTAAATTACTTTAAACATTTAAATGGCATTACGATACTGCTGATCACAAATATGTTTACTGTCCATGTGCCGCACGCTACATTCAAATACTCGTGCGCTAAGATTCTGTCAAAGAGCCATGACGTGACAATTGAGGGCTTGTTCTAAAACACCACTATCTCTTACATATTTACAATGGACAGCCATAACGCTGATGCAATCAAAATACTGCTAACTGACATAAGCACAACTAAACCTCCTTTTACAGCAAAAAAACATCAATTTTATCAGATTGTTTGACTTACTTAAGAATAAGAAAATAACTAAGTAGTCGTCACTAAAGTTTGTTAAGACAAGTTAACGCTTGACATCTTGAAAGATTCGCTAACGCAAAACATAAATATTTTAAAAATAACAACTGCTATTTAGCGAAATAAAGCCATCGTTAAATTTAACCAAAAAATAAGTAAGCTTTTAACAAATGACACCAGAATAACTGGAGATTTTTCCAAATTAGATTTTAACACCCTACTTAATCAATTTATAAGAGTATCACAGCTCACCAACGCTAATAGAAGAAATTATGAATATTAATTCCTACAAGACAATAGTGCAACGGAATTAACTAAAAACTAAATACCTAACATTTTACGTCTTTACAGCTCCAACAATCTTACACACAATAATCATTAAAATTTTATTAAAAAATCTACCTCCCGCACCCTTTCTTAAGCTATAAATAGCTTATATAACATAAATAATTCAACTTTGGCACCTACTTGCAATCTTTCTATAAAAGACGCAATTAAAATAATACCTATATACAACAGCTCAAACATCATACTCTCAACCTTTTTAGGTGTCTGCAGAGAAGCATGCCACGCAATTCCAAAAATAAACGAACCTGATATAGCGAGATTAATTAAAATACCAATTTTGGGAGATGCATTACTCTCTACCAAAAATAGTGTTTTTCATACCATCAAAGAAATAGCAATATTTTTTACAAACATTTTTGAATCTGCAAAAACATGGAACCAAATAATGAGCCAACTAGCGAAGTTAAAACAAAAAAAAATGTTATCTCCTTTTCTTATAGAGTTACAGGCACTGCCCAAAAATTAATTGAAGCAATTTTCCGCTACGCTCGAATACATCATAAATTTAATACCCAACTAAAACAGGACGAAGTTAAATATTTAATTAGAAAGCTACACTAGGTTACGAAAGCACGAATGGGCCACACGAACAACCTCGGAACTACTGAAACTTAAGCTATGATAATCAAATAAGACTTCGAGTACTATAAATCCAAACATTTACACAAACAGTAAGAATCATAACTAATAGACAAAGTCAAGACGCACAAATAAACATAATCTTAACATCAGAAAAATGCTAAATTTGTAAAAGACGAGAGCATACAGCAGGCAATTGCTGGTATCACTATAATACTAGTAAAGCCAAAATATGCCAAGCAACATCGATGTAAAATGCTACACTATCCACAACCGAACGTTATACACACAGTCACCGAAAAAAACTGTGTCATGGAGTTAACCATCACACAATAATCTTGCACCCACATGTCAACCTACCAGTTAAGCAACAAACCAACACACCCAGCAACAAACTTTAAACTCAATTAATGATGATCAAAACTTTTAAAAAGCATGCAACTATTGTGAAAAATTAGGTCACTGGAACAGTAAATGTAAAAAATGACGTAAAACAATAAAACTAAACAGGAGGCATCGGAAAATAACTTGGATTTCCTCCAGAGGGAAGGCTTGAGAGAAACCAGAAACGAAATACTAACATCTTTCCAAAACAGACAATAGTCAACAAAACTGTCTCACTAAATATCAAACCACAAAGACCTTTTGTAACAATCAAATTCATTGAAATCAATCCACATTTGTCGCTCATTTTTGACACTGGTGCAGAGGCCTCACTCTTTACAGAATCCGTTATCTCACCTAACATCATAGTTTTTTAAGATACCATTCTAAACTCAAAATTCATAACGATCAGAGAGACAAAAAACCAAAGGTACATTACTCTAAGCTTTTATAAATGCTTCTTTGAATTTCTAATCATAACGGAAGATTTCCTTATAGAAACATATGGCCTCATAGAAAATAAGATATTTTGTACTTGTCAAATACAAATAAATCACTATAAAAATCACTCAAAAAATCCGAAATTACGTAATGCCCATAAAAATCAGAATAAATAAGACCAATCATACTCAAAAGCAGCATGAAAATTCCGTCACGTACACAAATATTCAATACGATTTTTTACGCTTTGAAGACATATTACAGTCCCACTCAGAACCTTTAAAAATAGCAAAATCTAAGCTCAGTAATAATCAAGAAACAAAAAATCCCAAATACTTAAAAATCTACGAAATCCGAAATCATAAAACAAAAAACAGTATCACAAAGTCCATAAAACAAAAAGTTTTTTCACAAACGCTGAAATCCAAAATCAAGATACGAAAACTTTAGTAACAACTTCTGAAACCTGATATTTGAAAAATCAAAACACAGACAACCCCGACTTTAAAATCCAAAATATTAAACTCAATCGTTATCAAGTATCCGTATTTAAAAGTTAAAATAATTCTAACCATAAAAGAAAATATTACGAATTCGTCAATAACTTCAAAAATACCCATGGTGAAAATCAAAACTGCAAATTGTTTCAAAAACTACTCACAACTCCATACGCGTAATATTATGATACAAATAAAAGTGACACGAAAAATGAGCTTCTTGAAAGCCTTCAAAGCTTAGAAAAATCACTAATATAGGAAAATGAAGACGAAGACTACACTTAATATTTAAACCTATCTCAAAAATATTTTAACGCTTAGTACCAAGAAGGGCTCTAAATAGTACACAAAAAGATATATACGCATTTGAAAGAACAAAATCCTCGAAAAATAATACAAGCGAAAGAACTTGCCACCAATTGCACTAAAAATTTTAAATTTTTTGTTGAAAAAATATATACAATAAACATCAAGAATAAAAAAATCTTGAACCCATTAGTAAACCAAACGTAACACTACGTGAACGAAATTTTCTAAACTTCTTACGTCTCAAACACATTGAGCATAAAAAACTAAAAACCATAAAAAAAAAAAAGTAGACTATGAGAACAGATTTTACTTTCAGATAAGAGTTTACCTGCTATAAACCTCATGAACATAAGCATCCCAAACATAACAAGGACCCCTGTAGGTCTCTCCGGCAACGTTCTGTCTGACAAGAAAAAACAAACTCATAAGTCAAAGAAATGCTTGACAACTAAGTTATTGATCCTTTTATGAGCACTTACACAGCACCTGTCTTCTGCGTGCCAAAAAAGTCAGGATCTTATGGACAAAAGAGATAGAGTCGTAATAGGATTTAGAGAACTCAATGACGTAATACCCAACTACAATCTTCCCGTACCTAACATAGCAGATATTCTAGACAAAATTGGCGCATCTATGTATTTTACAGTTTTTAATTTGACAACTGGTTGTTACTCAACTAAAGTAAAAGAATAGAGAGACAAAAAACTACCTCAAAAAAGCACGTGCGATCTAGGGCTTTTTTTTTTAAAAAAATTCCTTTTTGGATTAAAAAATAAGTGCACCAATATTCATAGCTTTTATAGCGGCCTTAACTCCAAATTTCAAAGGAGTGGTAACTTTTTTCGACGACGTATCTATTTACAATAAAGAATTAAATAAGCTCTGTGACATAATTGTCCAATTTTTAGAGAAACTAAGATAAGCAACTCAAGTCTTATAGCCAATAAAATGGTAATTCTTGAAGTAAAGAATACATTATCTTGGTCACATAGTTACTAGAGAACGACTAAAAAATGATCCAAAAAAAAAAATAGAGGTGGTTAAAAAATTTCCTCAACAAAAAATCAAAAACTGTTTAGCAGTTTTGAAAATAAGTAGGCTACTACCATAGATTTCTAGAAAACCTTTTAAAATAGCGAAACCCATAAATACACTATTAAAAGAGGATCAGGAGTCTTTGTGTAACGAGGAAAGTTAAACAGCATTTAAGATCCTAAGAGACATAATATACTTACACCCAATTTTAATCAACCCTGACTTTGACAAAATGTCTATACTAACAACTTAAATATGAGGCTATGCTATAGCAAGGGTTCTCTAGCATGAATATATTGCATAGAGAAATTTTGAGTACACATGCGCTGAAAAAAATTCACATTAGTGACTCATCATCGGTACTTGTATGGCTCAGTTCGATGAAAGACCCATGCTCTCAAGTGACATGCTGATGACTTAAATTCACTGACTTTTAGTTTCATATAATATACAAACCAAGCTTCTAGAACGTTAAACAGACGCGTTATGTAGAAATCTAATCAACGTTCTCATACTTTCACTCAACTGCACAAACGAAGAGCCGCAGCAGCTGCCAAATACGTACCTTTTGAATGAGTTTTTGAAAAAATAGTATGGCTACCTGGTAGTAAGCCCCTCAAAGTATATGACTTATAACCCATATACGAACAATACATAAAAGATAGAGTCACCTCACTTATTACCCTGCATCAGATCGCCCAAGAAGACTTAATAATATGGCAAAAAACACAGCAAAAAAAATATACGATAAAAAATCAAATTTTGAATTAATTAAAATAATAGTCAATATATGGGTTCTACAGAGCCCTAAAAGTCATTAATTTAACGATCAGTATTTAGAACCTTGCATAGTGCTAGACACATCGAAAAACGGAACCCTAAAAATGGAAATTAATGAAACACACAGCAACAAAGTTCACAACGTTCGCTCACGCCACTTATACACTTCTCATAACTCCTAAATAAAAAAACAAATTAGTAAATAACAATAATAAAAGTAATCATAATGACAATAGTTGTAGTAACTATTACAATAATAATCATAATAATAATAATAAAAAAACCATGTATACATGCACACGCATGCGCCACCTACCCATAAGTATAACCTTTTTTCTTGCTTAGCTAACTCAACGCTTGTGTGTATTATCGTTGTCGTTTTGTTTGATGTACTGCAAATAAAAATTAAGCTAAAGCATAAAATAATGATATCAGTTACAAAAAATCTATTAGAAATTACCTACTTTATTGATGACAACTATTCTTTGGTTGATCATCTTTGCCAAAAGATTCAACCGAGCCACAGCTAACTGGAAATGATTGCGGAAAATCTTCCGCTAATTTTACAATACATATACACAAACATATCCACACTAAATATTGATAGTTGTAGGAGAAAAATTCTCAAAGATGGAGGAAGGATTTAATATAAGCTTAGAATTACACTTATACACACACAATTGTTCATAAAGTCATACTTAATAAGACCTCCACCGACTAGTTTTGCGAGTAATAAGATAAGTAAAAAAAGTGGTAAAAAATTGTTTGTGAATTAGCCTGTAAAAGAGAAAGCTGTTTTTAAAAAAGATTGCAATCAATTAATAATCAAATACGAAATTTCTGTAGTTCACACGAATTAAAGTTTTAAACCACCGAAAAGTAATATTAATAATTTTAAAGTAGAAATCAATAAACTATTCCATAATTGGATTATTTTCGCCAAAAAAGAACTGTCAAAATTAAAAGAAGGAAAATATTTAAAAGTCTGAAAATTTACTCATAATTTACTAATAATTCAAAACTTTTTGTAATTTTCCTTTGCCTTATTCATGATTCATAAGCTCATAAAATGCGCGTTGCACACACAGAACACTTGATATTATTCTGTATTAGGTCGCAGTGCATATATTTTAGTAATGAATAACCATAGCAAATAAAAAAAACAGTACCCAACGCCTTATATAAGTAAGCATATCAGTACTGCATTGACACATACAGTATAATTGTCATTAAGGCATCAACGCCTGCATTGTCACATGCTTGCATAAATGCGTAGAAATACAAACAGAAATCCATACGCTGTCAACAATACGTATAATAGTCAGTGGTTAAGCGTAGATATAGTGATTTCATATTTAAGCGCGATAGAAGGCGAATACTTTCATTCAACGCATAGAGAGAGAGTTGTCAATCACCCCCTATACTACGGTGGCGTAGCAATTAGGATATATCGCTGCACAGGCCATATGAGAAATCCCTGTGCCGTATACTCCCTTACTTAAAGCTGATGATATCATATGACCTCGGTTGGTGACACTCTCACTTTAGTTTCCGGGCATACACATATTATACTTATTGTTCCGTCGGCAACCTGTACGCATACCTGTAAAAATTAAAGCAAACTTATTGCACATGCATACGCAAAACAAACTCTATATATATATAAATTTTAGTGAGAGGTGGAGAGGGAGGGGTGGGTAAACCAAGGGGTAGCTGAATCCAGTGGTGTGGCAGTGGGAGGAGGAAGCTAAGTCTTATTTTTGTCCATACAATTATATTATTTATACACACATACATTGATAAAAGGTGACTATTGTGGATATTATAAAGTACGAAAGACTTTTTATAAAGCAAATTCAAACTCATGCATGCTGAGGGCAGGCTATTAAAAATCAATCGGGGAGTAAGAGGGGTAAAAACAGGCTAAACAACAATTGTAGCTCATGGAAATAAGGTAAGAACAAATTAAATGTTGCCTTATTGAGAGGCGGGCCAAGAGGGTTTAAGGGGGTAGTGGGGGTTATGTAGAATGATTGTCCAAAGTAGTATATATAACGTGATTACTATATATACTAGCTACTAGTGACTATATATATATATGTATATAGATACTAGTATGTTTTAATATTAATACAAAATATAATTATCTATTTAACTTCAAAAGGCAAATTTCAAAAATAAAGTATTCAAATAACGTCAATTAATTGTTGAATATTAGTTAAATACTCAGCATTGAAGTAGTTGACACGAATATTTATATACATATACACACATACAAGCAACAACCACTGAATTGTAAATTATTGGTTAAATACTTTATTCTTGCAATTCGCCTTTTAAAGTTAAACAGATACACTAATCGTGCACTTTTGCATATAAATAAGAGTTTTTAATCAGAAGACCAAACATGTAAAAATTTTAATTTGCCCTTATCAATGAAAATTAATTCAAAAGAAAATAGTATTATGATAAAATTCGCCTTAGTACTTGAATCTTTGATTGATTGTAGACTACATTAAATAAGGACTTTATCACGATTCTTAAAATATTGTGTAATGGAAATAATAAATTTTTTTCTATTGATTTTCCAGGAGGTTCCAAAAAAACAAATAAATATAAAACGATTATTGATAATTATATTTCTCGTAAAAATAGTAGTTTTCCTACAAGTTTGAAAAGTCTCTGTTTGCGAACCGAGAGGTTTGCGGCCCGAGCCGAAGGCAAGGGACGTAACGAGGTTCGTAAAGGAGACTATTCGAACGAGTTCCGGAAAACTGCTTTTTCGCCTGAGGAAGTACCAGCCTCCCAAAACCACCCGAGGGCGAATAAAAATTGTAATATGGCATTGACTGGTCAGGAATCAATATTACTTAAAAATAAAAATTTAGTCATAGAACATGTCGTCTACTATTAGCCTTAAACAATGTACATAGTTCGTTTATTAAATATGAATGTCAAAAAAAGCAAGACTTAGATTCGATTGTAAAAGGTAAGGTTTCCGTGATCCCAAAAAAAGCCTCAGAAATACTTGAAAGAACATTACGAAATTTATGGATTCCTAATATCTAATTTGATAAAAAAATAATTGTTTTAGAAGGAGATTTTAGATGGATCCCTCCAGATTCAAAGATTAGTAATAGAAACATGACTGTTTCGAAAAGTATTGGATTATTATATTTTTAAATATTGTTTTGTATTCTAAGACGTAATATAACTAGTCGTTAAATTTACGAATCATTTTTTTAGTAACCATTATTACCTTTTATTTCTACAAAAAATAGTTTTCTTTAGATTTAGCATTTTACACAACTATCAATGCTTCTCAAGGTCGAAATTTTAACAATATTGTAGTATATTTAAGAAAGCTAATGTTTTCGCATGGTCTATTATACGTCACATCATCTAGATGGAGACATTAAATTAATATTTTACTGTAAACGAATGAGATAATGATTATAAATAAAAATAATGTTTAGAAATAAATTGTTGACATCAACTAATCTACGGTTGATAGAAAAATTACATTTTTATAAAAAGAAGTAAAACTTTACGTTAGATTATTTTGTTGAAATACTTTTTTTATGACAATATATAGAAAAATCTAATAATCACTTTTACTGTTTACTTTTATGATGAAATTAATATATACTTTATATGTACAAGAAAATACTATTTTTACGTATGGTGTAAAGCTTAAGTAAATATTTCTTGACAAAAATAAAATCTTCTTACTAGTCTGGTTTATATAAAAAAATTAAATTTGTAACATTAAAACATGAAATCTAAAAGTTAATTCATATGTGCAAAAATTACATAAATATTAAGTTTTTAAGCACTATGAAGTTTTTATTGAACGTAAGCTATTTCCTCCTCAATCTTATAAATTATCTTGGTGAGAGACAAATCGGTAAACTTTATAGAAATTCTTAACATATATATGAAGAGAAACAGATAATTCTTACTTTCTTATGGTAAATATGCGTATCGGCAAGGTTAACTCATTAGACATTTTTTAAGATTAAAGGTTACTTTTTTAATCAGTATAAAAACACGTGATGCTTTCTAACATATTAGGTAAAGTGATTTCTAAGAACATTGAGAAATTGAGAAAAATAATCAACGTGGTTTAGAACTGCGTCGTAAGAAGTGTAAAAATATATTAACAAACTATGGAGATAACAAAATTTTGTAAGGAGCTGTGTAAAATGAACAGTTTACTTGCACATTGATTCTCTGGTTCTAATTACGTACACCAATTTACAAATTGTAAATAACAAATTATTTTATAATAACAACATTTATTGTAAATACCCTAAAAATATTTTTTGTAAAATTTTCAGTCTTATTCGTCATACTTTAACTAGTATTTAGTGTTTCTCTTATTGCTAATGCAAGCATTCCTCATTACTGCTCCAAAAAACTCATTAACACTTGTCAGAAAAATTTGATTGGTACTGTTGCATTATAGATATCCTGATAAATGAAATCATAAGATAATACATTATCGTGCAAGCCTATTGCCTTAATGTTAACACAGTCTGCATGAACGTCGTTCATTGATTGACCTAATTCAATCAAAGACCTTTTTATATCACTCTGGCACTATAAGAACTCACTATCTACAAAAAAATCTGCATTTTTTACGTCTGCCACCTGTCCTATAAGGTTTTAGTCTACTCTTAACTTCGACGATTCGTGAGTATCTTATACAAGTAAGGCATAACGTGTTGGCTAATGCAACTAGGGTGCATTTCGAAAACATGAATAGTATCGGACTATGCTAAGGAATGGCGTACAATGAAGAAGGCCTGCTGAAAGTGGTTGTAGCGATATTAGATATAACAAAAACCGCAACATCTGTCCACCCACAAACTCTTTCGTGAAGCTTAAGATACCACTGAAAATTACTGAATGAAGCTCAAAAAAACTCTGAATCAGCAGTAACATCAATTAGAGATAGATGTTACTTGATTGTGAGTAATATAATTCATACTAAACTTTTTTAAAGTGACGCAAGTACATTGTATTCAAAAAAATTAATTATTACAAATTGTTGTAAAAAAAAAACATTAATTAAAATTATCCATATGATTGAAGTAAGAATTATAACCTCATTTAAAAATACGAATAAAACTCACGGGCTTAACCCCAAGAGACCTACGAATAACACTACAATAAAATAGTTGAGACTATACTTGAAGCGAGTCTTGTTATAACAAATTGTCATTTCTTGTGTGTTCTTTAAATCTTTGTTATGTTAAAAAAAAAAAAAAAGTAAGCGGTAAATTAATTATAAATGAATTCATAAAAAAAAATACCCCGAAATGTTTGAGAACACTCATCAGTAAATGACTCTATTTTACAACAGTTTTTGAATATTTGACTAGGATTAACTGCAACTTATTCCATAAATAAAGCATCTTAACACATACTCTTTTAAGGCAGATACTCGACTTCCTTAAAAGAATTTTTACAAGATATGGAAATTTAAGAATAAGAGCCGTTCAAGAACCTAAGTACCTTCGCACATTTATTCTAAGACTTAAGGGGAATTTTTGAGAGAGCTTAATAATTTTATCTCTTGCATCGATTGATCAGTTAGAAAAACATCTAAAATAAGAATTTGTGCCAACCAAATCGTAATATAAATACGTGTTAGAACTTTTAAATACTGAAATAAAATAAAACGGAACGGTTTAAGATTTTGATCATAAAATAATTTATCTCACAAACACTACTTTAACAGGCCTGTTGACTTCATTGAATGATGACAATCTTGAGATGACACAAAAATCACAATTTGAAAAATAAGCACTACAAGTGGTTATTAACGTTTTATCTGATTCGTGAAAATTAAGTAAAGCACTTACAAAACCTAAAGACACCTACAAAGCTTTAAAATTTACTTTACTTACTTATAGCACTTGCTTGCTAGTACACAATCAGGCCTAGTACATTTAAAAGGCTGTACTCATGACTTCTAATTCTACAACTTCTGATTGGTACCAGGAGTTACCAAAATTCTTGTTTCTGTCCCTACTCAGTTTAACTGCCAAAAAAAATGCGTCAGTTTTAATGACTTGTTGACCCACAATAAAGAATTTTTTTTACATACTCACGATAAAAACAATGTCAATATGACTAAACCAAAATTTGACGAGTATGTTCAAAAAATTGTACATCCCGCACTTAGCTACGCACCTCAACGTCGATAAAACACTCCACCATACACTACCACCACCTGAAAGTAATTAACATAATCACTACTACCACCCTCCAAATTTCCTAAAATTTCTATGTTTTCAACATGACCTTTTTATCCACCTCACCACCTACAAGTGTATTTTCCTTATCCTCATACTCAAGACTATTCTTAAATATGAGCCTTTCACCCACCATTAAATAGTTAGTTAGAGAGAAGACACGCTATATTAAACAATTACTTCAGGATTAATGTTAAAAACAAAAATGACTGGAATAAAATCGTTCCCTTTGCAATGCATGAGTATTACACTTCAGTTTATTTAGCAACAGGCTTTACACGTTTCAAATATATCTTTGGTAGACTTGCACATTATCTAGATCTACTTTTAGATTAATTCCAACTAAAAACATACAGCTCATATGCTAGTGGCCTTGTCCAATGTTTACGTACAATCCAAAAAATAGTTCATAATAGGCTTAAAATATCAAAACAAAATGCAAAATTACGTTATGACAATACATCAAGGCTGCAAAACTTGAAAGTTAAAATGACAGTCTATTTGCTAAAAGAACCCTGGCAAAATAAATTAGATAGATTGTATAATGGAATTTTCAAACGTTATATAAAACTTAGGAAGCGGAAGAATAATTACCAAACATATTAACAAAGTATAACGGTGCTACCTATAAAAAAAAGGGAGTGGGGGGGACCTAGCATTAATCACTAACAGAATATTACCGTACCAGGTAAGCGGATCACTAGAAACTTACGATCAAAGTCTTACTGACACTCACTCTATTATACATTATACTATTATACTAGGACTAAAAACATAGACCTTCTGCTTCTGCTAATGCTAAGTCCTAGTATTATAAAAAGTGAGGAAGATATACCTGTTAAACTGTACAACAACGTGGAAGAAGCGAAACAGACTTATATTGTATGCTCAAATTTAAAAAAAGTACATATGGAATATAAAAGGATGTGTCAGTATTTAGCCCCATTACACTAACCTAGTTGTAAGTAATAATCTTGGAAACTATTTTCTTACAGATGGAAAATTTTTTAATAATTGCTTAAATGATGAGAATATCATATATTGCTGAGCAGAGCCAATTCTTAACGGTAATATGAATAATTCTTGTAAGTTCACTTTGTATATAAGCCTGTCAGCAGATGCATTGAAAACTTGTTGGATAACATTATGTAAGTGAAGAGAAATTCATTGGATAAGACTAAAAACCATCGAACAATAGTTATACTCTGCACAACATACTACCACAATAAATAATCCTTTAACAACACAATCAACAAAAGTCAAGTTACAAGGTACGGAAATACTAACGATCAACGGTAACTGTATTGATCATGCTCCTGGAGACACTCCATATACACTAACAACACTGTGATGAGTAAAGACTTACTTCTGTCAATCACATCTTCCCTGCAGTCAATGGAGTTAATTTAATCTTCGTGATTATGAAACAATCAAAATTGGCAATTATAACTGAACTCTTGACCTACGAGCAAAAAAAAACCAAAGTAAATAAATAGAAATAACCAATGACAATATAGCGTTCACTAGAATAGGAAGATCCTTAGAAGAAATCGCAATCGAAGAATAAGTACATTATTGAAATACAGCAATAAATTTTGGAGACCTAATAGTAAATTAAACTATAACAATAGTCGTTGCTTTAATTTCATTAACATGCACTTTAAAATTTAAAAAGAAATTCACTAATTTACCACGACTCGAACGTAGAGCTTAATCAAGTACATCAAATAAGACTTAGATTCGTATATTGCAATATAATACACCAAAAAAAGTACAAAAAATTGTAAAAAAAATCTAGCACCATTAATTCCCAACAGAACAATAGATGACTACTTTTTGGTGCAAGGTCACTAATAATTCATTAAATATGTGACCAAAACTATTCAATAAACACCCTTGTCATGAGTATTACGTGAAATTTTCGTGAAAAAACGGAAAAAAAAAAATTTTTAAACAACTTACACACAAAACGATATTGTAACAATTCATCTTATTAACTTGCGCAAATTCTCGATCGATATATAGTTGCCGAGGGTACCAGCAACCTATAAAGCGAGGTCTTACATTTCATGTCGATACGGACAAATCTTACTATAAGAGCAAACGCAATTTATCCGTCAAAATCATACAAGACCTATTGTATACGTACACCAGCTTATGTGACAAGTAGAGATTATACATCATTTAAATGTGCGTGTGCGTATTTGCTTTGAGTTGAATATTTCATAATATGCTGACATAATTCAACCAGCATTGTGGTAAAAATGCATGTATGTATTAAAATTGTAGTTACATGTATAAATTCATAAGTTCTAGTGTATGCATGAATGAATAAGTTACTTGCGCATTTATTGTCTATTTTCAATAATATTTAACAACTTTAAAATTGTAGTTACCAAATTATTTCATTATATTTAAATTGATTGTTAATATCCTAATTAATTGCAAAAAGATTGATTGCGACAGTTGTAAGCTTATTCGTCACACTTCAACTTCTATTCAGTGCTTCTTTAGTCAACATCATTGTGCAAGCCTAATGCTTCGCTGTCAACTCAGTCTGCAAGAAAATTACTCATTGGTTGACGGAATGCGTATATGGTATATTAGTTAATTGTTCTGCATTAGAGGTGTTAATTTAAATATATTTATTATTTCGAGTTCACTTATCTGAAATTCTGCACCTCAGAAAATCAGCTTAAGTCTATATATTTTTGTTCATATCTTGGAGTTAATAGAAATTTCAGACAATACTCGCCCCAGAGATACAAGTCTTCTTGCTGCAAAGAGGACTGCATTTTTTATGGAGCTACTGTCTGCCATATAGTACGTTATTTTAGTATATGTAGCCAGAACTTGCTATATTGCTAGTATTCTTTTTATTTAGGTTGAGTATGTCTGTTAACACTTCATGATCGTCTACGTCTAATATTCTGAATAGAAATTTTAGGATTGCCACCTTTTCCCATGGCATTATTTTTTTTTTACGTCAGTGGTTGATTTTCTGTTTCAAGATTGTTGGTCACTTATAGAACTCCATGGATTACTCATATTTTTTGCTTTTTCAAAAATTCTTAATTGCAAATATAATTCATAATGCTTTCTCCTATTTTACATCAGCCTCCATGTAGGCAAAAAAGTCGGTAATTGGATGTGTGAATAGTTGGTTCTAATATAGAAGTCTTCATCTTATGTGTTGGGTCATATAACACATTCAAGACTAATTAGAAGTCATACACTTTGATGGTTGGTCTCCTTACATTTCACTTATGTTGTTGTCAAGACCAGCTTGGAGGTATAAATCATTTTACAGTGTAGCATTTCAGATTTCCGCTTTGCCCTGCAATATTACATTATTCAAGTACTCGTTGCCTTAAATTTTTCAACACAACGTTTCTTTTCTACTTTTTCTGTCTTTTTTTTCATGTAGTAAGGTATGGGGAAGTATTTATATGAGAAATTCTGTTTGCTTTCATTCTCAACACTGTAGATGCATCAGTATAATTAACGATTTTGTTCGATGTTCTTGGCTCTTTTTCCCTTACGACAAAAAAATTATATTTTTTCTATATGACCTCTGGAAAGAGTGCACTTTTTTAGATGTTTAAGTGATTGACTAGGTTTAAGAAGCCAAGCTTCGACACTACATATGTGAGAACGTGACTCTTCGAGCCAGGAGGATCTCCGTGTGGGGTCAGGGTGAGCGCAATTTTGCGAGAGCAGCTTGGGTATACTGTTGCGCATCGCTATAATGTAAGAGATAGCTCATATAATAACAAGCACTTCTTATTTTTTTACTTTTCTCATTGCATAGGTGTTTCTTCCTTTTGGTTTTTTTTATTTCTATTTTTTTAGTATTATTATAATTATTATTGTTATTATCGTTATTATTGTTGTTATTTTCATTATTATTGTTATTATTATTATTATTATTATCATTTTATTGTTATTGTTCTTATTATTTTTATCATTATTCTTTCCTTTTTTTATTGCAGGTTATGCACTTTTATGTGTGCCTGCAGATGATTGAAGTTGAGTGGCTGCATACTGCGACCCTTATTGTGATCGCAGCTCCCTCAGTGTTCGGGCCGGTTCACTGCTCCTCCCATGATTTAGTAAGTCTTATTTAATCTCGTAATATGAAAAACTATTGCTTCTGACTTTTTTTCTAGTTGGGCATATGGATAACCAATGACCCCCACTTTTTAGAACTGAAGCCCCTGTCTGCATGAAGATCTGATAACCTGGCCAGTTGTCCCTTCAGCACTACCCATATCGTAAGGATGTTGGATCTAACGAAGTTGGGTGCCCTTTAGAGGTGTCGTTCCTAATGGTGTTTCAGGATTACCAGAGGATTCCCTGAGTGTCCTTCAATGGCCAAGTCCTGATAAAAAACTGACTTACACTGGAGGTTGCGGTGACGTACGTTGTTTCCGCTGGCCAGATCTGCCACAAAGCTTTTATTGCGGTGGATAATCAATTTAGGTGCTGTATCTCCTGTTCCTTCGCATGTTTCTAGCACACCTGATGGCATGCGTACTGAGGTCTTCATGTACGCCTGATCATCTTGACTTGGCTATCATTCGCACATATTTATTGCACACATAGTGTCTGCAAGTAATTGTATTTTGGTCTTGAAGCACGCTTTGATGTTTTCTTAGAAGTAGACAAAAATATCCTTGTAACGACGGCTTTACTTTGGATGTGATTCACGTAATGTTGTGACTTTTTCAACTTGGTGATGATATTTGCAGAGAAGATACCGTGAGCAACTCATTCATGACAGTGGATGATGCGTTCGTACTTTACGCGAATTAAAAAAAATTGATTGCAGTTATCTCTTAGAGTCCTTTTGAACCACAAGAGTTTTGGATGCGTTTGATTCTTACCCCTGCTATTCAAAGAAACAACGATCTTAAACGACAAAATTAGAAAAGCCTGGGTTTTTGACTGATAGAAGAACATATGATAAAACTACTTGGGAAATGCATTTCGGTAAATACGAGGACAGAATATTAAAAGAGAAATCAGCGAGTCTAACTATTTCGGAAAAGCTAAAGACAATAAAAGGTTAAAAGGTGGTTTTAAAATATGATAGGAAAAAAAATAGACTTGTTACTTAAATGTAAGTTATTAACAACTATTTAAGACAGATAACTGATAAGAGTGAATCTTTAGTTTTAAATAGTGCAGCTTAGGAAAAAAGGTGAGTCCGTGGGGCCACGGACCCTTGTTGAGGAGAGGTAGAGGACTAAAAATTTGAGGGTAGTGCAAACAATAACTGACAACTTGAACTGGATAAAGAACTTAGAAAAAACAGTGGTCATCTCCATCTTGTCTAAGCGACTAGAGGTCCTTATGACTGCAAAAGAGGTAGGCCAATCAAATTCTTAAGCAGATGTCTTTAACTCTGACTTTTTCTTGTTGAAACGAGATCACAAATATAGGAATGATTTCCTCTTGGAAAAGGAACTTAACTCTATACTGCATGACAAAACGACTGATCCTGATCTAACTGAAAACTTTTAAATTGAATTATCAAATAACAATTAACCCTTTTTGTTACTTGTTTGTTACAACGATTATTTTCATCATTTAGAGACAGCTTGTTTTTTAACCCGTAAGAACTGATAAGTAAATTTACTAAATTAAAAAAAGGGAAGGAAGTTGAAAAATTAAACAAATTTGTCATTAAATGTAATCGGGCATGAATTGCACAGTTATTGGTATTTCCCTTATAAAATGATAGTGTCAGACTTTATTGACAAATTTAAAGAGCTACTCAGTAGCTACAAGAATAATTAAAAGAAATAATCCCTATCTAAGGAGTATATGCGTGATGTATTCTATAATGTAGTCGTTTATAATGTATCGCAGAATAAAATCCTTGACACCATGATTGAAGACGCTCAGGAAAGAAGAATGACATAAGACTAGTTAAAATTTTTCTTATTAAAGACTGAATACAAACAACAGCGATCTCGAGCTAGTACACACTGGAGGAGCGCCCCCTACAACAGCGCTTTGAGAGCATTAGGCTGACTCAGCCAACGACATCATCCATTGTTATAGGTGTGATGACACTGTGGAGGCGGGTTTCCGAAAATTGTGCGCTTGCGTTAGATACCAGCGTAACATTATGGAACACAAAAGGCACTGCAGGGGTGCCTCATCACGTTTGAAGAAAAGTACAAATGAGGATTTTAAAAGGTGGAAAAATAAAGATGGTCATGGGTTAATGATCTTTACAAATAAAAAAGGGACAAAGAAGACATAACAGTGATCAAAAGGATCAAAATAAAAGAGACAATGACAAAAGTAAAGAAAATGAGCGTAAAACCAAACGACAAGGGGGAAGCTACAATGACATGAAAAACAAAGACATGGAACTTAAGAAGAAAGGTAAGACTGTTTCTCTGGCATAATGATGCTGCCTCTTTACTGTCTTTTAGTTCTATAGATAGTCTAAGAACTTACAGCTACAATTTAATCAGATTTATTGCTGACTGAGGGGTAACCAACCGTTGAGAGAATTCTCAGTTAGTATTTAAGATTTTAAATCAAACTAAGACAGGAAAAAATAAGTGTAAAAGCAGCAATCCTTTAGCAGACTTGAAAACGGAACAAGAAAGCAAGATCGTTGAAAGTAATAGTAGGAATAACCTGACATTAAACACAGTTATTTGCATTATTTGCTCTAAATCGCTGTCAGGAAACTTATTCTCTTTAAGAAAATTTGTAGATTTATTCTTGGATATACATCGTAATAATAATTAAACTGACATGCTTGATCCGGCTTCAAAAAAGTCATTTATCACAGAAGTGTATTAATATTTGTAACGGCTTGTTGAGTTAATTGTTTAAAATCAAAAGGAGGTTGACAGAATATATGAAAACCTTGTAATAAATGGTTTGGGTGAGCATTGGTATAATATATAAAGTATAACTGCTACAACAGACGGCCAACAGAACAGCAAAACTGATAAAAGTGTCAAGCAAGAGAAAGGCTCTGAAAACTCGAACGTCTTGATCCCCATAGACTTTTGCTTCAAAAACTCTATCAAAAACCATAACCTACCTCAAATCTCGGTATTGAAGCTTGCACCTCATAAAAATCTTAATATCAAGCAGCTAACACGCTTCAGATACTTAGGTTGAATGAAAATACAGAGGAACACGGGTCCAAGATGTGGCTCATTAGCTCTACGAATTATTTTGGTAGAATACACTGTCACAGGACTCATTTTTATAAAACTTTAATAGGCAAATTGTATAAAAGCAAAGATGTAAGGTTCAACGTCAGACTAGTGTACAAAGACAGATGTCTGAAAAGTGGTACATTGAATTGCAAATTAGTGACAGAAAAATTAACAATAACAGCTGGCTCCTAAGGTTTGACGAAGAAAGAGAAGAGTGTTTTAAAACTAAGAAGGAGACTGTTTAGCCACTACATTATTTTATAACGGAAAGACAGAAGAAAGTTTGCCAGCGAACCGGCAGAAGTTGATACATGATACCAGCTTCACAAGACTGCGAGTGTCATATGAGTCTAACAATCATATCACCTTGGGACAAAGAAATCTTACAAAAAAGACTGCTCAGTAAATTATAAATCAGATAAAGCGTACCATGCATTGTTGGCTCAAATTTGCAAACACTCTACTAGCTATGAAAAAGCTGTTAAGAGCAAACATACTGCAGAATGGCAAAGAGATATATAAAAAGAACTGAAATCGATGAAGGACAACAATATCAGGAAGATTGTTGACAAACTGATGACTGATAATAAAGGAAGAAAATAAAATAAATTGATTCTCAATGGGACCTTAAGAGGAAATAAGATAACTCTGAAAAAAGTACAAAATCAACTTAGTCAAATCTGCGGCTTTAAAGACAGAAACTAATATGACTTGTTGGAAACTTACACCCCAATTTTCTGACTGACTGTTATCTGAGTCTTATTGTCAGTTATCGATACATATAACTTGAAAGTACGACAGCTTAATGTAAAGACTGCGTTCGTGAATGGTACAGTGAATGATGAGATACATACGGAAATACAAAACGGTGTTCTTTGTGCTCAAGAACTAAGAAATACCATGGTTTGCAAATTAAAAAACACCTATACGGACTCAAAATCCACCCCAAACGTTAGTAATAAAAAAGGTTTTCTGCAACAGCTACAAAAATATGACTAATAGAAAATCCTAGTGATCCGTACCTTCTTTGATCGAGACACGACAACAAGTTTCTCACCTTAATCCTGTACGATTATGATATGCTGATGGTGAGTTATGATAGCAGGAAGCTTACAGAAGTAAATGGTAAACTGAAACTCAAATGAAAAATGACTGACCTAGAAGAAGTTAATAAGTTTCTAGAAATACAAATCAATAGAGAAAGAAAACACTAAATTGTTTGTCTAAATGGTAAACTGAAACTCAAATGAAAAATGACTGACCTAGAAGAAGTTAATAGGTTTCTAGAAATACAAATCAATAGAGAAAGAAAACACTAAATTGTTTGTCTAAATGGTAAACTGAAACTCAAATGAAAAATGACTGACCTAGAAGAAGTTAATAGGTTTCTAGAAATACAAATCAATAGAGAAAGAAAACATTAAATTGTTTGCCTGACACAGGAAAAATAAACGAACGGAATACTGCAAGGGTTTGGTTTTTACGTCATAAACTAATAGTGAAGAGACAGAAAGTAATCTGGAAACAAAGAAGAAGAAAAGATAGATAAACCAGAAGATTTTCCATATCTGGAAGCGATTAGCAGTTAACTGTATCTAGCAAACTCTGTTCAACTTTACATATCTTATATAGTAAATGCATTAGGTTAGAATTTTATCGAAGAAGACAGACAAATGGTCAAGATAGTTTTTCGTCAACTCAATGGTACTAAAAAGACAGGTCTGACATTTAAAGGAAACATTGAAAAAACGACTGTTTATTCAGATGCAAGCTTCACGGATTGTAAGGATTTACACAAGACAAGTGGTTACATTATAAAACTTTTTGGTGATTTGGTTTCTTAAAGAACGCAAAGCAAACATAGGTTTCATTGTCTACTTGTCAGGCTGAATATAATTCTATGAGCAAGGTATGCCAAGAACTCGTGGCTCTAAGTAACACCTAAACAGCTGTATTAAGTATCACATTCCACCTAGTTGCGGTATGGGGTGATAATAATGCAGCCGAAGCAAGCGTGAAGTCTCATAGGGAGACCAAACTTAGGCACATGTTATCAGTGCGTGAACATTACACTAAAGACTGTACTAGATACATGTTCATAAAAATCAAATGAACTGCCTTTAAAGATCAAATTACCGAAATTTTTTTTCTAAGTTCTACAATTAAATTGCACGGGATAATAACTGCTAAATTATAAAATGACTGCTAACATGACACGACAGTACATCCAACTTCATTATTCGAACTTAATTTTCAATGTTTTAATCTGTTTTTGGTAACAATCGTTAAGAAAGTTTGAGAGACCACCAAAAGAAGGCCAATTCTTTTACAACATCTTTCGCTTATGAATTTTTTAAATTTATTTCCTTTTAAACATGCAACTATGTTAACCTCTAAGATCAAACTTAGTAAGCTATTCATGTACAAGTACAAACTAGTACTAGGTCAATTAGCCAAAGATAATTGAAAGTTGGCGTTCTGCAAAAAGGAAGGGAGTGCTGAATTTAAAGTGTGCTCAGAGCACCACCTGTACATATATAAGTGTAGTATGAAAGTGCGTGCCGAAGGCTGCGCATCGGCCTCAATAGATAATTGTGAGCTGTTAGCCAGTGGATGCCTACAAGATGGTTTTTGATACAAAATTATTGTATGAAAATTTTTTTGTAAGACAAAACAATGAGACAATGAATATTTTCTTAAAAAAATAACAATAATTACAATGGTAAAGTCATAGCTCATTTGAAGAAGTCAAAGTTCCCAAAATAAAAACTCACAACTAATCAGAAAAAATTTAAAGAAACCCTTGTGTCGAACAAAATGCCAAATGATTTAAATTACTTACTGATCGAAATGTTTGTTTTACTTTTATTTTTGCACTCTAAACTAAAACGTTGTAACATACCCAAGTTAGTATTGAGAACTACAAATCTCGGTCGAAGGCAATCGTGTATGTATACATGTACTATGGTGCTTAATGGCATTAGCATCAAAGGGCTGGCATAAAAACTGTGCTAGGAGTATGAAGATCTGGCTCAGAAGAAACTATCTTCATCTAACATTAAGAAAATAATGAATCTGTTGAAATCAGCTTTTGTGCTCAAATTTTTACCAACTTAAAGTTTCATACCACGATAGTCGTAGCACTGGAATCATTATTTTCTTAACACCAAGTTCTTATCCTAATAAATTGTGTGGTAAACTATTAATGGCTGTAGTATAACCTAAGTAGTGGTCTCTAATTACTACTTGTATCTTTTTAAAGTAGTATAAAAGTATTAATAATTACTTAATCAAAATTCACATAATAAAGTGAATTAAAGTACATAAAAAAAAAAATTCTTAGTTTCAGCTATTGATTTGTTAGTTTGAAAAGTTTTTTAAATAAAACATATCAACAAACTTTAATTATGTAGTGTATGCAATATAGTGATAAAAAAATCACTATGTACACGACGTGAGAAAGCATACGTATGGTAGAATTACTTGTTGTTAATTTAGTGACTAAACATTTACAAGAGCACATTTATGGCAATATTTACACATGTATTATACGGAGTATAATTAAATCCGTAAGAATTCTGAAAAAAAAATTTTTATAAGAAAGC
>NW_019384287.1:507358-543888 GCF_000648655.2 Copidosoma floridanum | reverse complement strand
TATATATATATACTTAATATATTTTTATCGTATTTTACTATTTGTAATATTTATTTACCATACATTTGGCCCAAAAATAAATTATATACCTGTTGAAGTATGTCCCCTTATGAAAAAGAGCCAAGCGTGCCCATCAGTTGCTTCGCTGTTTCTTTTTTTTTTACTTATTTTGTGCACATTCTACTATTGATTAATGTTATTAGAGTTTTTATTATGCTAACGTCCTTCTTATTATTGTTTCTTTATTTTTCCGTGAGCCTGGGTATTTAAGATTGACGAATGCATGTAGGTATATTTGCTGCACGTCTAGTGGCCAATAAAAGCTCTATTATAAACTTAATTGATCCCTATCTTACTATATAAGACTTATTCTCTTTACTCTTCTTTATGATATAGACGGTTTAGTGGAATTTTTACTATTCATGCTTTTTTAATTCTTTTTACATTAGATATCTTTATTTCGTCTCCTCTCTGTAGTTTCACGATATTCTTACTATTATTATCACCTGTTGTTTTATACGGGCCCTCGTATTGTAAGTTGCATTTATTCTTTAATGGCTATTTTAGGTTATGCACCATTTCTTTCTCCAAGAAATATTTTGTGTTGAGTTTGTGGTCATAGTAATAGTTCATTCTGTACTTCACCTTAACTCAGTTTATTGCTGTGATAGTTGTCATTTCTACCAGGGTCTCTACTAACCTTTTGAAATTTTCTACAACTGCTCGTCTAATATCTTAAAATATTTACTCGAAGGTATCGACAAAGTATTAACATTGGGTTGGCTTAAGGATCACTAAGTCCCTTACAATAGTCAAAATCAATCGTTACTATTTTATTTGCTACTTTTATCTCTTAAAGTACCTTGATAAACTTTTTAATATTAGATTTAAGTGCCAGTTGTTCGAAACCCCCTTTTGTACAATTACGCACAACTCTGACTCTTCTCGCTTTTAATAATCAGGCTTCTGTTATACTTCTTTATAACTTTTTGCATGTTTAATTAATGAATCTTCCCTCGTGTAGCGCTTGTATGGCCTCTGTCTGAGGTACCACTTCCGTCACTGTCATAAACGATAGATTATGTAGGATTTTTAATACATGCCCCTCAGTCTTGCTCAGTAATTGTAGTAGTAGTAGATCTTTTTCTCTTAGTGCCCATGGTGGAATGTCAGTTGGTAACTGTGTCTGACATACTCTATGCTTTTCCATTGACGGTGGGTGTGTAACTGTTTCATCCTTTGATCTTACGTTTTCAGTATGTGTTTTGCAAAATGCTTAATTCAAATGTTAGGTGTGCTCGTTGTCCTGTTTTTCGTTTGTGGTTAAAGGCGTCTGTATCTTCTGTCACTTGCTAGATAATTTTATTCGCTTTATTCTCATAATTCTGGCTATGTTTAAAACTATTCGCCTCCATTATTATTTGTTACATTACGTTGACTACAGGTGTAGTCCCGCTAGTCTCTCGTGCATTGTTCTTCATTCCTTGCCTACCTTTTACATTACGTCTTTTAAAATCAATCATTACTTGGGATTTGAGTTTATGTAATTTTTTTTCTCATTAATCGAGCATACCCAGCTTCTTTAGTAGTTCTGTATCTATTGAAGGGTTATTGGTTAGTGTGCGTAAATGGTTAATGTTCTGTTCTGTAGTTTCTTTGTCTTCCCCACGAGTTTTGTTTTTCGACGCTCGTTTTTTAATTTTTTCTTGTATTTGCCTTTTCTGGTGTACCATGATTCTCTACTAATACTTTTTTTGATGGTTAAAATGGTTAAATTATTTCTCGTGTGACTGAAAAACACGATTCTGTCTGCGTAGTGTAGTAAATCCTGGTGTTCAAATTTTGGCGCAGTGGTGCATATGTGACCACTTTTTCTGGCGAGACTTGGCTATCTAGCAAGGAATTACATCAATATAAAGGATAACCTCCAAGCCGCGTGGACCAGACCAAGATCGTCCAGCAGGTCAGGAATAGGATCCAACGCACTCGACTTGAACAACTCCAGGTCTCCAGTAAGTATTGGAGTAAGAGCAGGTGGGCTCGGGGAAAGAACCGCCGACACATGCGATCTGAAGGTCAGCTACACAGGCAAATGCAAAGCCAGAGTGGTGGAAATCAGGACCTCACCGTTCACGTGGTGTCATCGAGTCACGGAGCACTGAATCAAGGCCGCCTCGCACTTGAGCTGCTGCTTTGACTCAGCCAAAAGGCTGCATGAGGTATGCATCAGGCTTGCTCCTGCCATCAAGTAGACAGCAACAACCATCTTGGGGACCCCTCCAGAGAGCTGAACGCTCGGACTGGTTGTCAGCTGACTGGATCTACTCAAAAACTATTAGAACAAGTTTTCGGTGAGTCACGCTTCTCAGAAACCCTAAAGTAGAAGACTCTGAGTACCTGAGACTCAATTAATACCTCGTCAGGAAAAAAAAATACGTCAAAGCGTGAGGCAAGCTATTTGACGAGTGGAACTTCCTTGAATCCCAGATGAATGGCGGGTGGATTAAGCCAGAGACAGATTCTCATCGTGATCCTTGGCTCCCACCCATTTCTTTGCCTTTCTTCAACGGATCGCAGGTGGACAGGAAATTCTTTATGTGCTTGTTTTATTCCATCATCGACAAGGATTCTCGTCTCTCTGATATCCAAAAAATGTATTACCTGAAAGCTAACGTCTAGAGAAAAGCAAAGGGCACTCCAGATACTCGACTAGTCATCGGCCAAAACGACGCTACCGCTTGGCCAACCCTCAACTCCCGCTGCTTTCATCCAGCTCAGTCCCGCTTCCAACGAATCCTCATCGAGCATTTAGTACCTTGCCGACGAGCTTAGGAGGTACAAAGACCAGCTGCAGGCTCTTGAACGTTCCGTAGAGCAGTGGGACGACTGGTTCGTCTCCATAGCGTCAAAAGCCATAGACTCTGCAACCCATCAAGCCTGGAAAGAAGAAATTGACGAGCCGTGGAAGAAGGGTACAAAGGATAAGTTAGATAAAGATTGAATGCCACCTTTGGAAGACCTGGAGCGCTTCCTTCGGATGCGTTGCACAATGATGAAGACGCTCGGAGACGGCAAGCCACCATCTGCGAGCTTGACCAAAGCAGCAGGAAAGACTCGCTCCAGCATAGCAGGTCCTTCAGAACTCTGGCCACGACATCTAACCAGATCCCCCAACCCTGCACAAGATGCCAGAAGCGTCACCATCTAGGGCACCGTGCCACCTTCAAAGCTCTGGACGTTGCAAGCCACAGGAAGTTGGTTATGCAGAGAAATCTCTGCTTCATCTGCCTTAGAGGAGGCCACCTGGCTAGAGCTTAATTTTCTCAGGGTTCGTGTCAAGAGTGCAGAGGTATTCATCATGCCACGATTTACAGCGTCAGCCAAAAGCGCTTCACCAATGCTGAGAGGCCCGCTGGGTCTGGAGGCGAGAAGCGCTCTGACGAAAACGAGAATTACCCCGTACAGAGCAATTTGAAGAAAAACCTGCCCAAAAAGTTTAAGGTTCGGGCCACAGCCAAGCACGTCAATGCTCGAAGACGATCCTCCATAGAAAGTTGTGATACTGTCGACCGCATTTGTACTCTTGAGCGATGGGAGAAACCAAACAGAGAAAATGAGGGCTTTGTTGGATCCGTACTTGGAGTGCGCAATCCTTTATTTCAGGATCACTAAGTACCTGGGAGAGAACATATGGCGTGTGAATGTGGCCGTTTTTACCTTTTTGAAAGACCCACAGGCAGTCCGTGTCTATCCTAGAGTGTAAACGCATTGTCAGTGAGTCGTACTCAAGAAAACCTTCTGGCTGGTATGTGGTTCTGCTTGCTCTGAAGCCTGACAACCCAGCATTGCTTGGAGAGAGCCTCACATAGGCGTCTACGGTATTGTCAGCGATGCACTGATTAATTAGAAAGGACCCTGAACTGGCGCAGGAGTATATATATATATGTATATAATAACACCGTGCTATACTGGCTCCACAGCGATGGAACAACCGGGAACGAGTTGGTGGATGGATACGTCTTTCACGTTCGAGAGCTTCCTTCAGGCGTGCAGTGGTACTATGTCCCCTCAGAGCAGAACCCAACAGATTTTACCACCTGGGGCACGACTATGAATTAATCAACCCTGTCAGACTCATGGTTGAAAGGACCGCACTGGCTTAGCGGTTCCCCCGAGCACTGGCCTGCCACCAATCTCGCCCTTCAAGCGCCTTCCGACTTGGCAAGTCCTGAAGTCTGCCTAGAGGTCTACAGCTATATCATGCAGCAGCAGAAGCCGGAGCTTACTCAGGTAGAAAAGTTTTCCGATTTGTATTGCCTTCTGAGGGTGACCGTTTGCTGCTAACGCCTGCTACACCTCAAGTCAGGTGCCGGCACGTACCAACCCCTCAATCCCAGGACGGCCAAAGAGCTTGACTCTGCTCTGTCTGAGTATGTCAGGCTCAGCCAAGATCAGTGCTATGACGATGAAGTAGTTCGCGTTTGTTATTGGGTTCCGTGAAAGCGCATTAGTTGGCCCGTTGAATATGCTAAGGTGATATATCATCTTAAATTTACAACCTCAAAGTCCTACTTCAAGTCTATTGAGCCAACTATCGGGATTCATTGATAAGAGAAAATATTTTCGAGGTTTGTGACCCATGATTATTGTTAACGTGAGTCCATACAAATAAGGTCTAAATTGCTCTTTACCTCATACCACTACCAGCACCGCCTTGTCATACGTTAAATAATGAAGCTCGCTTTCTTTTCAGAAATGTAACGCGTAGATGCATGAGGTGTCCTTTTCTATCTCATTATGACTTAAAATAATGGCTAGTGCTAAGTTTTGTGCATTTGTCAACATAATAACGGGTTTGTTCAAATCAGAGGCGATAAATACAGGTCCACTGCATAGTCTGTCTACGAATATGTTGAATTCTTGCTCGTCTCTTCTGTCATCAGGGCCGTATTTGAAGTTTTCTCACTGCAGTAAGCTCCTATCTTATAGTGGCATTATAGTTGTCTCTGCCATATTGATTTTCTTAGTCGTTTTCATCATGGATGAATTTGGCTTGCTGTTATTATTGTTGTAACGTGTCGTGCTTTGCTTACCTTGTAGTCAGCAGCAAGACACGGCACATATAAAATTATTTTTTATTACGACTTACTATAGGGCTAAGCGGATAGGAGAGATAGCTGGCAATCAGTATACACACATGGGCGAGATTAACATTTAAGCATTTATTTGCATTTATTAATAACTCAAAACTTATTATTATTTCTATTCAATGTTTACTCTGCCCAACTATCTGACTTGGCCTGACTCTATACAACCTTAGCCCTGCAGGTGCAGGTCCGGCAGTTGCTGCTTGGCATAATGCTTGTCTACGGTAGGGACGAGATGGAGAGGATGTAGGCCTACCGTTCTTTTGCTACGGCAGGGGTCTCTCTGAAGCACTATCCTCGGGCACCAGGAGGTCTGACGAGCAGGGGCTGGCACTCGAACCCAGTAGTCCTTAACAGCATGTGTGTGAAGGTCGTTGTTGCAGTCTGGGCAGCCAACAGGTAGCCGTTGTTGTGCGCCTCCAATGGCCACTTGGTACAGCACCTAGTCGTATCTAGCACACACACCCGTAGAACTATATAACGCTGCGAAGCCCTCGGATTATACGTCCTGGCGGGAAACAGACAAGACGGAGAGTGCCTTTCTTGTCGCCCGGCCGATTCGTGCTCCCTGATACTGTAGCTACCTGCCTGTGTATACGTTGGTGCGCACTTACACCCGCCACTGCACACAGTCAAGGGCTGGCAGTGCTGCCTATAGTAGAGATAAGTGAAGGGATAGGTCGGTACAAGGTCCGTGGGTGGGGTAGTGTTGGTGTGCATAGTGCCGCCTCTCCTCTAGTCTGCTACTATGACATACCTTCCAACCGTGACGTCGGTGTCCCATGTCACATTGTATAAGTTACTATTGTCGGTTTGCATAATGATTATTACTTTTAGGGTTGTACTGACTATTGTTTCAATTATATGGCTCCCATAGTCCTTTGTTGTAACCCTTGTAATAACTATTATAATTATTGTTATTAAAATTATTATTTCTGCCCCTACAATTTATAGATGCTCCTGTTCATAAGAGTATTGTTTATGAATTAGCTATATAACTCGCTTTTCTTCTTCTCCTCTTCTCCTCTCACTTGCTTGCGTGAGCGACAGTCTCTTAGTAATGCCCTGGTTTCTGACAACAATAGTAATTCTGTTTGAATTCTTTTCCACTGTTTCTCAAGGCCTTTCTGTTGTTTATTATCGTTAGTAGTTTTTAAGCATGACTTAACCTGTCTGGTTTAGCCAGTAGATGAAGCGTTCTTCTATTTGCTGCTACTGCTCCTTAAGCCCCACTAGTGACTTCTGTCGTGTTTGCTTCTTCTTTTGCCTAGTTTACAAATGATATCCACTTGGTTGTGGCATTATTGCATGTAGGCTATGCACTTGTACTTACTTGATTTGCGTGACGTAAGCTAAGGTTCCTTTTGATTCTTAGAGATTTTATCATTGCTTCACAAATGATCCTCAAATTGAACTTGTAATTTTACACCTGACTTTTGGGGCCATGCCATACAAGAATTGCTTAATTACCCTCATTTCCACACTATTTTTTATAACTTTTTTTTAAATTGGAAGTAGGTTTTAATTAAAATCGTGCAGCAGCATCAGCCTATTGTGAAGATGTTGCATTCTCCTGCCGTAGTCTTCTTTTGATAATAGAGATTATCTCGAAGGCTCAGATACTTTTCTTTTTAGTCTGGAGCCTTCTGTTTTTATTCAACTCGTTAAATTTGCATGCTATGAATTACTTTTTTTCAGGTTTTAAAGTTATATAATCAAGTCAGTTATTTCTCTGAAAAAAATTTTTCAGAATAAATCGTACGAAGTCTCTTTTTCTTGGGTGATTGGTATTTAGGTTTTTTTTTAAATTTCGAAAAAAGGGAAGAGGTCGAATAAAGAAATAAAAAAATTTTTTTTCATTATATTAATTCTTAACAAGTGACTCTCTTTTAACATTGCCTTCTTTTCACATTGCCTTAAAAGTACGAGATAAAGACGGTTTTTATATTATGTGTACTGACGAGTACGTTAATATGCATCCTAGCAGAAAAAAAATGTTAAAGAACATTCCTTTTCAGCGCTTACCATTTGTCTGCGCTGATAATATGGCGTTTTATTATTGGTATCTCAGTTCTGTTGGCTTCTGAGCTTTTGTCGCCGTGCTGGTAGACTATGACCATGAATGCCATCTTTTATTGTATCCTCGACATCTTGATTTTTGACCATTGTATTCTTGCAGTACTCCACTATATTGCTTCTCAGCAAGGTTTTGTTTTCTCAAAACAAGAGAAATAATGAAAACATCTGACTTCTATCGTACCCTACACTAAGCACTGAGAATATTTCGTGAAAAAGAAATTGGTAAAGAGGTAAGGCGTAGAGACTTTTAACACTTAGTCTGTTAAAGACCTTTTTTCAAGATGTTGCTTTCATGAGGCAAGGTTGCACGTTTGTTTCCTTTCAAGTTTTATTATAGACTGTTCCAAAAGCATCTTTCCTTACTCTCTCTTCCATATATACACAATACTAAATTACCATTAGTCAGGATTCCGAAGATTGTATGGCACCTGCACTGCACTCACGAAGATAGTTCACGACATTAAATCAGCAATCGACAAGAAGCAGATGACGTTGCTTGTCTCCGTAGATCTTTTGCGAGCCTTTGACCTTGTGAATGTGGGGCTGCTCATGGACAAATTGTGTGCTCTTGGTTTCTCTGATGTAGCATGCAGATGAATATCCTCATATTTGTCCAATCGTATACAGGTGGTCCGAGTTCCGGATGGACGCGTATCCCAAACTCTTTTCCGTACCTGTGAAGTGCCACAGAGCAGTATTCTTGGCCCTCTTCTGTTTTCCCTGGCAGTCAACGACCTACCTGACGCATGCGTGGGAGTTAGCGTCCATCAGTATGCTGATGATCTTGTGATCTATGCATCTGGTGAGCTCCCGGAGATTGAAGAGATTGCAAGTCATGTTGGTGTGGCTCTGGACAGAATTTCATGGTGGGCCCAGAGCAATGGCATGGTCAACAATCGACGTAAGACAGCAGCTATCTGGATCGGATCCCGAGCTTATATCAAGATGTTGGAAGATTTGGAAACTAAGCCTGTGCTTCTGATCGATCATGCTCCGATTGACTTCTCTTCGGAGATTATACTGCTCGGCGTTACCCTCGACAATGAGCTTCGTATGAGAAGTCACTGCATAAACACCTTTCCAAAATTTTTTGGAACGCTTTCTCTGCTCAGAAGATGTAGTGACTATTTACCAAGGGAGACACATTTAATGCTTATGAAATTCCTCGTGTTCCCGCACCTTGAAATTTGTGCTCCGCTTCTCATTGGACTCTCAGCTCAGATGCGGGTAAAGTTGGAGAGATGTAAGAATGCCGCTCTGCGCTTTGTCGAGGGTACTCGGAAGTGGGAGCATATCTCACCCATGTACTGAAAGTACTCTATACTGAGCCTTGACAACAGACTAAAATACAACGTCGTATGCTTGCTTGCCACGGTTTTGCATACTAACAAACCCGTTGACTTAAGTGAGGCATTTAATTTTAAGCCTGAACGCAAAACTAGCTCATCTAGATTAAACGCACTAAATATTGTGATTCCTTGGACTAGAACCAGTACATTCTTGGGTAGCATCACTTATGGTTCTGCAAGAATGTGGAACAGTTTGCCTGTACTGGTTTGCAGTGATTTGGTGTTAACTAGGTTCAGGGGGGACCTCTTGAGACATCTCAAATGTTTAGACCTGCGCTTCAGAAATTTTTAATCTTGTCTTGATTCTATTATTATTATTTTTATTTTTACTTTAGTTTATTGTAATTGGTACAAACTTTTATTTTCATTTTTGTTTATTGAATTATATCTCTTTAATTTTTAATTGTAACTCTTTTACATTCGTATTACTCACATGTAAGTGGCCTGCGTGTCTACTGAGTTGCCTTATCTTAAGGCTTGTATTAAGTTCAGGCTATAATGGACCATGAGTCCTTAGCCTAATAAACCACTAATCAAATCAAATCAAATCTTTCCTTTCTCTGGACCTTAAGCCCTGTGTCACAAAACGCAAAAAGAGGGAACCTAGAGTCCTACCTATACTTCCGTACCTTACAATATTAGGCAATGATTAAATTTTTTCTGTAAATTATGCTATAACAAAACCAAACATTTATAGTTAGTTATGTCGTGAAAAATAAGTGTTTTTTCTTTACAGAGCTCCTATAGATGAAGGATATGAAAGAGAATCTATTATAAATGAAGATCTCACTGCATCGGATGGCTTAGCAATTGATTGGATATACAATCATATTTACTGGACAGATGCTAAAAGTAATACAATTAAACTTTCAACTTTCAGTGGAAATGTAAAAAAAACTATTTTACGTGATAACATTCAAGAGCCCAGAGCGATCGCTCTTAATCCCATAGATGGTTGGATGTTCTGGACTGATTGGGGAGAGCTCTCTCGAATAGAAAAAGCTGGCATGGATGGATCTTATCGAGAAGTATGTTGAAATACACTTATGGTTTATTAAAATTAAGCATTATTAAGAAAATTGGTAAGAACTGTTTTGATTTTGCAACAAATAAGTTCATTTATAATTACGTTAATATTTTAAAAGAATTCTGAATATAATATTTACCCCCTCTCATCTTAAAACAGCTCCTTTGTTACTAGATGTTAGATTCTCAGGCGAAAAAACAGTGTACGAAACTCATTTCAGAAGGCTTCTTTACGAATATCACCATTGGCTCGTGCTGTAAGCCTCTTGGTTTATAAATTAAAGCCCTTACAAACTTGGACGTAATACAGTAATTGAATAAAAAAAGTCATTTGTATTTTCCGTTTATTCTTGAGACTCAATTATTTTCTTACGCATCTAGAGGTCTTAAATAATTTGTAATATTTATGAACGTAAGCCATGGGTATTAAAACTTGTAGATAAAAGAAGTACACTATATTCCAAGGGCACAAGGTAAAGACTTGTGTGCCTGAAGAATACGGTTATTTTTTGATTTAGACGATGTAGGTACATCGGCTCTTTTTCACTGAGAGTGAGAAGTACCATTTATTCTCACGGACATACTTTGAATACTAGGGCAAAAGAGAATTTTGGGTATCAATGTCTCAAGGGCAGAAAGGAGGCAGTTGTGCTATACGCCCTGCGTAAGAAAACATTGTCTCCTTTGTTTCGTCAAATTAATTATTTTTCGTTTTTTCAATAGGATGATTCTTCTGACGGTAAACCATTGCTTGTAACTGCTTATAGCTGCTTTAAAATGTATTAGTAAAACGTAACTATGATTTTACAATATCTCTTTACAAGTCAATTTATAGGTAGAGGTACATCGTAAATTATAAATGTAATTAACTAACTTTTGATTCAAAATTTTTGTATGAGGGTGCATATAACGTAAAATTATTTTATAAAAGTACTTTTATCTAGTTTTTTTAGTAGTATAACATAAAACAAAACCTTAAGAGATAAATGAACTAAACGTTAGTAAAATAACTATAAATTAATAAAATATAATATGAAAGCCATGTCAGAGACTTTTTATGTTGTTCTAAGGACTCCTTAAGCTTTCCATAAACTATTGTGATTATGTTATTGGAAATAATGAATACTTAATGGAATATAATTTTTTTTTATTACCACGAATTTCAAAACCCTTTGGAATTACACTATATTTAAAATATTTGCATAAAAACTTATAAGATCATTCTAAAAAATTATACAACCATGCATGTACTAAGGAATTAAAGTCAAAATTTACATATGTGCATTTATTCCTAAAATATATTTTTAAAGTCAGACATGTAGTAGGTATCTAACAAACTTTTACTAATTAAAACTTTTTTATTACCAGTACGGCAGATAAGTTAAAACGCTTACAAGCTTTGAAAAAGTATGTACTTGCACCTCAGTGAAAATAAAATTGTTATTGTAACAAAACTAATTACTTTACGTTCAATAAGTAGAGATTGTAGACAAGAGTTCATTGGCTTGTGACTAAATAATTGTAAATTGGCGTATTTGTATTAAGTAGTAAGACTAGTAAGATGTTTGAAAGGCACTAACCGTGTACTCTCATGCTAACTTATACAGACACGTAAGAACATTAGAGTGAATCACAATATCATTTTTTAAATTTTGAATAGGCTTGTAGATTTCGGGAACCCTTTAGTTAAAGAATAAGCCTGTTGTATTTTTCAAATTTTTCTTAACACATTAATAAATAGTTTAAGTAGATTGTAAGAGGAAATTTTCAGAAAATGATTGTCAGTGTAAATGTTTAGCAATATTTTAATTCAAGCTCAGTTCATGCGTGCCGACAATGCACGGATATTCGTTGTATTACTAGGAAAATATATTGTAGTAGAACTACAGTAAAAAGTAAATTTCAATTCAGTGGCAAAAATTAAAAAAAAATGAAGATACTAAATTTTTACATGTATTAAGTTACAACTTAATAAAACTCTATAAAGTAGTGGTTCAAGTTCTAAAGTAATTTTATTTTTGGTTTATTAGTATTCGAAAAATATGGCAAAATTTTTTAAAATTATTGGTAAGTATTTATACGTTATTTACTCCCATAATAGAGAAGAAAACCACAAATTAACTGCTAGCTTGATAAGAAAATTTATTTAAACCTATGTTTACATGGTAGATTCATGATCTTTTACAGAAATTACGAAAAAATGTTGCATTTGCATTAAATGTGCGTCGGATGACTTACAACTATTCATTTCGATGAAAATAAAAAGGAGCATTAATAAGGTTATTCGTTAATTTTCAACAGTTTTACAGAAAGAAGTAATTACTTTATCCTACTTTGAAAATAATGGCTTTTTTTCCATCCCCCCAATATATCTTTTATTCAAAAATTTTAGGCATGATTTTCCGTGACTTTCTACACCTTGACATATGTATCATTTTCAATCTTCGGATGCTATTATTATCTATGTCATGTTTTCATCATCACGGATCCCTCCTTAATATCTTAAGACATTTGGTTGGACTGACTTATCACTATTATTTTGCTCAAAGATTGCACCATGTATCTTTTTTTTTTCAAAGGTCACCATTATCAAAAAATGCTTAGCCTACTCATTCATTATCCAATTATCATAAATGTATAACTAAAGTATCCTATGTTGCACGTAATATCATTTTATGATAAGTCGTCTTACATTTTATACTTAACTAGATCTATTAACAGTTAAAAATAATTAAATGGATTAAATGTAGGGTACTAGCATGTAAAAAAATTTTTTACATAATTTTTTACAACGAACAGATAAAATTCTCGAGGGTTTGAGAGATCTTCGGTTTCTAATTTAATACTTTAAAAAAAAAAAAATATTTTTAAATAATAAAAAATTTATCTATACATCTTGCCCTACGCATTTTCCTAAGAGCTAGTATTGAAGTACAAGATTTTAGATTTAATCTTAGGAAGACTGATACATAGTTACATAACTCATAATAATCGTCTTTTGACTGCTGGACTGTCAACTTTTCCTTAATACACACTTCCATTTGATTTTAAATATAAAATAAGATTTTAACAGTTTTTTGAGCAGAATTGATGGTATAGTAGTCTCCTCAAGGTAAAGCTTAGTACTGTCAAGACTCACTAGCTAATAGCTGGCTCAACTAGAGTATATCTTGAAAGAGTCTCTACCCTTGCTTCCCTATTCTAGCATTACCCTTCCAACTCAAAGGAATGCAGGTAACCAAAGCCTACCTCACAGCTCATGTGTAACCTTTATACCTCCTTCTCAATGATGTGTGATAGGCTAGCGGGCTGATACAATGAGGCTTTTGCTCGTCGCTTTCAACCTTACATACAATAACTTCATATTCTCTGAGCTTCTTTTTTATACAATTACAGGTATAAGGAATCTGTAAGAAAAATTGACTGCTGCTGACAAAACTTTTGACCTTCGAAAGGACCTACGAAAACAGAAGTTATTAGCAAATAAGAATTTCAAGAAGTTGTAACAGATGTTTTTCGAAAAAAAGTCTCTCAAAATGTTATAAGCTTTTTGAGAGCTTTCATGCTAATAATGTTGTGAAGAAAACTGAAGATGACTATTTTCGTAATAAGATAGTAATGGTTTAACAAAAAACACCTGTAGCTGTAAGTGAAAAGTCTTATACTAACTATTATCATAAAAAATAGAGGTGCAAGAGATATAAGTATCTGGTTAAAATAATTTCTGTTGTTCATTGTGTTTTTTGAACGGCAGTGATGGAAAACATTAATTTCCTAATCATCCATAGAGCTTTATAATAGATTAGTGTACGTATAATATCATCCATTTGCTAGCTACATCTAGGTAAAAAGATAATATATTTGCTTGTCAATTGTAACGCTGGATTAAATTTATATAAATATGCAGCAGAAGTATGCACAAGAATAAACCCAGAAGTAGCCATTTAATCACGAGTTAGCCAGTAATTTTATGTACACCATCAGTGCAGCAATTACAACAATACCAAGAAGTCTATAAAAAAGCTAAATTGTTTGCAAATATCCTACTTTGCTTCTATTCCATACCACTTATTTTTATTTACCTACAATTTAAGCAAGGAGTTTATTAAATAAAAACTGCATGAGTTATATGATAGAAGCTGAGCTGAAGTACCTAAATAGAAGATATTCAAAAGAAGCTCAGAAAGAAGAAGAAAAAAAAAAAATTCTAAACTCACTGTCAAAACTACAGTTAATGCAAACAAATAACTTGCATACATACGATACTTTTAAAGTAGCTCTCCACACAAATATCATCACAGATATCAAGTATCATCCAAACAAATCAAGTTTGTAAATAAGTATGTACAATAATTTTCTTGCTTAGAAGTTAATAATAATCATTGGGTGAAATTGGAGTAACATCCGTTAAGCACTCTAAAAGTGAAACTTGGCATCAAAGAAGGATTTTCAAGGTTATGAGATCAAAACACGGCACTAAAAAGTTGATAAGTGGATAAATTAGGCCTATACCAGCACAAGCCGAATCCAGCACGCTTTCCCCTCCTGTTTACGCAGGCGGTTGGACAGCCGTAATTCTACACGAAGCTATAATAGTTGTTCACTACTTTTATCTCTCCAGTGAGCTTGTAGAAGCTTGTGGGAGCGTTGTTTTGTATACATGGATTAGAGTCTCAACCTTACGCTTATATCTATCAGGTATGACGAATAAGTGTTACTTTTTTAAGGTAATATTTGCACACATCAACATGCCTATCTACATATATGTGTATTTAAAGTTTTTGTAAAATATACACATATGGGTAATTCTATTGTAACTTGCTCAGATCCACTTAAGAACTGTTTAACAAGAAGTAGGTTAAAAAAGATTTTTTTCATGATATTCCTACTGTACACAACATCAGTAACAAATATCTAAGGGGATGCAACTACAAGATTAACTAGGAATAAAGTACCCAATTACTGTGGGTGACCCAACTACTGTGGATTCACAATAAATATATAAATTTAGTATTTTTCTTCATGCAAATCCTACTTAACATTTTTTACGGTCTTAGCAAACGATAATGTTTATTAATGAAAAAAGTTGATGTATATCTAGAAGATAATACTTATCGAAAACTTATATTTGATATGACGATATCTGAAAACCTTACATTTTTACGATTTTGGGACTCCCACGTGACTAAACAAAATACGCGATTCTTTGTGTGTATAGTAAAAATACCGATACTGTTAATAGTAACAAGTGAATTAAATGTTGTGTCCTAAGAAAATCATATTATATTTTTATTTTCATTTATTTTTTATTCATAAATTAGGCCCGTAGTAATAGGATCTTCTTTATCATGTATTTATCCAACTTTTGCGGGATTCAGACGCGAAGTATCCTAACCCTAAAAGTACATTGTTTACATCTGCATACCTACGGTTTTTTGCTTGTATAATCACAACACTGTTTTTCTTTAAAGATTAGTTGAATTATTTTTTAAACATGGGAAAAGTTGCAAGTGAGGTAAGCAAGAGAAAAAATAAAACAAAAAGAATGCAAGAAAATATTTCGCTGGCTGTGGAAAAAGTAAAGGCATCTGTTGGGACTGTAGCCTCAGTTTTCAGAAAGTATGAAATTCCTGAGTCAACGCTTTGAGCCGAAAAGGAGAATAAGTATGTCAATAAAAAGCCTGCACCATCAACAGTTCTTAGTATTAAAGAGGAAAAAGAGATCGTTCGTTGGATAATTAAATTTTATAAGCGGGGTTTTTCTATAACCAAGATTCAGTTGGTTAACAGTATTCAAATGCTTTGCATTAAAATAAAAAAACAGACTCCTTTTACCGACAACATGCCAGGCAAAAAATGGTTGGCTTTATTTATGTCAAGACACCCAGAAATAAGTGAAAGAGTTTGTGAAAACGTGACTCTGAACAGATCATTCGTCTCAGAGAAAAGTTTGCAAATGTGGTTTGACAACGTTAAGAGTTATATTGAAAAAAATAATCTCGAGTCTATTGAACCCGAAAGAATATTTAACTACGACAAAACAGGTATACATAGTTTTTATACTTGGTACACATTTAACATATCATTATTTTATAAAATACAAACCATAATTTATTTTCTTCAGGAATGCCCCTTAATCCCAGGCCAAAATCAGTACTCGCACCAAAAGGTGCAAAAGATGTTTACAACATAGTAGGAAATAACGAGAAGAAAAATATTTCTGTGTTGACAACAGGAAATGCTGCTGGCCAGCTCGCACCAACTTTTAATTTATTTAAAGGTAAAAGTTTACCTAAAAATGCAGTTGAAGCAGCACCCGCTGAATTTTCATTTGGGTACAGTATGCATGGCTGGATGCTGGCTAGTACTTTTTTTGAATATATTGCTAACAAGTTTGAGCCATAACTAACTAAAACAAACATTCTGCAGGCAGTGATATTGTATATTGATGGTCATGTATCACATTTAACTTTCAAACTTAGTAAGTTTTGTTCGGAGCTCCAAACTGTCTTGATAGCATTGCATCCAAATNATCCCAGGCCAAAACCAGTACTCGCACCAAAAGGTGCAAAAGATGTTTACAACATAGTACCAACTTTTATTCTATTTGAAGGTAAACGTTTACCTAAGAATGCAGCTGAAGCGGCACCTACTGAATTTTCGTTTGGGTACAGTATGCACGGCTGGATTCTGGCTAGTACTTTTTTTGAATATATTGCTAACAAGTTTGAGCCATGGCTAACTAAAACAAACATTCATCAGCCAGTGATATTGTATATTGATGGCCATATATCACATTTAACTTTCGAACTCAGTAAGTTTTGTTCGGCGCACCAAATTGTCTTGATAACATTGCATACAAATTCCGCGCACATCATGCAGCCACTTGACGTGTCTTTTTTTAAGTCACTGAAGAATAAGTGGAAAGATATTAACAAAAAAACTTGTAAAGATTCACCAAGCTTAGGTAATTTGAGAATAATTTTAACAAATAACTGCTTGAGCAGCTTTTCCAAAAATTTTTTATTTACTTATAATCTGTGTTTTTAACAACAACCAAAGCACAATTTCCCCCTTACTCAAGAGAACCTTAGACTCACTTGATCTCATTACGACTACTCCTACATGATTCCTGTAATAAATGGGTTCCTAAAATTTTTCTGTTTCAAGAAGTAATGATGAGAAATGACTGTGAGAGTTTTCAAATTGAGTTAATGATGAATAATGATTCGATCGACAAATTAAATTGTCCAGACAACTCTTCTTTTGTACTAACCAACGATGCAACTGAAACTGTATCTTTGACAGAGAATTGAACTTTGTATTCAGATAATTTAATCTCACCATTAAATACATTATCTGTAGCTGCAACAACAACTGTGACAAACCGTATAGACGAGTACGAGAATAAAAGTAGTAATACAGTCCAGTTTGCCAGTTTTAAAAGAAATTATTGACTGTATCACCCAATATGTATTGCATACTCTTGTACCAAGTCGTAGTGGCAATGTGAGAGATTTTTTACCATGGCCAACAAATACCTCAAAAAAATCGAAAAAATCTACTTCAAAAATACAAATGCTATCCTTTTGTATCTGAAGATGAGTGGCAACAAATACGTGAACACAAAGAAAATGAAAGACGTGTACATCGTGAGGAAGTTGTCCTAAAAAAAGAAATTAAAATTGAAAAGGCAGAGGCAAATCAATTAACGAAAGCAGGTAATAAATGTAAAAGAGAAGAGCAACTTCTTCTAAAGGAAAATCGACGATGAGAAGAAGAACACCAAAATTAAAAAAAAAAAAAAAATAATATAAAAGCTATTGACGAAAAATGGGAGAAACTCCAAAGTATTATACCTAAAAGGCAAAGAAAACAAACTATCGAACAACAAATATTAGATCTACAGAAAGAAAAAAAAGAAATGGAATAAATTCTCAGTCCATTAACGTTTTACAGATTTAGTTAAACTAGACAGTAAAAAATAATTTAATATTTAATACTTAATATATAAGAATCGCAAACAAACAAAATTGTATATCATTTATTGGTTGCTAAAAAATTTTTTTTTACATAAAGGAGTTGAGTGCTCTCTTAAGTTTAATTTTAAGTCAACTCACGAAACTTCATGTGATTTTGGTAAGTTAGTAGCTATGGCTTGCGGATAACGTGACCTCTTAATGTATCTTGCTAAACCCACAGTAATTGAGTGGCAGTAATGGGATATCCCGCAATAATTGGTTCGCAGTAATAGGGAATAGTCCGCAATAATAGGAGTCATACATTTTTTAAAACACGTATATTAACAACAAATAACTGTACATTTAGTTGAAAAAAAATTATATGACGGAGTCATTTTTCTCTGACCTATAGCATTAAGCGCCGAAACGCGTCATCAAGGTGGAATCTATTTTCATTATAAGAAGCTAATAAAGGTCCGGGTCTGTGTGTTTCATGTTCTACGTGAGAGTAATCGGATGCAAGGAGTAGCGCCAAGGAGAGAAGAGGAGACATAGCGCCAAAGAAAAGCCCAAGAATGTATAGTTCTGCGTATTAAAGAATATTTGTAATTACTGCGCCAATGTCCTAATCCAGTACTACTTTATCGACGAAGATTGTATGAATACCTATGTATCTGTATTAAGAGTATGTACTGTAAATTGCGTCGCATTTGAGTGCGTGTGACTAATGTGCTGGCGGTAAGAATCAGAAGTATGTATGTAGATATAGTGTGGTAATGCGCGAGGCTGCACTAATTGGTGGGCCTAACGACACTCTTGTAGTAGCCTTCGAGCGAACCAGAGCTTCCCGAGTTTTCGCGTTTCCGGTAGCCCGGATCGAGAGAGAGAGAATCGAGAGAGAGAGAGAGAGAAGGAGAAGAGCGGATTTCAGTTCCCAAGCCAGCCGGAAACGACCTTGCGACCGACGACCAAGGAGACGCGGACCATCGCCACCCCCAGCTGTCATCTGCGAGACCAGGACATCGACAGGCCAAGAGCTGATTTGACCCGGAACATGGTGAACCCGGAGGTAAGGGTAAAGTAGAGGGTGCAAGCGTGTGTGTGTCCTTACGTGTGTGTTGGGGGATCGAGTAGTGCGGGACTCCCCCAGGTTGCGTGGCGTGCGAGAACAAGAGAGTCCGGGGGAAAGCGTGATTGTCGCGGATTAGTGCGATAGCGCCGGATTGCGCCGAGATTCGGGCCTAAAAGCCCACGTGTAAAAGTTCGCCAAAAATAAAGTGAAGTGTTCTTGAAATCATTAACTCGTTGTGGTCGTGCATGTGTTTTTCTTTCCTCCTTCAGATTTTACAGGTCGCGCCTCGTTTCTCCTTGGGAGAGTAGTCCGATCCCGACGGACTACCGCCGGCAGGACCTCCTCAGAGACGAGTCTCCTGGGCCAAGCAGCGGACATCGTGAGCGTGGGGACAGGGGTTGTTTTTCGCGTTTCAGGATACGGCGGACTTTGGCGAAATTGTTGGCGATAGAGTCTTTGGGCGTTGTCTCGGGACCGCCCTGGCTGCGACACTCTATAGTGTCTCAGGGCGCGAAAGTGCAACGTCACAATTATATTGAGTACTTTTACCCCTAGTCAAAAGTTATATAAAATCTTATTGTAACACTGCTTCTTGACCTGACACAAAAAGAGGTGCCGACGCAACGTTAGCAAATCTCGATCGCATTCGTCACCATTGTCCCTCTCACCTCTTGGGTTTCTGTTCCTGAAAAAGGGGGATTGGCGTGGGAGTTCTCCCGTTCTACGGGAAGAACTATTAATTTACACACAACAAATACCTTTCACTACTTCTTTTATTAAACACTTAACACTAATACACAGTCTCCCTCTCTTCACAATACACGACACAATGCTTCACCTTGTCCTCTGGATGGCGCTACAGCGACTCCACCTCACAACCTGCAAGCCGCGAGCGCTCGTCCACCACGTCCTGGTGGTCTGGGACCAGGAGGGGCTCCTGCTCGTCCTCGACTCACACTAATACGCACACTCTCACACTCCGTCCCAATCCCCCACACTACTATACACTCTCTCTCTCTCTCTCTCTCTATTCGACTACACACCCACTATCTCTCTCTCTCTCTCTACTCTACTATCTACCCTAATACACGACAACACGCACGAAAAATGGCGGCCATCCCATGCACCTCGCGGTCTCTCGTACACCTCGTCTCGTCAATCCAACTCTCTCTCTCTCTCTCTCTCTCTCTCGCACTGTCTACGCTACAATCTCTCTCTCTCATACAGTCGGCACTACACACTACTTCTCTTTCTCTCAATATTTTACTCTCTCTCTCTCTCTAGTGTTCGTCCTGCGGCTTCACCCAAACTCTTCTCTCCCTCTCTCACTTCTCTTTCTTCTTCTTCTCTCAGCAGCCGTAGTCCTTGACCTGGAGACCTCATCGTCCTGGGAGAACACAGCAGCTTCTCGTCTCACGACTCTCAGCTACACGTTGTATCAGCGAGAGCATTTTGGAATATAGAGGCCATTTTGCCTCGTTACATTATAAAAGTTAGTTTTCATCAATTTTTTAATAATTGTGTCTCTTTTTCAGTCGTGTAGTTAAGCTCCTTTTACAGTCTGAGTATTTGTACTGAGCTCAAATAAAAGCTGGAACTAAGACTTCTTGATTAAAATAATCTTTGTTTGATTTAGTGCCTCCATTTAAAAGTAACAGCTGTTTTAATTATATTGTAAATATCGCTAATAATGTGATTTTCGCCAAAATTCACTATTTTTCATGAAATCGATATAACTTTTTATAAGGGGCATACAATTTAATGATTTTTGTTTTAATCATTAGGACTATGTTTTTGCTTCCATTTGAGCCCAGATAAAGCCACCTTATAGAGGGCACCACTTTGTAACCAACATTGAAAGCAGCACACTGTTTTTGCATTTATGTAGGGAAAATAGACCAATTGGGCGAAGCCCCGAGACACTTATCTCGTCTTTTAGCCCAACAGAGATAAAAAAAAAGTTTGGCTAGGATTGATTGCTCTAAAACGAAAAAAACGGCACTTGGAGGTGAGGTACGGTCGGAATGAAAATGTTCGGAATGGAATTTTCAAAGTTTATAGTGCTCGTATGACTCATAGACGTATTATAGTGACTCGTCCACTCATACTTAATTTACTAGCCTTAAATGTAATAAAATACTGTAGTTTGTGTACCTACATATGTACACTAAGTGGTTGTTCTTTGGGAGGTCAGAATGGAATAAAATGTTTGTACTCACGAAATATGCAAATAGAAGAGCTTGGCTACTTGAGACGTAACAGAGGATACTTCTGGTACTAGTCTCGTGAGGATTTGTTAATTTTAGTCTTATACTTTAAAAAGTAATCATTGGTTAGCATTTCTAATCTAAAAAATTACTAGTTTAAACTGATTTTTGTTTAAACCGTTATTATGGTGTAAATATGCGGACAAAACGTATGCAGTGAAAACTCACTCGTCTTTGTCAATTCTTGGTGGAGCTCAGGTACAAATCCTATTTCCAAAAGCTAAAGTATATAATGCTTACACATCCAAGTGGAAAATAAGCCTTTTTTTCACCACTGAAAGTTTTTATAAGTGAAATTGAGTTGTGGACATGGGTTGGAACGGAAGATTCGACATTCAAATAATCGAGTATCTCAATTAAGACATTAATTAACTGGTATACGCAATATTTTAAGTGAAGTTAAAAAAATTTAACTCAATTTAACGTCTTTAAGGTTTTGGAATTCATTATGGCGTGCAAGTGCGAGTACCAGACATAATCTGAGCAAATTACGGCAGAATCCCCCATATGAACATCGTACATAAGCGTATTTACGTACGATGTTAATATTTATATATTTTATAAACATTTCTAATTTAAAAATGTATAAGATATGATAGTAATAGGTAGAACAAAAGTGAGAGATGTAGCACAGTAACTTCAGATTGAGACCTTCTGGATTTCATTTCGGCTATTAGTGCATGCATAAATCTTTAATGGGTGGACTGTCTCTGTACAACAAACATGTATGCAGCAAAATAACAACAACAGTAGTTGGAGTTACCTTGTTTGTGGACGGAGAGGCCCTGAGTTTGAATGTAAGTACCAGCCTATGTATACTTTTTTTTATAGGTAAGCTGTTTATGGACAGGAAAAATAGAATTAGCAAAATAACAGAAGTAGCAGCAGCAGTAGCATCAGTAGAAGGAGTTATCTTGTTTTACCTGTCTACGTGTAACTAGAAGACCCAACGAAACACTTACCCGTAGGGTACACTAGCAGACTAGCTATCTTTTAATTATAATTGAAATGTCTCAACCATATGCTCTTTTACTTGGGGTTTCACCAATACTTTAACAATAATAATAATAATATTCATTACTACAAGTGAATATATTTTTGAAAAAATGCAAACATGAATTGGAAAAAAAAAGTTTTGAATTAATAGGAATTAATTACATTTAAGCTGACCTAATCAATTTAATTTCTGTCACTATTTGTTTTTTCATATGAAAAATGTTAATTTTCATATAATTTTAACAAATTTTAAATTTTATAAAATACTTTGACAAAGTTTTTGTTTTTCTTTCTATTGATAAAATTTCAGGTGGTAATGATCGAATCCGATAACTAGTGTTACATTCCGAGTAGATACGTATTAAATTATAACTAAAATCTATGCGTCTGTCAAATTCAGATAAGACATACTGTAAATATAAAGCAAGCTCATATGACAAGAGAAGCTCATACGTCACTTACGTATACGAGTGTGTGTATTGGCTTTAAGGTGAATGCTTCATAATATGCTGACATAGAATACGGTCAGCCTCATTGTAGAAATGCATGTATGTATAAATGCATAAATTGTATTGTACGTATAAATGAATAGTTACTTTCTTATTAATTCCTGAATCTTAATAATGTATACAAATTTAAAATTTGTAATTCATACATTACTTCATTGTATTGAACATTCATTGCAAAATCCCCAGACGGATTAATTTCAAAATTTATAAACTAACTGTCACAATTAAACTTATATTTGGCATTCTTACACTGCTGATGCAAGCTAGAACTAACGCAGTCTGCAAAAACATCGCTTATTGGTTGACCTAATTCAACCAAAGACCTCTTTTACTTGCTCTGATGCTATAACGCACCATCAAGAGCAAAAATTGCTCTTTTTACGTCTGTTACCTGTCCTCTAAAGTTTTAGTCTACTTTTGACTCTCACGACTTGTAAGTACCTTATACACGTAAAGCATAACGTGTTGGCTGAAGCAACTCGAGTGCGTTTTGAGAACATCAAAAGTATCGGACTACGCTAAAGAGCGAGATACAACAAAGGAGGCCTGCTGAAAGTGGTTTCGGCGATGGCAGAGAAACCAGAAATTGCAACATCCTACTGGCCATGAACTCGTTTCTGTAGTTTAAGGAGACACTGAAGGTTACAGTATCGAGCATTAGGGACCTCCGAAGCAGCAGTAACAACAATTAGTGTTATATTTAAGTTATTTATCAGTAATATGATTAACGCCGAACATTGTTAAAGTGATGCTACTAAATTGTATTTAAAAGAAAAAATTAATATGAAACTGCTTTAATAAAGGAATACATTAATTAAAATTCCTTACATTATTTACATGAAGATTATAATTAAATTTAAAAGAACGAATAAAGCTCACGAGTTGAATCCTAAGAGACCCACGAATGACACTTAAATAAAACAGTTAAGACCATACTCGAAACGATTCCGGTCATAACACTATTATGCTCCTCTTCAAACTTCTCCGTAAATGAAGTAGTGGAGCCTAACAGCATTATCAACAGCAGAGCTGTATTTTGTAATATAGAGCTAACTATCGACGATGTTGCTGTTAATACTGCTAGATGTTTTACCGGTGACAACGTGAGCGGTCATGCTACGGGTTGAAGTCCTCCATAATCGAAGAAGTAGAACTCAACTGTGTTGACGTTGAAAATGGTCCACCCAATAATAATAGTGATATAGGTTAAAAGGGTAATTTTTCCCAAAAGAAATCACTGAAGTTGTTGGCATCGGATTGTTAATATCTTACGAATTTATTCAGCTCTTCTGCAATTGGTGGTGATGGGAAACGGCAGTCAGAGATGAGTGGTCTCACATTCTTAGAGTTATCTTGTGGTGATGGTGATGGATGGTCAGCGACCAATCGTCCTGCATCCTGAGAGTTGGCTGTTTATGAAGACTCGAACAACTGCTTGTAGGCTTCCATTTCTCATGTCTCAATCAGCATAAGAGGTACTTGGTATGAATTCATGGCAATTTATGGATAAATAAATGTCTAAAAGACTGGCACCTTGTATAAATAGGCAGTCAAACAGCTACACCGAAAAATTATAGTATTATAAAAAGATAAAGTTATGACTGCTTTTATCACTCTTCTGTAAATGCAAATAGTATTATACATGTAAAAACTTATGGAAAGGGGAGAAGTGTGCTTTGTATCCCTTAGACTATCCCTGATCAGAAATTCATAAGTAGGGGAAATTGCATTTTAAATTTTAAAAGCCCCACCTTGTACATACATGTGTATGTACGCAAGTTAGTCATACGCTTGATTTTCTTCGAGTGGAAAAATTAATTTGATAACTTCTACAACAGCATTCAGGAAACTATTAAGTCTGAAAAAGAAAGACAGCAGATAAGGGGCTTCATTTGTCAAGGAAGAAAGGAATATCAACGGTAGTCAAGACAAAAGCAGCAGGAGAAAAACAGCTCTCAAGTGATTCATAAATTTAGCGAACCATAGGTGATAAGAGCTTAAAGGTTAAAGAGTGCCTCTATTTTTAAATCATAAGACTCTTTTCTATTTTTTTCTCACACAATTAACTGAATCGGTATTCATAAAGCTATTTCTACTTTTCCTATACTCCCTCGACTAAAACTGTTTTTCTGAAAAACTTTTCGCGGGATATAATATCTACTTTTTTTCATACTTGCTAAACTAAAACTATCTTTTTAAGGACCATTTCACGGCTAAATTATTACTTTTTGTTCTCAAACTTGGTCGACTAAAACTTATTCTCAAAAAACTTTTTGTAGTGAGAATATTTTTCACATTTCTGGCTGACACATTTTACTTACCCTATTAAAATTTTTCTCAATCCAAATTTTTTTTCTCATAGTTTATAACATGTATCTATATAGTTTTGACACAAGCTCTCTTTTATAAGTTATTTCTATTCTTTCTCGTACTCGCTCGGTTAGGACTATGTTTCTGGAAAACTTTTCGAATTAAAAATTTTTTTTTTTTGCCTGATATATTTTACTTTACCAACTAAAATTATCTTCTATCCAACTCCAAATTTGTCTCTTATTGCTTATTATATCCGACTTCATACGTTTAATACAAACTGATTATTATAAGTTATTTACACTTTTCCTTATACGCACTTGACTAAAACTATCTTTCGGAAAAATTTCTCGAGTGAAAACATCTTTTCTTGGTACATTAACCATTTATTTATTTTCATTGTCAAACTAAAAATTACGTCTTCTTTACATTATTCATACCATTTACTTCGTATATTTAATTAAAATAGCCTTTTAAAATTTTTGTTTGTTTTTGCAAACTTAGATAATTTTTTTCATTTTAGCTTGACTTTCATTCTTATACTGGCAACGACCTTTACGAAGAAAATGAGTTAGGTTTTTGGGATTAACAGCAATGACAATAAGCAGTATCAAGTGCCGTAAAGTTGCAAGAAGGACTAGAGTATCCTACGAGACATACACAGCAGCAAAGGTAAGTTATCTAAGTTACAATGATGGCTTTCATTTTTTCTTACTACATTATATTATTAAAGTTCCTTTTTACTTCTTGCTATATTTGCTAGTGTATATTTAAACGTTCTTCTGAATAGAAAAAGCATTTTTTTAACAATTTATAGTATATTTGGTTAGCATTGCTTACATAGTGTTCGCTATCATTTTCTATATATTTTTTTTTTTTTTTTTTTACAGCATTATGATAGTAAAAAATAATATTGAAGAATCATTTTAAAAAATCTTAGCTACCAGAAAAACTCATCAAGGCCAACACATCGATAAAGAGAAGTTGTTAAATGTTAAAAAAAGGTACTTTTTAGTATTTTTTGGTTTTTCAATTTAATTGGCTCATGATGTAAGATCAATTTTAAACTCAAAAATTTTTTTTACGGAGCATATGCCAGATTTATTTAAAGATGTCTTTGACCAAGCCTGCAAGAATTTTATTTCAGTATCATGACCAGTATTGCTGTTTTAATCAGATGGCTCTCTATGTTGGATCCTTGATGAAAAGAAACATGAAGAAGAAAATGAAGCAACTTATCAGAATCCAATTCAATCGGAGAAAAAGTCAACTAAGGTAGTATCTGCAGCAATAAAAGTAGGATGTGAACCTTTAACAGAGCCTTCAATAGAAAAATTAGAAGTAGGGGACATACCCTTACCATCACCTATGTCATGGACCGAGTGGATGGAGCTATTCAGGCAACCACCGTCCCCTTCTCCATTTTCAACACCACCATGACTACATCCAGCCCTGACGCTGCCATTGCCATTATTACCACCAGCTCTGACGCTGCCATAACTATTAAAAGAAAATGAACCATTATCACCAACATTTGAAGTAAAATCAGACTCATTATTGCAGCAGCAGCATCCACTTTTGTCTATTTGAGCATTGCTCGAAAAGATCTAGGAATGGCTAGAAAAAGGTAAAAATGAGCTAGAATCCAGACTATGGATTCTACTCAAACATCTGGCATTAAATACAAGAGCTGGCGAAATCATCAAAATGATAAAGGCCCTATTCAAAATTCCTGAAAAAATAAAAAAAAAATATAAGAAAAGCGTTAAACTGTTAAAGTAAAAATAGATGCAGAAGAAAAAAAGACTAAATTTTGAAAACTCAGAAAATAATACAACTGTAAAAAAAAAAAACAGTTTAACAATGTACATAATTTTTGTAATTTTATCAGTATAGAAAAAATATACGTAAAAATGTAACTATTATTGAACGTAATAAATACTTTTTAATATTATAACACCAAGTCTTTTACTTTAACACAATGTTCAACTTATTTCTAAGTAATAAAAAACTTTTATCTCTCCCCCGACACTCATACATGCATAAACAAAACATACAGTGATGCGAACATGGCTTATATTTATCGATGCGTCTCATCCTGATCAAAATTCAATCACAGCTACAAAGCTCACAAGATTTAGCCAAGGTAGACTGCCATGATTGGACCAGCATTTAATTTTTGAAAAATGTACACATACGTACAATCATGATCGTAGTAAATATGAGTATATGACTGGTAATGCTGACGCAGTTATCTTGATCTTCCAGATTAAGCAACATATGGCGCGGTTAGTACTAGGATAAGTGACCGTTCGAGTCTCGCCGTTTCGCCTATGCTTACATGCTGTTGATCCTTTTCAAAGGTTGGATATTAACAAAAGCCGAGCTTAGACCAACGTTGGTTACCTTGGCTGCCAAGGTAGGCTCAAGTTATCCTCAAGCTTACATTTCTGTTAGGGATTAATATAAAAAAGGTCCCTTCCACCCTTCACCAGGTCTGAAGTTAACTTTTTCTAACTTTCTTTTACACGCACACATCCCATATCGCATGCATACACGTTTATCCCCTCCACTACACTGGAAAAAAGTTGGTCGCCCGGCGCCACCGAATACAGTTACGCTGTGTACTCACTTTCTTGGTCACGCCGCATGCCTGTTTTGGGCGCGTGGTGCACCCAAAGTACCTGGCGCGCGGGACAACTAAAATTTAGATGCGCGGCAGCACCAGCTACACGTTTGGCAGTACGCCCAATGTTAAGGACTGCTGTCTGCCTGTTTTGTTTTAAAAGAGGTGATGTGGCTTAAATGCTGTGCAGTTGAAATTTTGTTTATAATTTAATGTAGTTGTAAAAATTAGTGGCAGTGTTTTTGTAGTAAGTGTATGTGTATATCTCCCAGGTAATATACCAGTGTACCTCACGTATACGCGCTTTTTTAATTTACAAAAAAAATAAATATCGAATAATTAAACAGTCAGAGATACCTTACATATCGCCTTGTACTTAAAATACTAGATCGAACGGAGACTTGTCACTCCATATTATTTGTAATTACGTTAGATTATAATTAAATTTATATGATTGTAATGTACATAACTAAAGAATATTACTAATACTCTACTTTCTTTACACTTATTATTTAAAGTAAATTTCTCATTTCATCGAAGCATACCTACTCCAGAGAAAACATTTTACTTAACTTACTATACGTTACGTCCTTTGTAATTAATAAAACATTAAAAACACATTTTAAATAGCGAGCAAACTGCAATCATTATATGATTATTGTAATACAAAACCGTATTACATAATTAAAAATACGTCTTACTAATAAAAAAAAGTTGTTAAATAATTTACTGTACGAATTTAAAAAGTGCTGAATGCTAGAAATTAATTTCATTAACATTATAACTAATCACGCAAGTAATTTTTCACAATGCTAAACTACAAAAGCTAATGGCATTATATATTCATAAAACAGACAGACAGCAGTCCTAAACATTGGGCGTACTGCCGAACGTGTAGCTTTTTTGTAGCTGGTGCTGCTGCACATCTAAATTTTAGTTGTTCCGCGTGCCAGGTACTTTGGGTGCGCCGCGCGCCCAAAACAGGCATGCGGCGCGACCAAGAAAGTGAGTACACGGCGTGACTGTATTCGGTGGCGCAGGGCAACCAACTTTTTTCCAGTTTATCTAAATGTGCTGTTTTTATGAGCTCTGAGGATATTCAAGAAAGCTTTCGCCAGTAAAGCAGCTCATTTTAATTAACTCAATTGATTACGAAGCTTTCTCCTCCTACAAATCATCACTACTGTACAGCATTTCAAGGATTAAGCGACCTGCCTATGGCAATCATACCAATAAGCTGTTGAAAATAAGTGAGTGCTATACAAGTTAAAAGATTGTTGGATTGCAATCTTGAAATACTGAAATATTCTAAAACGTTTGTGTAGGAATGTCAATTAACAATTTCTGAGAAACAAAAATTTTAATCAGCTGTGGCTCAACTTGAAAGTACCATACAATTTCTTTATGATCATTTGGAAATAGTAGAGGCAGCAAAAATATTTATCAATGAACCTCAAGTTTTTGTGTCAGACAGTGGGCAAGAAGTAACAGCAGCAATCAAAATATTCGAAAATAAACCTGCAATTTTTACATCCGAAACTAAGAAAAAACCAGGCCTTGCAATAAGTGTCCCAGGTAAAGGTGTGGCAAATGTGGGCTCTGCAACAAGCGCTTAAGACGAGACAAAAGCAATAATAGCTCAAGTTTCTCTGAATGATGAGTCGGTAAATTTAAATGACGTTGATAGTTTATTTGAAAATCTTATAAAGACAGCTTTGATTATAAATTTAAAGCATCTTGATCTAAATAATTTCTTAAAGACGCTAAACATTAGTTTATAAAATAGATGCATCAATCTCTAAGTAAATATAAAGCACAAAAAGTAACTACAGTGTTAGCAGCTAAATATATTAAAGTTAAAGATTATGTTGAAAATGTAGATTTAAACACTTTAATACAAAATCACAAGCTATTTTCTAAACACCATATTTAAATAAGGGGTTTGATGTGAATATACAATAATCAATAGAAAAAGATGTAAATGATTTTAGTGACAAAGAATCAGGCTGGTCCTTACACTCAATTTTGAATTAAGTTGTGAATATTAATGAACTAAATTCTATGCGAGGCAGTTCTTTTATAGACTTACCAGATAATATGAAAAACACAAATACTTGCGTAAACGTAGTTAACAGAGACGCTGTGTGTTTTAAATGGGCTATTCTGTCATCAATAGATCTAAGAAAAAGAAATTTAAGTAGTGTTTTAAATTATTTTTGGTATATAAACAAATGGAACTTTGATGGTATTAATTTTTTTGTTAACACAAGTTAATTAACCAGAGAATCCAAACGAAGTATGAGTGAACTTATTTTTCTTAATGAAGAGGAATAATGTGTACAATATCTTTCCCAGTCTTTTGACAATCAATAAAAAAGAGGTCAATGTAAATTATTTTTTAAAAGCTGCTATGTAGATTATAAAGAAGATAATAATATCAATAAAAAAAACAATTATCTAGACAAAGAATACAAATATCATGACGTTTTGATAAAAAAATTGTCTGGCTTGGTATGTAAACAATTATCCAAACGTGGACATGCAGTACTTGTATGTGATCGTTGCTTTTACTATTTTTCGTCAAAACAAAAGTTACAAATGCATAAAGTCGATTACAAAAATTTTAAATAAGTGTTAAATTATATTGCCTAATAGAAATCAGAAAGATAATATACAATTTAAAAATTTTACGTATAAAAACAGAGTACCTCTCGGTGTATGTGTAAACTTTGAGTATTTGCTAGAACCTACGAAGAGCAGTCGTACCTATCGAAGTCACAAAGCATTTAGTATTAATTATTTTTTTAAGTGCTCTTAAGATCATAGCAAATCAGAATATAAAAGTTATAGGAAAAGTGCCAAAAGTAATGAAGAATATCTGCTACATGTTTTGTTCGTTCTCTCCATCTCCTTGCTCTAAAATTAAAAGAATTGTACAAAAGTCCTATAAAAATGATAAAGTTGAGATTTAAGAAACAATTTTAATATGAGAAAGCTTCTCTGTATCACATGTACAACCATCCATTCAGTTTAGATAATACAAAAGTTAGGGATCATTGTTATCTCATTAGGCTCGCTCCAGGTACGTCGGCCGTCTGTGCAGCCGCCCAATCTGACCTGGCTCCACCTTGGCACAACGAGCTGACCGCTCTGCTACAGCGGTTCTGGGAGATGGAGGATCTTCCTCAGGCTCACCGCCGCTCAGATGAGGACATTGAGTGCGAGCATGCGTTCGCAGACCACCGACGCGCCGCGGACGGTGGGTACATCGTGTGCCTTCTGCTGAAGGGCAGTGGTTCGCTTCTTCTTGGCGACAGTCTTCAGAGTGCCAAGGCCTCCTTGGCAGCCCTGCAACGTTGGCTTCGGTGAAGTCCCGACATGGCTGTGGAGTACAGTCGACTCATGGCTGACTATCTCACGATGGGCCACATGCGCCCGCTCACCAGCGCTGAACTTGCAGCTACAGCTGGGCCCGTCAACTACATCCATCATCATGGCATCTGGCAGCATGACGATCGCGGGTGCAAAGTCCGAGTAGTCTTTAACGCGTCCAATCCGACTTCCAGTGGCCACAGCTTGAACGACTTCCTCCACGCTGGACCCAGACTCCAAGCCGCGCTCCCATCGGTGCTCATGCGCTGGCGGCGGCACCGCATCGCCTTCTGCAGCGACATCCGCATGATGTTCCGACAGATTTGGATCAACTACCGTGACGTCGACCTGCAGCGGATCGTCTGGGCTGCCGATCCCGGCCAGCCTCCAACCCACTACCAGCTGCTCACTGTGACTTACAGCGAATCGTGCTCGCCTTACCTGTCGCTGCGTACCCTCCAACAGCTATGCCAGGACGAAGGCCACAACTGGCCCGAAGCTGTGTCAGCCGCCCTGTGTGACCGCTACGCCGACGACTTTCTCTCCGGGGCCGACGACGTCACCACGGCTCGGCGCCTCCGCGACCAGCTGAGCGGGCTCATGAAGGCCGGCGGCTTTCCCCTGTGGAAGTGAGTGGCCAATGTCCGCGAGCTGCTCGACGATCTGCCTGAGGACGTCCGCTTACGTCCGACCTGGGAGCAGCTCAGCGCTGAAGGCCTTGTCAGCGAACTCGGGGTCAAGTGGGATCCACCGTCGGACTGCTTTCAGTTGACGCCTCCACCACTCCAGCCGCAGAGCACAAAGCAGACGATGCTCACGGTGCTCGTGGGTCTGTTTGACCCATGCGGCTGGCTCGCGCCGATCGTGTTGAATACCAAGCTCTTGCTCCAGGATCTCTGGCGTGCTAGACTGGGCTGGGACGAACCTGCGCCGATTTCAATGACTCGCCGATGGGCGTCATTTACCGCCGAGCTCCAGGCCATCTCCACCTTCACCTTGCCGCGCTGGATCGGAGTCGGGCCTTCTTCCGAGCTTCACCTGCACGGCTTTTAAGACGCCAGTCGCCGCGCGATGGCAGCCGTCATCTACTCTCGCCTCGCGCCCGGGGCTGGGCCGGCGCTCTGCCACATTCTTCTGGCTCAGACGAAGCTCTCGCCGATTCGCTCGCTCAAGCCGGCGCCAGAGACAAACGCGTGCATGACGATTCTCTCTCGCCGATCAAGGAATTGCTTGGAAGTTCATTCCACCGGGCGCTCCTCACTTCGGTGGCTTGTGGGAGGTCGCTGTCAAGTCAACCAAAAGTCACCTCTGGCGCGTCATGGGGTCACGCCATCTCACCTACAAGGAATTTTCCACGGTGCTCGTTGGCATCGAGATGGTCTTAAATAGCCGACCACTGACACCGCTATCTGGAGACACTGGAGACCTCGATGTTCTCACCCCAGGGCATTTCCTCGACGGTGTCCCTCTCAACTCCATCGTTCTGCCCGGCCCCCCTGCGGAGAGCTGGGATGCGCTCGCGCACTGGGAGCTCGTTTGGGGGGTCCGCGCCCAGTTTTGGTCCCGCTGGAGCCGAGAATACCTTAACACACTCCAACAGCGTTTAAAATGGACTACTCCTCGCCGGAACTTCATCGTCGGCGATGTGGTTGTCCTCCTCGACTCTACACTTCTGCAGATCAGCGGCCGATGGCCGATCGGCCGTGTCATCAGCGTCCACCCAGGAGCCTACGGCTTTGTCCGCGCTGCTACCCTCAAGACGGCGACTGGCGTGTACGAGCGATCCATCACCAAGATGGTCTTGCTGCCTGTGTCGGCACCTCCCGCGGCTCCACCGCCTCCAGAAGACTCCCCGACCGACCAAGGTTTGGCGGGTGGCACGTAGTTCTTCGATCCAGCATCGAGGTGGGCGGATTGTTTGGTTTCGCGCCCGAGCGCGACAGTCGAGTGAGGCGCTGCATGCACTTCCGCCCTGCTCACGGGCTTCCACCTTGCCAGGAGCCGCATCTGCGTTCTGACAATTGAGCACCGCTCTCTAAGACGACCTGACGCCTGTCCCGCTCACACTCAAGACGCCTCTCACGCTGTAATCAACCGTCTTGTAAACCATTAAATAAAGTAGTTTACGCTCACCCGACGTGTTTCACTAAACACCCATACCAATGATAATGAAGATAACTATGCTATAAATCTTTGGGATACTTTCAACTTACAAATGCTTGGGCAGTTTTCTGACTTATATTCAAAGACCGGTGTCTTGCTACAAATTAAAATATTTGAAAACTTTTGAACTAGTGGTCTTGAGGCACATTAATTAGATCAAGCTCATTATTACACAATGCCTGGCCTAACATGTGATGCAGTGTAAAAATTTACAGAAATAAGTCAGATGTGCTAAATATGAGGATCTTTTTATATACAATTACATACATGCATACATACATTCATAGAATCACAGGTTAAATTAGAACTGTTGACTGGCACTGACATTGTTATGTTTATAAAGTGATAAACATCTTATGTACTATGATGTTCATAATTTATATGGATGGGCTATAAAAAAACCATTTCCTTATGCAGGATTTAAATTGATTTAAAATGTCAGTCCAGTTAGTATTTTTAATGTGGCAGATGATGAAAAAACAGGTAACTTACTTAAAGTGGATCTTGACAATCCGACGGCTCTTAATGATGCTTATAAAGATTTACCTTTGTGTGCTGAGCTCATCGCACCTTCAGCGTTCGAGCAAATAAACTGACAACTAGACTATATGATACACAACGATATGTGATTCAGTATTGTGCATTCAAACAAGCTGTTAGCCATGGTCTTGGAAGAAAATTTTTATAGTTTTACGGATTAACGAAAGTCCATGGTTAGAGAAATGAATAGACTTTTACAGCAAAAAGCGAAAAAATGCAAGAAATAACTTCAAGAAGATGTTTTACAAGTTTTTTAATAATGCTGTACATAGAAAAACGTTAAATAATGAGCGTTAACGTATCGATGTATAAACGTATAAAATATTGCCAGGTAGCCAACGTCGGGGCAGGGTCTTACCTGAAAATATTTATTTAACGTAGAAATTGTGAAACGTATTCTGTGAAAAATTGATCATTCCTCTTACAAGGTATGTCGTCAATATATCCGTATAAAATAATACAAGTTAGCCAATGTTGATGCAGGGTCTTACCTGAAAATACTTATTTAACGAAGAAATTGTAAAATGTATACTGCGAAAAATTGATCATTCCTCTTACAAGGTATGTCGTCAATGTATCCGTATAAAATATTGCCAGGTAGTCAACGTCGGGGCAGGGTCTTACCTGTAAGTATTTATTTAACGAAGAAATTGTAAAATGTATACTGCGAAAAATTGATCATTCCTCTTACAAGGTATGTCGTCAATGTATCCGTATAAAATATTGCCAGGTAGTCAACGTCGGGGCAGGGTCTTACCTGTAAGTATTTATTTAACGAAGAAATTGTAAAATGTAAACTGCAAAAAATTAATCATTCCTTTTACAAGGTATGTCGTCAATGTATCCATATAAAAAATTGCCAGATAGTCAACGTCGGGGCAGGGTCTTACCTGTAAATATTTATTTAACGAAGAAATTGTTAAATGTGTACTGCAAAAAATTGATCATTCCTCTTACAAGGTATGTTGTCAATGTATCCTTATAAAATATTGGCAGGTAGCCAACGTCGGGGCAGAGTCTTACCTAAAAATATTTATTTAACGAAGAAAGTGTAAAATGTATACTGCAAAAAATTGATCATTCCTATTACATGGTATATCGTCAATGTATTCGTATAAAGTATTGCCAGAAAGCCAACGTCATGGCAGGGTCTTATCTAAAAATACTTATTTAACGAAGAAATTGTAAAATGTATACTGCGAAAAATTTATCATTCCTTTTACAAGGTATGTCGTCAATGTATCCTTATAAAATATTGGCAGGTAGCCAACGTCGGGGCAGGGTCTTACCTGAAAATATTTAGTTAACGAAGAAATTGTAAAATCTATACTGCAAAAAATTGATTGTTCCTCTTACAAGGTATGTCGTCAATAAATCCATGTAAAATATTGCCAGGTAGTCAACGTCGGGGCAGGGTCTTACCTGTAAGTATTTATTTAACGAAGAAATTGTTAAATGTATACTGCGAAAAATTGATGATTCCTCTTACAAGGTATGTCGTCAATGTATACTTATAAAATATTGGCAGGTAGCCAACGTTGGGGCAGGATCTTACCTAAAAATGTTTATTTAACGAAGAAAGTGTAAAATGTATACTGCAAAAAATTGATCGTTCCTATTACATGGTATGTCGTCAATGTATTCGTATAAAATATCGCCAGGTAGTCAACGGCGGGGCAAGGTCCTAGCTGAAAATATTCATTTATCGAAGAAATTGTAAAATGTATACTGCAAAAAATTGATCATTCCTCTTACAAGGTATGTCGTCAAGGTATCTATGTAAAATATTGCTAGGAACCCATGTCGTTGTGTGTCTCAGACTCATTTAAGACACTCGTATATCAATTTTATTATGATTTTATAAAAAATCTATTTGCAGATCAACGTAAACTCCTATATACAGACACCGACAGTCGTCTACATGAAATGACAAATAAGAATATATACAATGTGATGCGTGAAAGCATCATAAAATTTGAAAGACGTGAGTATCCTATCAATCATGATCTTAACATGCCTCGTAGTAATAAAAAAATTCTTTGCCTTATAAAAGATGAGTACAATGGAAAATTTATATTGGAATTTGTAGGATTGAGAACAAAAATGTATGGTGTAAGGATTCAAGACCAAATGCCATTGAAAAAAGCGAAGGGTGTAAAAAGCTGTATAGTTAAGGACATGACATACTTTGATGATTGCATCAAGTGCTTATGTAAAAATACTTGTATGATTCTAGAGCAAAAAAGTAACTTATCATGGCATCATCAGCTCTTTAGAAAAAAAAAAAAAAAAAAAAAAATGCACTAAGTGCGCATCATGACAAACGCTATTTTTTTATTCTATCATAGGGAAGAGAGATTAGTAAACCAAGTGCAAAAGCTAGAAAGGCTAGCTGTATACAAGAAAGTGTCACAGTCAGCTGAGCTTATTGTTCTCTCAGTCAGAGGTTCAAATTAGACTGGACTAAAAAGACAGTAGAAGTCCCTATGATCATTAGTAGCCGGTTTTCACAACGTTAGATCGAGTAAAAAGCCTCGAGTTGTCACAGGTTAATATAAAAATTTTTTAAAAACTTTTTTCTTTGAACAAAAATTTCTAAAAAAAAAGATTGAGAAGCGTTAATAACAATTATGCATGAAAAGTTTTACAGATGGATCTTGCAGAACTTAATAAAATAGATAACAAAGGTTTTCTGCCAACGAAGAAACCTTCTGAGATGATTTCACATAAAAAAAATATGGTGATTAAACTGAGGAAAGTCAATACAAGATTTAGGTCAAACGTAGTAGCTAATTCGGCTGATGATTTTAAAATATTTTTACCGTATAAAATATGCGTAGCTATGTATGATAATGATGACTTTTATAATGAATTGCTGAATGCTCTTGATGAGTTAAGATTATTTTTACTGAACAATAAAAAACATAATATATTTTTTTTTTTACTGAAAATGAGTAAATAAAATGACAATTTCTTTGAAATTTAAAGCAATTATGTCTTGAATACACATCCAATTATATTGAGTAAGGTTTGTTCCTAATAAAATATTCAACTCTTTACGTACTGTTACAAAATCTTCATTAAAGTTTTTTTTTTAATTAAAAAAAATTTAT
>NW_019384287.1:469664-505027 GCF_000648655.2 Copidosoma floridanum | reverse complement strand
ACATAAGGATATTGCATGATTTTTTTTTATTAAGTTTTATTTGTCTTTTTTTTTATAATTTCCTTTTTGTAATCCTACTATTGCAAGTGTTGTTGATTGTTAAAATCTAACCACTTGACAAGAATTGGCCGTTCACGTCTTCGAAGAACTTTTTCCACCAGGTAAATATCAGAATGTTTTGTTTTTGGGAGTTCCTGTGCGTAAAAACCATCATGGATAGCAGCGTTGTGCATGGTAGCATCATATTAGCCACGAAATTCAAAATTACAACAAGGTAAAGGAAGTTAATTTTGAAAAACAATTCAACTAAGGCATTTGAAAATCGTAAAGAGCCTAAATAAACGTTACTATAGTAATAAAATAATTTTTAAGTAATTTCTTAAACAATAACTGTCAAATTAATGTAACCTCAGATACATGAATATTATTTGAACATTTTAATCAGTTCGGACCTTGCAGAGTTACAATTAGTTCCGAAAATGATTATTGATCATGATGATAACAAAAAGTATGATTTATTTTATAATAAATTAATGTTGTATTGTATGATTTAATGCTGATATAAAACACGTACTGGAGAGTTTGTACATATATGTATAAAAATATATATATGGGGAATTCTTTTTAATATTTACACCGCCTGCTGTCCAAAAATGAAAGCAGCTAAGAAATAATAATAAATCACTATTTTGTAGCTTAAAACCTATAGTTTCAGATAACGAGTGGCTCTTTCCGAAAGTAAAAAATGGCGACTGATGGCATGACTCTGACTGTCGATGAAGACCACAAAAATGTTAAAATAAGCAAATATCTTGAAATCTTATCATATTACATGCCAAAAAAATGTGTAAATATTTTTTTCTTTGGTTGTTTTAGTAAAGTTAAGCATATGCGTTTTAGTATAAGGTCATATTTTGGTTCTAACCTCAAAAAACTGCTCTTAATCGTATTTTTTTGTTAAAATATTTTATGTAGCCATCGAGACAAGCACAAAAATATTTCTTCCATGCGAATTACCTTAAATAAACCTTAATTTTATAAGGTCATCAGTCTGTGAGAAAACAAAATCTGTCCATAACCTATATAAACAGTCATTAACGTCTATTTTGCTAGTATAAACTTCAATTATCGTACTAAGATGAGTCACACTATGAATTTTGTATGAGATGAACTGTGAAAATTAAAACAGTAAGAATTTTAACAAGACACATTAACGAATAATACTAATTAAATATTGTACATCCGTACTCTAGAGATCCTTCAAGCTTTCTTACAGGATCTTTCGGAATTTGTACTAGAGTAATGTTTTCTTAAGTTAAAAATGGTTACATGGTAAATTGTAACTTGACGTAAACAATACTTAATTTATAAAAAATTTTAAATCTCCAATAGGATTATATTGCTATTTAAATCAAAGTACTATAGTTTAATTTAATTAAAGTACTTATTTGTGCTTATTAGATGCTACAATATTTACTTAATACATAGATTCTAAGCATACATTATTCAATCGTTTACTAAAAACAATAGGGCTTGATCAAAAATTCATTTATATTAAGTATTACGATTTTAGAATTTATTCCTCATAATTTATTATTTTATCTTATTTATCGCCCTAAAGTAAGTGACATAAGTGACACAATAAGTTTGCTTATGTGATCCACATTATAAATTGAAACTTAAATTAATTTCATGATTACGCGTTGCAACGTTTATCTCTCGATTCGCTACTAATTTCAATAAACTTGACATAGGCTTATTTGTCATAGTATCAGCTTATTACCAGCAAAATGCTTTTTTATTATTTTAGGAAGAAATAGCTGTAAAGTTAAAAATTAACGAAGTTGGTAAGGTAGAAACTTTAGATAATATACTCAATGCTTTGAGATAGTAAGATTATTTTTAAATTATAGTGAATTTGTTAACTATTTTTCGTCTACGTTATCTACAAATGGCTAATTCCAAATTAAAATCAAGGAAAAGTCGAATTTTGCATTAAATAAGGCTTTATTGTATTTTAATTTAGTATAATCTATTATTATATCATAGAATCTTTTCATTCTTTGATGAAAATTAAATACCACCACTGTCATTTGAGAATCTTTTTATAAGTAGATTTTTATTTTCCAATAATTTAAACGAGTGATTTTTCAGTATTTCTGGTGTAGGAACAGCTGCATCAAATCTTCTTTTTAAACATCTTGTGGACTTATCATGTTCAATTTTACGAAAATAAAATATTTAAATATTTTTTGAGAATCTGTTCATAAGTAGATTTCCATTTACCAATAATTTAAACGAGTGATTTTTCAGTATTTCTGGTATAGGAACAGCTGCATCAAATCTTTTTTTTTAAACATCTCTTGGACTTATCGTGCTCAATTTTACTAAAATAAAATATTTCAATATTTTTAAGATGATTTTTCGACCATTTAAATAAAGATTCGGGCTTGAATATTGCTTCTATCGGCTTAGCCGTTAGGCTAGTTTGATAAGCCTCTCTTTTGAATGTGGCTCCAATTCCATCATACGCACTTTTCCCGTGAGCAGTTGTAGTATAGTGCCATTCTGCTTGAACACCAAAGTCGTGCTCATGATTGACGAGATTTGAAATCTGATATTTGTTTCTAAAGTGTTGTTTCGCACCATCAGTAATGTAAATTATCTTCTTAACATTTTTCACTTGTTTTTTAATTTAAGAAATCAGTTGCTTTTGTACAGTTTATACTGCAGCAGTGTCGTGTCTTGTACTATCTGATAAAAAAACATAACTTTTGTGGCTTATTTGGTCACTTTCTTTGAAATAATATATAATGGGAAAAATTGTGCACTGTGCATTATTAAAGTGAAACGCTTGCAAAGTATCTTGCACAACATAGGAGTAATTTTCTGAGAAATCAAACATAATAACTACTTCGTAATTAGAAATATTACTTTTAATATATTTGATATATTCTAACTGCATTTTAGTAATAAATGAGTGTGGCTTGAGTACTTGTAATTTATAACACAGATCGTCGATAAATTCACTAACATCAAATGTCACAGTCAGCAATGTCGCTCTGTCTATTGCTGTCCATGTACTATATTGTATTTGTTCCATACCAAAGTTCCTGAAGGCCTCGGTCAATATACCTAATAACTGTGTAATATTTAGACAACTTTGACAATCATTTGAATAACATGAGTTTGTTGGATTTTTGCAAACAATCAAACTTAGAAGATCCTTGTAATTTTCAATCGGTTTTTCAAAATTTTTCGCCACGTTTACTATATCTATTGCATCTAATTGAAGCTTTACATTCTGATGTATAGTGCAAACACACACGGAATGAGTTCCAATTGCTCCTGGTAAAATGCAATGTTTGGGTCGCAGTTTTGCAAAAGCACTACAACTAATTAAAACATTGGGATGTACCTCTTTAAATAAATTAAACAGTTTTTTTAGGCCAAACATTGAAAGACGTTTCTGAAAATAAATACATTTGTCATCAATTTTAGCTGATACAACATCTTTCATTCCAATCATAATTCTACTAATGGAATCCTTATTGAAAAAATTATTTATGGTCATCATGTGAGTATCTGATTTACGTTTTCTGATTTCGTACTAATGTGATTGTTTCACCGAAAATCTCTCCACTTTTTCTAAGTTCTCAAGCTTTTCTTGCTAAATATTTTGTTGTATCGAAAACTTTTTCTATTTTGTTGATACTCCAGAACTCTGGACATAAAGTGAGAATTCGAACTTTCAATGGATCGGTACTTGTTAATCCTGAAAATTTATTTTTTAGCTCTTGAAATAGTTCTCCTGCTTCTTGAAGAAAAGGCTTCGAACTATCATCCACATTTTTACAATAGTCGTAAGAATCGTTAAGATCGATTTCTGTTGTATCATCACTGTGTATGTCTGCATTTGCACGAAGAGTATCCATTGATCTATCACTTGCACGTTTTCATGAACTCCCCAATCGATAATTATTACATACATGACGATCGTTTGGCAGATTGGGCTTCTTTTTTAATAAATCTAATGAAATTTTTCTTAAGTTTAAGCCCTTATGTGGCTGTACTTCTTAATCTGCGTACGGATTTATGCATCGAACACGATGAATCTTATCTGCCATTGTCAAAATCTGGAATTTTTACTTTGTATCAAAAACTGTCGGAGGTCTAATGGAAAATGAAAGACTATATCGTAATATCGGCTATGGACAAAATTTTTAGGTATCGCCCTCTTCTCCTCCAGTGAATTGTTTTAATTAGTTTTAAGAAAATTTATTAGCATCAATAAATATTAGAAACAAATCTATAAGATGCAGATCGAGGTCAACTCAGAAATTCAAATATTAAAAAATTTTTGTACATATCAAAAACACAAGTATATGATTCTATTTAAAGGACGTTTTCATCAAAATTTAATTATCGCAATACCTAATTCTAATTGTAAATATTAGAATAACCACAAAGTAAATAAAAATTTTAGGGTACAACAAAAAGGTAACCAACGCAGAACATATATTTTTCTTGTATGTCTTACTCCGAATAACTATTCGCGTAATAGCTGACAGTTTATCTTCGGGCGTCTCTTCAAGTTACGCAACGCTTGCTACATAAGTATAGAGTAAATCAATGTATGTATATAAAACGGCTATACTTAAGCGATAATCATGGGATAATTTACCGCATTTTTGTGAAATCAGGCCTGTAGAATTATATGTACAATCAAAATATACTTACAACAAACAGCACCTGTAAAAATATATAATTCTGGTGATTATATCTTGGTTGAGAGAAGATTGTGAATTACTTTGATTTTAATTAGCAATATAATACTATTGGGAATTAAATTCCTATATCAATCAAGTATTTTTCATATCAAGTTAAAATAAACCATGCAACAGTTTTTTAATAAAAAAGACTTTTCTCTAGTACATATACTAAAAGATCCTGCAGGAAAACTTGCAGGATCTCTAGAAAAAGGGTGTATAATATTTTATAAGTATTATTTAATAATGTATATGGTTGAAATTCTTACTGGCTGTATTTTTACAGTTCATCTCGTACAAAATTAATTGTGTCACTTATATTACAACGAAGAATAAAGTTTATGAGGAAATATCGCACAAAGCTCATCCATCAGATGGCGCAACGATGCCTAAGCGATTCACGTGGACTAGTGAACCTATATATACGATAGTGTTATATGCCGTCTATATATAGAACCATCGTATATATAGACACACTAGTCCACGTGAATCGCTTAGGCACAGCCACGCCATCTGATGGATGAGCTTTTTGAAATATGCCCTCATACTAGCATAATAGACGTTAATGACTGTTTATATAGGTTATGGACAGATTTTGTTTTCTCACAGACTGATGACCTTATTAAATTAAGGTTTATTTAAGGTAACTCGCATAGAAGACATATTTTTGTGCTTGTCTCGATGGCTGCATAAAATATTTTAACAAAAAAATACGATTTAGAGCATTTTTTTGAAGTTAGAACCAAAATATGACCTTATACTAAAACGCATATGCTTAACTTTACTAAGACAACCAAAGAAAAAAATATTTACACATTTTTTTGGCTTGCAATATGATAAGATTTCAAGATATTTGATTATTTAAACATTTTTTGCGGTCTTCATCGACAGTCGGAGTCATGCCATCAGCCACCATTTTTTATTTTTGGAAAGAGCCACTCGTTATCGTAAACTACAAGCTTCAAGCTACAAAACAGTAATTTATTATAATTTTTTAGATGCTTCCATTTTTGGACAGCAGGGGGGGGGGTTAATATTAAAAAGAATGTCCCAAATATATATGTAGCACCGGTTTTATCGATTGAAAGTTGGCAGCATCTTGCAATCTAGCAGGCAGCTAGAATGAGGCATTCGATAACGTGCTTTACGTTTATTTACATTGTTGGCAATTGTTGTGGTATTTAAACTGAATCTTTTAATTGACAATTTTTATATTATGATTAATTAGTTTCCTACGGTCGTAGAAGATTAAGTGCCCAGCATACTAGACGCTTGTCAAGTTTAAAATGGATTAACCTCTAAGGTCAGATAAGTAAGAACATTCATTTGTACAACAAATATCCTCTTGTGGGATAAATTATGTCTTTACAGTAGGATGAATTCACTTTCTTGAAAACGAGATTTTCAGATATAATTTGCAACAGTTCATTTAAAGAATCAATTCCAAGCCAGCAAAAGAGAAATGTCATCTGTTAAAGGACAATTGCAGCTTCTACACTTGTATTAATTAATCAAGAGCTGAATGAAGTAGAAACATCCATGAAATTGTGACATTTTGGTTCTCTACAGCACTGTAACCAAGTTATTTTTAATATGATACACTATGAGAATTGTTTTTTCAGCCAAAGTAAAATGAATTATAAGCTGCTTAGATATTACGAGCTTTAAAGTTCAAAGTAAGTTTGAAGTTTAAAGGGCTCACGTTTAACCAGACAGTCTCAACAAATCTTTGAGCAATCTATAATTGCAGTGTTATTATTTTTAGTTGACGACTGATTAATCTTTGTCATCATCACTACAAATGCTCTTATTATTCATTTACGTAGGCTTCAAATACGGTTCATGACTTCTAGTTGATACTAAAAGTCTTAATAAAGTTCATGTGGAGGATCATCGAAGTGACTGATTAGAACCTGGAGATGCCACATGTCACCTGGCAAAAAATTACGAAAACTTCTGAAGCCATCCTAATGGATCATGGAGAAATTGACAAGAAACAACATCATTCATAAATTTGGGACACTTTTTTCTCCACAATTTTGTATCAAAGTATTTTTCAGTATAATAAACTTAAAATTTTTCTTTTTTTTCAGCAAAAGTGCAATGAATAATAAACTATTTTATTTATTGCACTTGCTTTTACATTGGTTGACAATTAACTTTAAACATTAATTATTAATTATAAAGTTTTTATAAATAAGCAGGCCGTCTAGATCAATCTTCGGGCCCTTTTTAATTTTAGACAGCTTTCTTCAATAATCGCCCGATTCATTTCTGCCACGACAACTAGAAATAGTCATAGTTTTTTTGGTTACGTAGGCTTCAAATACGGTTGATGACTTCAAGCTTATATTAACAGTCTGGATGAAGTTCGTGTGGAGGATCAGTTTGATCGGAGTGACTGATTAGTACTTGGAGATGCCAGATGTCACTTGGCGAAGAATTATAAAAACTTCTAGACTCATCCTCCATTGAATTTTGATTATTATTTGTAACTATCAACTGATGAATCTCTGCCATGGCAGCTGCAAAGTTCTCATGTTTTTTTCTTTACGTAGGCTTCCAACGTTGTTCGTAACTTTTACTTTATACTGAAAGTCTGGATTCAGTTGTTTTGGAGAATGAACTTTATCGGAGTGACAGGGACTGCCAATTACTTGGAGATGCTCAAATTTTCTTGTCTATGAATAAGTGATGATTTTGGATTTAATTTTGTCAATCAAGAGCTAGATGCAATCGAAAATGGATCCCTAAAATTGGGATAATTTTTTTACAATACTGCATCTAGTTATATTTAAGTGGGATGAACTTTAATTTGGCTTTTTCTTTATTTAATTACTATTTTTATTTTTGTTTTTTTCTATCAAAAGTGTTATAAATACCAAGCAGCTTACTTCATTGCACTAGCTTTTGTATTTAACAGCAATCAAGTAAAAAAATTCCACATCAAATTTAAAGTGTTCGTAAGCTCAATTAGGTAGGCTACAGACATTTTTCGGCCTTTTGTAAATGTAGTATTTTTTCTTACTGTCGATCGATCAATCTCTTTTACTTGTACTAGTTGTGGACAGGTTTTTTAGTAATTTTGTTCTGAAATTTGATTCGTGATTTTTAATTTATACCCAAAGTCTAGATTTAGTTCTTTTGGAGGATCAATTTCATCGAAGCGAGAGAGAAAGATTGCTGACTACCTAGAGATGCAAGCAACAATTGTTCTTGTCATATTCTGGATAATGTTATCCTTTTGTTTTAATAACAAATTTCAGAACTCTTTTATTAAGATAACACAATGAGCTTTACACTGGAATTGATGGAGTTAATTTTTTTATTAAGTTTTATTTGTCTTTTTTTTTATAATTTAGTGTCCCTCATTGTATGTATGACATTCTTTTTATACTGTTAGTCAAGAATTTAACTTTTAAACTGGAATATTTACAACCATAAAAAATTAACTATAATAATCATACGATACAGATATTTCAGCTATTTTGCAGTAACAAAACAAAACATGCTATGATTAAATCTTTTTTATTGGTTTATTGTATTATATGAGTAAAAAGTAAGTTGCAGCAAGTTATTTCCAAAATCAGTCTGCTACTTCAGGAATTATAAGAATTACCTTATGTTCGCTAACATTGGCACTTGACATGCAGCTGCAATACAAAATATAACTGAATTACAATTACAGAAACTACTTTAATCATTTATATTACAACAACGACGTACCGTTTCGAAAATACTTGAAATGTATGACATTTTTTACTCATACCTACGTTGTCTGTGGTCGATATTTTGCTGGTTGCAGTATCTTGAAAATGGTGTTGATAATATTACTCGTGATGTCACACCTCCTTGGCGTTGTCTACCTTTCAACAATTCAGTTTTGTGTCATTACTTCTGCTACGTAGTTTCTTTCCCAACTAGGTACATTAATTACTTTAAATGTGAGGAAAGAAAAGTACATTACGCCTGTAGGACGCAAAGTACGAACTTGAGTACCCGAAGGGCATGATTGTCATACGTTTGGGCTAAAGTCGCATGTAGTGTTTTTTTTTACCGTAAGCGCGCAGTGAAACTGCGGTTTTTTGCCTTCGGGCCCCACTTTGCATTTATTGTTCCAGGATACAAAGAACTTAGATGTGACTCGGGCACATATATGTACAAATACCACACCCCTTGGGTGCTTAAATTCGTACTTTGCTCCCAAGAGATGTACTGTACTACTTCCTTTCCTTAGCTGCACGCAAAATTATGTATACGCACTACGAGAGGCAGTAAAAAACGATTAGACGATTTAGCATTTTTCATTGCCTCCTGCAGTGCGTATATAACTTATCGTACCGCTGAAGAGAGGAAAGGGTATTTTTTTCAATAAACAATAACATAATTCTACACTTTCACACGGCAACTTAAAAATTCTAAGTTTAAAAATTTATTTTTATTTATCCAGCCCATAATTGATGTTTTTAAGAATACGGCGGTGTATAGGAGCGGCGTCATGAGTAATATTTTGAAAATCCGTATTCACAACGTGTTTTTCTATTTGTTAAAGATGGTCATGAATATCTGAGGAAAATATTTATAGCCAAGTATGAACGTTTATAATATAATTCAGTGGATTAGGTACTAAAGTGTTCAAGGTATATTACGTGATCATTATTTATGTAATGTTCTTCATTGTGTGGATTTTATGATGTGATTTGACAGAACATAGTCATCCAGCAAAGTAAGCAAAGCAGCATTTCTCCGTTATAATTAGAATGAAAGTACATAAATATTCCTTCTCCATGATTGACTTTAAGCACTACATCATAAAATGTCTAAATGTTGTTCCTTTTCACCGCGACGCTCGCAATAAGTTAATAAAGAAGGACTTAGGATTTATAATTTTTTGACACAATACAAAGGAATTTCCAGCAGCAATAGTCCAATAACAATTTCTAGCTTTTGAAAATACGTGAGAAACTTATAGCAATTTCAGATTATTTGTAAGATGTTTTCAATACATTATTTAAGTTTTTATTTTTTTTGGCAATGCTGGTAATTGTTTAATTAATTTAACATTCATAAGAGCAAAAAAATCCGATTTTCAATTAATGACTATTAGGTATTTTTCTGTTTATTCCTGGAATAACTTGTTTTGTGACCCTATTCGTTCTTACATAATTTTATGTATTTAATATTTATATTTGAAGTACGTATTTATTTAGTTACAAATATTAATTTTATTAGTTAAGGCTACAAATTACCAAAAAACAAAATAAAATAAAAATACTGTATGAATATATCACTGATAGAAATAAATAAAATGAAAGTTATGTAATATAGTAATTTATACAGTATAGAATAGTATTATTAATCTCAACTCTGATAATCACATCAATTCTTGAAGAGAAACATTATACCCAGAGCACGATGCAACAGAGACAGAGCTTAAAAAATTAAACATACTAATGAATGTATACAAACTTTGAAAATTTTCTCTTGCACTCTGAAAATTTTTGTACAAATACTTGGAGAGTAGTACTTTCGAGTAGAATAAATTAAAAAATTTTAAAAAGTGGGAGACTTTGAGAAAAACTAACCTCAACTTTCAGCTCGTTTTTCACTATGACAAAATTTTTTCAAGTAAAAACTAAAGACACCATTAGAAAGAGCAACTCAAAATCTATCGGTTTATGTATTCTGATTATTTTTGAAGCTTTTTCCCTTCTTGTGTGAGCGAGTTGAAAAGAGCGCATTTTAGTGGAAAACGTGTAGAGCGCACCTGGTGGCAAGCTTTCCATGGACGTGCTAGTATATGTGATCTGAGTATAATTTCTTATCTCCTTAGTTACGTAAATTCGTATATGATTTCTCATGCTACTGTGAGAAGATAGGATTACTTTCCCTTCACGCAGCGAGATGAAAGTGCCCGCAAGCAATTTGTAGTACATTTTTATTGAATCGAAGTGTAACATTTTTAACAATATGTTATGAGTTCAGCTGTTTATTTAAATATCTCATAATATTTTTTAATTGTTTTGTAGATAATAGTATAAATAACAAAGAAATATTCTTTTTAAAAGGGATGGACTAAAAATCTATCAATAATATTACCCGAGTAGAATATACCACGTAACATAAGGATATTGCATGATTTACTATGAATGTAAACTTACAGAGCTTTTGGATTGCTTGCTGCCACTTTTTGAAATGACAGAGTCATTGTCTCCACCAGATGTTTTCTTCGTTTTTCGTGTCTTAGCCATTTGTCAGAAATTAAAGTATTTGAAAAATTGTGCACAGTGTACTAATTTTTATTTACAAAATCAGAGCTCTTGCTCGGTGAAGACACGTACACATCATTCAAGACTAATTACTTTCTGGTTGCAGCTTTTTCAATAAATGCTACTTTTCATAAATACATCATGAACTGCGTTACTTGCCGTAACAAAGCTCTAGTTTCATTGTAATTCGTACAGACCTAATAGACAGACCTTATAGAAGAGACTGTAAGATAGTAAATGTAGAAATATTTCCAATTAAACGATTGTACTGTCAGAACTTAAAAAAAAATGCGCAGAATAATATCCGGAAGTCTTAATACATAAGATTGAGAACGTTGGTGTTAGTAAAAAATATTTTTTTTCTTCATTTTTTAGTAAATTTTTATCAAACATTTTGCTTTTGACTCCTCTAAAATTAAAAGAAAGAGAAAGTTTTTACGGAAAACCCATTGCTGAAGACCACATGTCATTACTTTTTGTATTTAGAGTTTTAATTGTATCTGAAGTTTCAAATGTTGGAATCCAACGAAAATTCAAAGTTATTTTATTTGGTTTAACAACTAAGTAACTACCAGAAATACATTATACAAACATATAATATAGTCAATAATAATAAGAACCATATTTGCACGACAGATAATTTTGAAAAACAATGAACGTCAAAAATAACCGAACCTGTTTTATACAAATCTCTAATTTTTGTCGATAGTATTACATGCGATAATTAGCAAACCTGTTTGTGGCACATCAGTTAATTTATAAAATCACCGAAATTCCACAGCAATTTTTATCATCAGTAAAATCTGCTTTATTTATCATCAGTAAAATCTGCCTCACAATGAAAAATAGAAAAATTGAGGTAGCTGTATTACCTTCAAATCATCCCCAACGGTACAAAAAATACAAAACTGTTCCATAGACAGATTCTCTTTGAGATTCTTTGAATGGCAAGTGGTGAATCAGCAGTCAAAAATCGTGTAAGGTTTATTGCACCCCATAAAAAACACCACCTACGGTGACTTTTATGATAATTTAGAAAATGTAATATTGTACTTTTAAAACCATCTTTACAAGGGCTTAAGGATCGTTAATTACGATTCTGTACTCGGAAATCACGTAAGGAAGATTGCACCCCATTGAAACCACCCCTACAAAAGACAGAAGTAGAAAAATAATTTAATTTAAAACGTAACAATGAAAATTATCTCTTTGAAGTTCAAATAAAAAAAAAAAAAAATGTGTCAGGATTGATTCATCCCCTACACCATAAGGACGGACGGAAATAATAACAATAAAAAAAGGTATAATTTACTGTTGGACATCGTCTGTCAGTGTTTCTTAGGATTTTCTGCTTATAAATCAACGATGAAAAAACGTGTGAGGGGGTACTTTCACTACAGGAAAACCAGTCCTAACAGTATGGTAAGTTCAAACCTGGTTTCACCTCGTAAATAATTTTTCAGGCTTTAATAAGATCCGGAACCGAGGTAAATGGTGATAACACAATAAAGGTGCAAGTGCTCGGCAAACAGTTTTTCGACTACCATTCAAACAAATCAAAATAAACCCAGCTACTATTTTAGTATGTTATGAATTTAATTTTGGCGAGTATGTCTAAATTTTTTTAAAATTTCAAATCATTCGGAACCAAGGTAAATGGTGATAACACTATGAAGGTGCAAGTGCATGGCAAACAGTTTTTCGACTGCATTTAAACAAATCAAAATGAACGCTCGAAACGGCTTGAAGAGCTGCTCATTGTTTGTCTGTGATGCCATCCAAGATTCTTAGTTGATACACTAAGTTCTTATTAACAGAAGTCTCTATATCTAAACTGTATTTTTCTCCTCATTCCAAGGGTCCCGGTCATTGAGCTCAAACGGTCTATGAGCACGCCAAGAAAAGTTGACAGTCGCGGTCTGTTATTCCAGCGATAATAACCCGGGGTTATTCGCCATTTTATTAATTAATACGTCATAAAATAATAGGACAAGTGCCAATCACTAGGTGAAATGGGCCACCTACTGGCCCCTTACTAAACTAATAAAAAAAAAATCCTAAGCGTTAATCACCTGATAACATGGCACGCTTACCGGCCACTTTATTAATTAGTATAATAAAGCAATAAATAAGAACCCAAGCGCCAATCATTAAGTAATCTGGAGCACTTACTGCCCACTCTATCAATCTATTAACTGTAACATAATAATACAAGTGCTAATCACCAAATAACCTTGGACACTTACTGGCTACTTCATAAAAAAGTAATAATTAAAAAACATTAAATAACCTGAGCACTTATCACCAGGTAAAACGGGGCACTTACTGACTACTCTATAAGTTTGTAAGTTAGTTTAGTTGAGTATTAGTGACAGTTAAGCGCTGCAGGTTATCTGGCAACTGGACATTGTGTTATTAATTAATGCTGTATTAATTAATTACGTAGCTAGTAACTGCCCCGGGATACCTGGTTATTGGCGCTCATAGTGTTTATAAGAATTTTTAAGTTTAGACAAACTTGCGCAAAAGTTAATGTTTGGCCAAGCTTGGCCAAGCTTGGGCAATGAGAAAATCCCAAACTTGAGTTCTTGATTGACTGGCGTTCAGCTCAAGTTTGGCTAATGTTCAGACAAGCTTTATAATACCGTTTGCTACAGTTGTGCTTAAGTTTATCGTAACTCATGCGAACATTCCCCTTATTTTTGCGCAAGTTTCGCTGATCTTTGTCCGATACTTTGTACAAGAATTTTGGTGGATGTTTGGCTCAACTTTAGCGCTAGATTCTCTTTTGAGAACTTAAATGGCATCCTAAAAAGTTACGTACATGGATCAAATAATCCTCAGCTACAAATTATTTCTGCTGTAAAAACTGATATATCTTTTGCTGAGATCAAAGATAAACTTATAACAATAAATAGTCCAGTATATGGTTCTTGTGATAACACAGAAAAATATTAATTGACGGAATGTAGCGAAAAAGTTTAGCCAAACATCCACGAAAATTCTTTTACAAAGTTTTGGACAGAGATCAGTGAAACTTGCGCATAAATAAGGCGAATGTTCGCGTTAGTAACGGCAAAGTTAAGCACAACTGTAGCGAATGGTATTACAAAGCTTGTCTGAACATTAGCCAAACTTGAGCTAAACGCCAGTCAATCAAGAACTCAAGTTTGGTATTTTCTCATTGCCAAGCTTGGCCAAACTTGGCCAAACATTAACTTTTGCGCAAGTTTGTCCAAACTTAAAAATCTTTACTTGGAAATTGAATATATTCAATAATTTGTTATTTAATATAGAGGCCAGTAAGTACACCGCTTTATTAATTAATAAATACACTGTCCATTAATCGCCCTGTATTACCTAGTGTTTGGCACTTGTGTCATTTATTATTTTTTTAATTAATTTATTAAGTAGCAAGTAAGTGCCCTGGGTAATCTGGTAATTGGCAGTTGTGTTATTATTTAATGCTGTATAATTAATAAAGTGTCCATGAAGTGCCCCAGGTTACGTGGCAATCAGCACTTGGGTTATTACTTAATACTTTAATAATTAATAAAGTGGCCAGTAAGCTCTTGGTGATTGGCGCTTGTGATATCAATTAACAAAGTGGCAAGTAAGTAGCGTATAATTCCGGGTTATTATCGCTGGAATAGCGTATCACGACTATTGATTGTTCTTGACGTTGTGCTCATTGACCGATTGTGGTAAAAGAGTTTTTTTGTACGCTCAATTCTTTGGACCTTTTTTCCAAGTAATTCTTAATTAATAGGTTTGACAACGATGGAATTGTAGCTTTTTACAACTAAAATAAAATTAGATGTGTTTAATGAGCGTAGAAAAATTATGAATACAAGTTTATTAATAAAAAGTATCAAAAATAGCTTAAAAGTAGCTTCTCTCGCAAAAAACACTCTACAACTTTTTACGAAATAATGATTAATGGGACTGTTACCGCCTAAATCCTGGAGATTTTCATAATCAATAACACTAGATATATTTCATTAACGTAGGAAAATTATAAACAACGATTACTTTATAATAAAGCGTCGGAAACTGTAAAAAAGTATGTTTTCTTATCCCTCTGGCGCGGTGCTGTGCACTTTAGGGCACACGTTCTGCCCACCAATTACTAGAGCTAAAGCTAGCCACTGTACTATATGAAAGGGTCAATAAAAAAAATTGTTAATCATGAAAAAAGACTGAAACAGTTTAGAGTATCGTATAATTTTATAAACTGTTGTTTATTTTTTAAAGAAACCTTATGTTTATGCGGAATTAACATTCAAAAAACTTTTAAGTTTAAGATTTTTTTCTGCAAGTGCTACTTTTCAAAATATTGAACGCTCCCGCCCCTTCCCCCTCAAAAATGAAAAGAAGTAATAGTACACTAAATATCAATTTTCTTGAGCCAGTGTTTTGACACTACAGGATGTTATTCTGCGTATTTTTATTTAAATTGTTGAGACCAAAATAGTTAAAGTGAGAAATACTTCTACTCTCGACACTTATAGCACCCTAATTACGAGTTATATTTTTTGCTTAACATGCGTTATTTACATCTTTTTTGTCTGAATCTTCAAGTTACAAAGTTTTGTACATGCATTTTTTGAAAATTCGATGAGGGACCTTATTGCTTCAAACATGTTATTTGTGATGAAAAAATTGCTTTAATTTACATTCGATTCAATAGTTTTTTTACATTTTTTTTCTTAACCAATATGAATTCCTTAAAAACGTAAGGTGTAGAGGATCGAATGTTTCTATGCAGCCACTTTAAAAATTATAAACTGCCACTAAAAATAAAAGTTGGAAAATTTGAAACGTATGAAATTTCACTCTATTACTAAATATACGTGTATTATGGCACAGTGGTAATGGTGAAACTTTATTTTTTTAAGGGTTGGTCAAGGAAACGAACCTCTTTGACGTTGTTCAATGACAAAGCGGCAAGTCAAATGATACCCCACCTAATCGGTCTGTTTCCAGCTCATTTGCCTGCACTACTTATCATCAAAAATCAAAATTATTTTTAATCCGTTTTTTGTTGTCCTCACGAAACTACTTCATCGACGAGATGACCACAAATTTTATCGTATTGCACGTGAAATATGATACACTTGAGAAAAAAATTCAATCACATTTGTCCTTCTACGCGTTATTAGGGAAAAATAAGTGATATCCACTTACAAGAAGGTAGTAATCTCGTTGGGAACACCTGACTTCACTGCAGCACTTCTTCACTCGTTGATGTTGCGTGAAATCGAATTATGTCCTATTGTTTTGCTGCACATCCCGCGAATTTTTCTAAGTAAAGAGAATAAAGAATTTTGGTTATTTATCCAATCAACCGTAAAAAAACGTGTGGACACAAGGCGATATTGGAGCTCAGGACAGAATTTTTTCACATGCCCTTTCTGTCAAACGCACATTGGTGGCTGTACGTAGTAGATAAGGCCAATAAGATTACCGTTTGTCAAGATCCATCTGGAGAGGTGATAACAAAAGAAGTTGATGACAAATTCAGACAATTTTCGTTAAAAACCGAAGCAAGCAATATTGGTTGGCAACACCACATGTACAATGCGCCTCATCCCTTGCAAAATGACTCAAACAATTGTGGAATATTTGTAGTGTATTACATTGTTTGTCTTACGCGTAGTATTCATTTCGACCATGACTTTGACCCGAATAATTATAGCATAGAAGTATAAAAATTACTGCTAGAAAATGCTGAGGGCATGACAAAAGTATGTATGTATTGTTTCAGGAGTATTAAAGATGAAAAAGTTGCGTACCTTATATACAAGCGTTTTGTTCACAAAAATTGTTATGGTAATGGCGGTGAAAATGCAGAGATAATTAAAAAATACTTATGTACTATGTGCACTAGATATACAAAAATTTGTTGATATCTAAACTGCATCTTAAATAAGTTCTACAACTCAAATTATATGTAATTCTCAGTAACTTTGTTTTCAAAAGACAGCCGTACAGTGTCACTGTTAACTGGAATAATCTTTAAAAGTAATAGTAGTCAGCCTCATTGCTTCAAAACCCATGAACTTAATAAAAAATTTTACTTCATCAATTCCAGTTCAAAGCTTATTGTGTTATCTTATTAAAAAAGTTCTAAAATTTGTTATTAAAACAGAAGGATAACATTATCCAGAATATAACAAGAACAATTATTGCTTGCATCTCTAGGTAGTCAGCAATCTTTCTCTCTCGCTTCAATGGAATTGATCCTCCGAAAGAACTGAATCTAGACTTTGGGTATAAATTAAAAATCACGAATCAAATTTCAGAACAAAATTACTAAAAAACCTGTCCACAACTAGTACAAGTAAAAGAGATTGATCGATCGACAGTAAGAAAAAATACTACATTTACAAAAGGCCGAAAAATGTCTGTAGCCTACCTAATTGAGCTTACGAACACTTTAAATTTGATGTGGAATTTTTTTACTTGATTGCTGTTAAATACAAAAGCTAGTGCAATGAAGTAAGCTGCTTGGTATTTATAACACTTTTGATAGAAAAAAACAAAAATAAAAATAGTAATTAAATAAAGAAAAAGCCAAATTAAAGTTCATCCCACTTAAATATAACTAGATGCAGTATTGTAAAAAAATTATCCCAATTTTAGGGATCCATTTTCGATTGCATCTAGCTCTTGATTGACAAAATTAAATCCAAAATCATCACTTATTCATAGACAAGAAAATTTGAGCATCTCCAAGTAATTGGCAGTCCCTGTCACTCCGATAAAGTTCATTCTCCAAAACAACTGAATCCAGACTTTCAGTATAAAGTAAAAGTTACGAACAACGTTGGAAGCCTACGTAAAGAAAAAAACATGAGACCTTTGCAGCTGCCATGGCAGAGATTCATCAGTTGATAGTTACAAATAATAATCAAAATTCAATGGAGGATGAGTCTAGAAGTTTTTATAATTCTTCGCCAAGTGACATCTGGCATCTCCAAGTACTAATCAGTCACTCCGATCAAACTGATCCTCCACACGAACTTCATCCAGACTGTTAATGTAAGCTTGAAGTCATCAACCGTATTTGAAGCCTACGTAACCAAAAAAACTATGACTATTTCTAGTTGTCGTGGCAGAAATGAATCGGGCGATTATTGAAGAAAGCTGTCTAAAATTAAAAAGGGCCCGAAGATTGATCTAGACGGCCTGCTTATTTATAAAAACTTTATAATTAATAATTAATGTTTAAAGTTAATTGTCAACCAATGTAAAAGCAAGTGCAATAAATAAAATAGTTTATTATTCATTGCACTTTTGCTGAAAAAAAAGAAAAATTTTAAGTTTATTATACTGAAAAATACTTTGATACAAAATTGTGGAGAAAAAAGTGTCCCAAATTTATGAATGATGTTGTTTCTTGTCAATTTCTCCATGATCCATTAGGATGGCTTCAGAAGTTTTCATAATTCTTCGCCAGGTGACATGTGGCATCTCCAGGTTCTAATCAGTCACTTCGATGATCCTCCACATGAACTTTATTAAGACTTTTAGTATCAACTAGAAGTCATGAACCGTACTTGAAGCCTACGTAAATAAATAATAAGAGCATTTGTAGTGATAATGACAAAGATTAATCAGTCATCAACTAAAAATAATAACACTGCAATTATAGATTGCTCAAAGATTTGTTGAGACTGTCTGGTTAAACGTGAACCCTTTAAACTTCAAACTTACTTTGAACTTTAAAGCTCGTAATATCTAAGCAGCTTATAATTCATTTTACTTTAGCTAAAAAAACAATTGTCATAGTGTATCATATTAATAATAACTTGGTTACAGTGCTGTAGAGAACCAAAATGTCACAATTTCATGGATGTTTCTACTTCATTCAGTTCTTGATTAATTAATACAAGTGTAGAAGCTGCANCTTTTTTTTTTTTTGGTTTGGTGTACACCATTTAATATTTAATATTGCAGGATTGAACGAGTAAGACCTTGAAACTTTTAGCTTTTTTTTTAAATCAAATTTCAAAGGGTAACATCAATAACACTTTATCAATTTTTCTCCCAAAAGAAGGGAAAGAGAAAAAAAAAAAAAAAAGGAAACCACGAGCAAGTGAAATTGTAAAATTTGGAGCAGAGCGTTAAAGTGGCGCGTCAGACAGAGCAGTGTATAATGATTTTACCTGAGAGAACGACAATCGTTTTCCCCGCCCGTAGGCCTCGAACGCGTTCCTGATGACGACGAGAGAGCTGCACCCCAGAGAGTCAGAAATTAAGAGAGGCATGACGCATGCTACGTGCCATGCATATGCATATATATACACACACACAAACACTTCAGTACATGCTTTATATCAGCATTAGATCATACAATATAATATTAATGAATTACAAAATGAATCATCCTTTTTGTTATCGTCATGATGAATAATCATTTTTGGAACTAATTGTAACTCTGCAATGTCCAAAATGATTAAAATACGCTTTTTACGCTTTTTAAATACCTTAGTTGAATTGATTTTCAAAATTAATTTTATTTTTTTTCTTGTAATTTTGAATTTTGCGCCTGATATTATGCCACAATGTACAACCCTGAGGGATAGATTGGTCTTGAGAATGTTTAAGATATTATGTAGTTGGAGTCCTTTCTACTACAAAAGTGATCTTAAATTATTTTGTTGACCAATCGGGAGCACAACACTCTTTAAATGCTTGTTTTATCTTGCTTACGTGTACTTTATCACCAACTTTGAATTTCGGTTTTGGTTTGCTGCTATGTTCACAATTTTTTTTTAAATTTTGTCAGGACTTGAATTTCGTTTGGAGCAGGAACCCATTTTGGTTTGACACTAATTATTTCATGTTTTTAATTATTATACTATATAATTAACGCTTGTAAAATATAAAAGTACTTGTAATTGCCTTGTAACCTAAACTGTTTCCAATTTAGGTCGTTTAAAGTGCGATTAAACAGTTTGCATATAGATGCTTTGATATTACAGTAAGTTCAGTATAAGTTTACTCCGTATTTTTGCATTAGATTCTGAAACTTCTTATTGTAGATTTTTTTGCGGTCGTCAGTTTGCAAGTTTACTAGTAAATTTTAATTCTTTTACTATACTGCATCGCTGTTGACACTATTTTACCAGTTTTTTTCTTGATTGGTACAGCCCATGCATACATTGGAAAAAACATCTATTAGAGTAAGTATGTACCTATAACCTTTGTTTCTACTAGCATAATGTTGCATCTCAACAAGGTAAGTCATTGGAAATAACGATTTGAACATTATAATTTTATTATGGTCAAAATATTTTAGTTAATTCCCGAGTTCGTATGTTCTATTTGTTTTTGTACTAAATACATTTAATTTAATAACTTTTTAATCGTTATTAGGCATTTGCAACTATAACTTCCTGAATAAGTTTTCATCGATTTAAAGATTTTTAGTCATATACTAAATGGTATTATTTATTTTATTAGTATCTTCCTTCGTAACATCATCACTTTGATTGACAGTGGACTCAAACACCATGCTATTATTTATTATCGTTGGGTGGCTTCATAGTTTCTTCTTTTATAATACACTTATTTTTATCGTTATTTAGTTATTTCTTAATTATAGGTCAATTTCTTTCATTTTTCTTTGTTCTAGTTATGACTTTCTATAAGGGATCTGTTATAGGTTCAGAAGTTTTACTTAGTACTTCTTTAACTTCATTCTTTCCAAGCTTTAATTGTTTGTACTTTTCTTCCACGGCTTCTCTTACCATAACTAATTGGTTGAGTACGTTTCTTTCTCCTTTATAGATGTTAGTAGCTTAATATCTTCGTTGGACTACAAATTTTTGCAAGGTGTGTCCTGTATTTTGAACGAAGCTGTCAAAACTTTTTTGAGATTGACCATTATTTATCTGTATATTCTTGTTAATAACAACAAACTTATACCGATAATCATTCCAACGACTAGAGTACAAGTCTCTCAATTGAGTATATGACATATCTAAATTTAAATAATTAGTATATTCATCTCTCAAGTTAACCTTATCCTGACGAAATAGAGCTAAAAAATTTACGGTGTCTCTTACAAGATGCTTTGGTACTTGAGCATATGACTGACAAACATAAGAAAAGTGAACAGTTTTTTTTCTTTCCATGCAGAAAAAGGCTTCTACATTATATTCTTTTTCTTAAGCTATATTATGAAAAATTATAATAGATTTTGGTAAGCCATTATTTGGTGAGACTACTGCATCATATTGACTAAATGATAAGTACTGCATACTATGTATAGATTAAAATACCTCATTTAAAAATTGTATTTTGGTTAATTCAGGGACTTTGAATATACGTATATATTTTAGAATTTTAGTCTGTTAGGATAAATTATCAATGCTAATAAGCTACTGGTCTTACAACAATTAGATGGGCCAGAAAATACAGCCCAAATTCTATCTGGAAGGAGCTCACTATCTAAATTTACGAACATTTCGTGTTTTATAATAGCATAAGAATTGAGAACTTGCAGTGTTACGTACTCTTCTTGATATTTTATGTCTGTGTTGTATGACGAAGTAGTTATAGCTGAACTGTGAGATAGAATAAAATTGCACTCCATACTCTTGCATTTTTATGTTATACTATGGCTATCTTGTAACAGATCTGATGATTTTAAGCATAAGAATTTTTTCTTTTACTACTTAGTCATCAAGGCAATGGTTTTGTGAATAAAATCATAAGTTCCTTAACTGTAGAAATTCACTTGCCAAATTATCAGTACTGTGGTCCAGGTACTAAACTTACAAAGCGCCTGGCTAAGGGTGATCTTGGAGTGAATCTTCCAGATGTGGCGTGCAAAAAGCATGATATAGCTCAATCGAAATATCGATACAACCTTGGGACAAGAAATGAAGCAGTTAAAATTTTAGCTGCGAGAGCTTGGCGAAGACTAAAGGCTTCAATTTCTAGTATTAGTGAAAAAACCGCTGCTGTTCTGGTAACAGGTTCAATGAAGCTCAAAAGTAAGTTAGGTGTGAGTTTTAAACAGAAAAAGGAAAGTGGTTTAAAAAAGAAGACCATCATAATTAAGAAACTAAGAACTACTGTGAATGCAGTAATTAAGGCTACCTTACATAAAACAATTACTAAAAGCAAAAATTATCGTAAAGTAATCGGTAGTGCTATAAAAGGTGCTCGCAATGCAGTTAATAAGTGTGGTGGTGAAAAAAGTTTTGAAATTTCTCGAATTTCACGCCTTCCGGCTCAAATTCATAAAGCTTTACCTCTAATTCCTTTATTCATCAGCTTAAGTACCACTGGTGCTTTGGCAAATGGTATTGCAGGAATTAAAAACAGCGTTAACGTAGTTAAGTCTGCGAAAAAATAACTAGAAAAAAAAGACATAATAATACCATAGAAGCTATTGCATTGAAAAAAACCTCTTTCTTAAGCCCCATAAAACTAGATTAAAAGTATATTCGAAATGATTTAGTAAGGGTCTCAAAAAAAACTTTTCCCATGTCTAAAAAAGTAGAATTACTGAAAAGAGTGTTACGTACGATATCATATAGCTATGCGTGCGTGCGCCTCTGCTGGCTTGGGCCTGAAAGGTAGGGAAATAGAGAAAAGAGGTGATAGGAAAGGTAGAGAAAAGGAACAAGAAAATCAGCTAGAGACGCGAGAGCGTAAGGACAAAGTCTGCGAGATGAGAAGACACGCACAACTTCCCTCAAATATAAGTGATTCTAATGAAGCATAAGTAACAACGAGTCACGCTTCTATTTATTCCCGCACCGAGAATCCCACATAACAGCCAGAAGTGGGATACAGATAAAATTTTTTTACGGTCTGTCGCGTGCGCGAAAATTACTTAGTCTCGCGGAACAAAAAATAAAAAAAAATAAAAAAAATTTTCAATAATTTTTTTCTCGACTTATTTAACGTAATAAATAAAAGAAGTAATAAGAATATATCTCTCGTCGCAAAGAAAAAAAGTGTCAAAAGTTCCAGACGCCAAATTTAGCGTTTCAAGTGCCACAATATAAGGGAAATTGGAAATGTAGAGGAGAACAAGAAGATATACTCGGAAAAATCTTGGATACCGCAAGGATACCAGACAAAGAAGAACTGCATATCAAGCCAGTGGACCAATATACTAGAACACTAGACGTAGCTACCGTTCACTAAACCCAGGAAAATACAGAGAAAGAGAAAAAAGCACGGTACGCCAAGCCCGGACCACAGCCACAGAGGGAACAAGAGATACACGGCACAGGAGAAGGGAACAACGAGCGGAAGCAGAAGCTGAGCAACTCCAGGAAGGATCAAAGAAGGGACCCATAAGTATGCATGGGATTATCGTCATGCTGACCATCGTCACGGCAATCTGGTGAGTGAATTTTCATTACTCGTAGATACTATACTCATAACCCCCGAGGGAAATACGCACCTAAAAGAAAAAATGTATATATCGATATTATTTCTAAATCGCAATATCCTAAGACCTTATAATTGCATGCACAAGCATATAACTGATACAAACGACCAACACCCCGTACACAATTTTTTAAATTAGCTTATAAATACAAGGAGTAGCCAACCGAAAACAAAAACAAAAAAAAATACTATCGACTAATACTCGATAGAGCGCGCGTATCTATCAGGTTAACACAAAATACACAGAAACGACGGCGTTTTACGATTAGAAAAATACATATACCAACTAGAAAAGCACAAGACGATCTATAGAAAAAAAGCGACTAAAGAGCAACAGTGTAAGTGACGTAGAGACAAATGATACACTGGGAAGGGGAGTACAGGAAGCCGTGAGGTGCACAGATATACACGAAACAGAACCAATTGACACAGATGACGAAGTAATACAAATTAATCTCGAGGATGATCAGGAAACATGGACAGAGTGGCAGAAGGCCAGCAAAAAACAAAAGCTTTTTATGATGAAAATGTTAAGGAAATTAACACCCAGTATAAGACGTGGACAGTTATCTCATGGACAAGACATAAGCGATAACAAAACTGATGCGCCATCCCATACAGAAACACATAGACCCCCCGTATTTGAAAAATTAACTTCATATACCAAACGTGAAAATGCAACAACTGACATGAATCAACGAGTCACTAATCCACATAGCGATAAAACACCAGCCAAACACGACACAAATCTACACGATATAATAAGAGAAGCAGCGGCACAGGCGGTGCAACAATATACAAATCAAATACATACACCTACACAACCAAAACATCAATTATCACAACAGACATACGGAGAAGTTACATGGCATCAAACACAAATGCGAACCCCAGTAGTTCAAGGCGAGCAAGAAATCGGGAACGACGGCATCACCCACAATACATACCACGACAATAATTATTATAGACATAACACAGTGGCACCACTTTATTCTGCAGGAGAAGATGAGTTAGGTTGAGCAAATAGAAATTACTTAAATGCCCAAGACCGATTTACAGTACCCCCACATTACACAGGAAATCCTAATTATGTACGCCCAATTCAGAACACACTGTCGTCACTAAGTCACCTGGCAGCAAACATATCGATATTCGACGGCAGTTCCGTTTAATTACCCCTTTTCGAACAAATGGTAAGAGTGGTATCGTGGACGGTGAGCCCCGTATATAAAAAATTTTTTATAGGCTCACTAGCGAATAAGCTGAAAGAAGCAGCCGCCGAAATTATATCACGCCTGGGGCAGTTCTCATCTGTGGATGAATTCTTGGTAGAATTGAAAAATAGATATTGCAGCATTAGAAGCGTTGACACGTTGTTGGCAAAATTAAAAGTAGTAAAACAATACAGAGGGGAATTAGTAGAGGAATACAGCAGGCACGTTCAAAAATTATACGATAGAATAATAACCCTATACGATTCAGACACGACACCATCACCCGGGCAACGACACGCATTAAAGGAGAGCACTGAAAAAGAAGCTATAAAGCAATATACGTACGGGATACAATCACCTTACAGCTACAGGGTAACATGCCTTAACCCGAAAACGTTAGGCGAAGCTATAGTAGCAGCGCTGGAAATGGAAAGTGACTTAAGCCTACGAGAAATAATGCCGGCACGAATCAAGGCCTAAATATACCGAGCGAGAGCAGAAACAATTGATACGGACGATTGTGCGAGCAGCCATGAGTAGGCAAAAGTACGCGACACAACGGATAAAAATAAAATAACAGGGGACTATCAATATTGCTCATATTGCAATGAATACGGGGAGCATGCTATGAAAGTATGTATGAAATTAGTAGCAGACGCAGCGAGTAAGAGAATTCAAAACTCGGACATAAAAGCAAATAATCCACCAGTGTAGGTATCACAAGATAAACAAAACATAAGAGATAAAAATTGCGCTTACTGCAAACGCAGGGGGCACTATACAAGCAAATACCGCCCACTTGTAAAAGACGCAGAGAGTGGGAGAATAAATTGGAGCGACGGACGTGAAAAATTCAACAATGATAACAGGGAAAATATGGAAGAAAATTTTAACTACTGGAATAATTATAATTACCCCCCTAATACGTATAGCCAAAACTATAACAACAATTATAGAAGGATACCCTATAAGAATACAGGCTACAACAGATATAAAAACTACAACAGAAACCCTGATTACTCAAGAAATAACATTAACATTTACAACAACTAGTATGGTAACTACAATAATTATAGAGGAAATTATAATTATAACAGAAATTATAACAGGGATGAAAATTATAACGACAGAGGACCTCCGAATAAAACAAATAATGCACCTAATGAAAAATTATCCACGCGTAGCACGGAACATTTAAACTCGCAGGACGCTCGTCATACTCCCCAAGCGCCGAGCGGGCCCTGAGAATAGAGAAGGAGATAGAGCATAAAAACGAAACGGAGTCAGCTGAAGGAGAGGAGCAAGCTGAGTCAAATAAAATACGCATCGGAGGTAACGATAGCGAGACATCACGCAAAGAAAAGTATACGAGAAATGAATCAATTAAAGTATCGCTGGAAACAGACTCCAAACAGGCTGCTCAAACGCCTGAGAATGCTTACAAAGAACAAAGAATTAAAACAGAATTTATAACTAGTAGCCCTTTAGCTGGTAAAGAAAAAAATTTATGAAAGCATGAACCTACCTCTCCGCAAGGTAAATAAATCGAGTACTGGAAGCACACCGCCATCAGTAATATTAAACAGTAATCAGCGGCTATCTTATAGCTCAAAATTTTACGCGGATACTTGTGCCGAAGTATTAATTATAAAAGAATGCTGTCTCACCACAGACACGCATATAGAGAGCAGAGAAAAAGTCCTAATAACTGGCGTCACACACGGAGCACGATGCACGTTCGGGACGACTAAAATACCTCATAACGGTATAATAATGAATCTGCACGTAGTCCCCGATACCTTTCCGATAGAAATGGGAAGCATTATTGACTGGGACGTTTTAAAGTTGTATAATGACCTCATAAGCGCCAGAAAAAATTATTTCGAATTAAAAGGCATCAGAATCCCATTACTAAAACCAGAAAATTTTAAAATCCCCGCTAAATCGAGAAAAATAATATTTGCGCGTATAAAAGATGAGAGTAGCCACGTACAAGTTGGCTAGGTCCCTCTACAAAATAAAAAGGAGGGAATCTTATTTAGAAATTTTCTAGGAGAAAATAAAAACTTAAAGATATATGCGGAAATCATAAACATAACAGACAAACAAATTGACGTTCCAGTACCAGAAGTAAAAGTTTTCGAATGTGAAACTAGACAAGGGGCGGAACCATTTAGCATCGCTGGGAACGACGCTGAAGGGTTAAACGAAGCCATGATTGGGCTTTTTAACACTAAAAATTTAGACGGAAAGGTGANGCCCTTAGATCGCTAGTAATGGTAAACAAACTAAAAACAATTGGGCTGGAGATCTAGCGATACTGAATCTTAACCAATGGGCATCCATGGTCAAACAATTTGAAGAAATCCTCAAAGACATAAAAATGAGCGCTACTTTATATACAAGCATATTAGTGGTACCACCAGTAGATCAATGGTCGTAAGCGGTAAAAATAATTATAATATAAAGAAGAACATTAAAAATTTTAAAGATATTAAGAAATTGGATTTAGTGGCTCGAGTAAGCAAAATAATGGTAATCGTCAATACATCTGGCTGCAACAAGGAGGAACTAAGCCACATCCGGGATCTCATAGAGTACAATGCCTTCGTGTTTGGACTCGACGGCGAGCCACTAAAGGCTACAAATTTACTTTAGCATCGAATAATAACGGCAACAGAGAAGCCAACAGTTGCCAAAACGGTACGCTATCCAACAAAACTAAAGGAACATATGCAAGTAGAAATACTGCAGCAACAAATAATTGAGCCATCAACATCCCCATATAATTCAAATTTGTGGATTGTCTCGGAAAACGTAGGACCAAACAAAGAAAAACGCTGGAGGGTCGTAACAGATTTCCAGCTATTGAACGAAATAACAGTTGGTACGTGCTACCCACTGCCATTCCAGAATAAAATTTTGGAAAATTTAGCAGCTGCGAAATATATAACCGTGGTAGATTTGAAGAGCGGGCTTTACTAAGTAGAGATTTACGAGAAGGATGCTCATAAAACTGCGTTCTCAGGACCAAACGGACATTACCAATATAAACGAATGCCGATGGGATGCATTGACTCGCCAAGTACATTCATGCAAGTGATAACACTGGCACTAGCAGGCTTACAAGGACGGGAGATAGAGGTATATATGGATGACATCATGGTATTCGCAGAAAACTTGGAACAACACGAAATAAGATTCAAAAGCCTCTTAAAACGGCTAGCCGATGCAAACCTCACAATAGAGCCAAGAAAATGCCAATTCCTCAGAAAAGAAGCGAAAGTGCTCGGTCATATTGTAGGCAACGGCCAGATCAAAACAAATCCGAAAAAAATTGAAGCAGTAAAAAGTTTTTCTAAATCAACAAATGTGAGAAAAATGAAACAATTTCTCGGGTTGGTGGGGTACTTTCGACGCTTTATCAAGGATTACACAAAAATAGCCCAACCTCTCTCAAAGTTTACAAGAAAAACAGCCGAATTTAAATGGGAAGAGGAACAAGAACATGCATTAATAAAACTTAAAACGCTCTATGCAGTGAGCCAGTGCTGAGAGCTCCAGATATAAACGAACCCTTTATCGTAACAACCGACGCATTCGACTACGCTATCGGAGCAATTTTAAGCCAGGGAGAGATAGACAAAGATCACCCTTGCTAATATGCATTCAGATGCTTGAAGGACAGTGAATTGCGATATCCGACGTACGACAAGGAATTATTGGCGATATTGTACGCCAAGGAGCAGCTCAGGCCATATTTGTTCGGTCCTAAATTTACAGTCATAACTGACCATGAACCACTCAAACATTTCCACACATCAAAGAAACTGGACTTAAGATTCACAAGATTGAAGGCAGAACTCCGTGGATATGAGTTTGATATTGTTTATAGATCTAGACAGAAAAATAAAGCACAAGATGCTCTTTCTCGCAATCCAGTACTCAGAAAGAGGAAGAAAACCCAGAACTACCACGCCAGGAGCTATATGAGCTTGCGGAAAAACAGGAAAAGGACAATCACGAAGACATAAATGCACCAACAGCACGAATATATAAAATGCATACAAAGAGACAGAGAAATCTAATTCGAAAGAACAGAAAAGTAAAAATCGAAACGTCTGACTCAGACGAGCCAGACGAGAAGGCAATTAAAAAGAAGCCCAGAAAACTTAGAGAAAGCAAACAGGTATCGAGTACCCACAACTGCAGTAATACAGGCACAGGATCAGAACGAGAAATGACGGAAAAACGAATTGATAAGGCAGATAAAAACACCCTTGCAGTGGTTAGGATTAAGAAAAAATTCTGTCGCAAGGACCAGCGGACGATAAACTGGCGTACATGTGCAAAGAGAAAAACATGGAAAAAGGGGTAAAAACGACGAGCACACCATTTATCAACAAGGGTGTAACAGAGGTAAGACAACACAGAATCCGTAAACGACAGTTAGATACTCTACATAGAAAAACTGCAGATTTTTCTAACACCGTCGAGCAACCGCACAACTCAAAGGAAATCAGGAAAACACCTGACAGAGACAAAGAAAGCGAAGGGAAATCAGAAAACAAAGAAGAGGTACATGACCTGAGAGAGAGTAGAGCTAAAGGTAAACAGCAAGCAGATGAGCGGGGGACGGAAATGACCGAACAAAGCCGAACGGCACCGAACGAACACGAGAGCCAACAACCACCACATACACAAGTACCCAACGGCGGAAACGATAAGTATAATAACAAAGGTCAAATTACCAATTTAAGATCAATGTTTAATGAATCAACCAATCGATTCCGAGCAAAGGTCTTAATCGATGTTGAGCAGAAAGACATCGAAGGAAAAGAGGGCATAAGAATCGATGTATGAAAAAGCGATAGCACACCAACCGAAATAAACGAAGAAGAGGATGCAAAGACTCGAGTATCGAGGACCCAATGCGCAGAACCTCACAGACAGCTAATAATGATCGATGTCCCTAGAGACGGAAGTTGTCTGTTTCATTGCCTAAAACTTCTATACGGATTGACAGAATCAACAGATAAGCTCAAAAAAATTCTACGTGTATCAGAATAAATAAATAAATGTTAGGATCCAAAAGGAACTAAACTAATACTTAATAACAGCCACGAATTCGGCGACGGAGAATGTGCTTTTATATTTTCACAAGAATATGAAGCAAACATATGTATACACCTACAAGTATCACCCGATAAGATAGTATACCAACAATTCATGGGAGGAAAAGACGAAGAATTTAAACACATGCATCTCAGAAATCAACACTATCAAGCCCTCGTGGAAGGAACTAGTGGCGATCACTCACCCAGATATAACAATGAGAATCGAAACGACGATTCCGATACTCAGGAGCCTTGAGATAACACAGAACGAAATTTTGAAGGAGATAGCAACGACCACGCCGTAAAGGAACAAGACAAAGAGAACGATGAAGAGGATGCATGGGATACAGAGAGCGAGGAAAATAGTGAAAGGGAGGAAAAAGGAGAGTGGGCAGATGAAGAAAGCAGCATGCCTCCGCCTAAACCTCCACCACCACTAAACACTAATACTAAACGAGACTCTCTCTCACTAGATAGCGACCAGGGCCTAAACAAAGCGCTAATAGAGGAAAGTGATGAGAGCTGCGGCGAGGAAAAGAAAGTCGTGGATAAGATGGGCATAATGAAAAAATATAGGGTATGTAGAACACAATTACCACGCAACATACCTCCATGGGTCCCGCAGGACGGCTCAGAGCCCACCCCGTTTCAAGAAATGAAAAAGGTCGAAGATCACCCATTCAGGTATATCGACAACCTCGCATTCGTTACAATAACGGACGACGTCCCAGGCACAGAGACGATCAACGCATAGTACGAGCGGGGCTATATAAGCCCAGCAGTCATGAATAACGATACAAAAGCAGTAGATGACGTCATGCTATCCAAATCAAGAAAAGTATGCGTTATTTGGATGTACGCAAAAACTCACTTTGAAGATACAGCACTGAAATCTGACATAAAGAAATGCGTAATGGCCCTTAGATCGCTAGTAATGGTAAACAAACTAAAAACAATTGGGCTGGAGATCTAGCGATACTGAATCTTAACCAATGGGCATCCATGGTCAAACAATTTGAAGAAATCCTCAAAGACATAAAAATGAGCGCTACTTTATATACAAGCATATTAGTGGTACCACCAGTAGATCAATGGTATAAGCTAATAAAAGAATATCATGAATCGGCTGTAGGCGGGCATCGTGGTATTAACAAATCATATAGCAAAATAGCAAAGGATTTCTATTGGCGAAATATGAGACCAGACGTAAGACAGTACATACTCGGCTGCCCGTCATGCCAAACAAAAAAGTTAGTGCGAATAAAAACAAAACAAGCTATGATAATTACGGACACTCCGAGTAGACCATTCGAAAAGATATCGATAGATTTCTACGGACCGATAAACAAACAATCGGAACATAACAATACACACATTATATTAATACAGGACTGGCTAACCAAATACATAGTACTAGCCCCCGTACAGAAAGCAACAGCAGAGGAAACAGTAAGAGCCCTAATGGACGAATTCATACCGTACTTCGGAGCCCCAGAAAAATTATTGAGGGAAGTTTTGCACGTTGGTCGAATACTAGTTCGTATGGGGAGTATAGGGGGACACACTTTATGAACAAAACCATGAAGGAATTTGCGAAACTATTTAAAGTCAACAAAATTGGGAGCACAGCTTACCACCCCCAAAGCAATGGCGCAATCAAACGGATGCATCACGTCTTGACGAAATATTTGAAAGCATACGTCAGCCAGACTGAAAAATGGGACGAAGTATTACCACTGTGCGCACTGGCATACAACACATCAGAGCATGAGAGCACAGGATACTCCCCATACGAACTAGTATTTGACCAACGTGCAAAACTTCCCTCAAGCTTTAAACAGCCAGAAAAAGGACATACGTATACGGCACTGCTAGAACAAATAACAGAGAACCTTACGCAACTACGAACGCTAGCAGCAATGACACAGACACAACATAAGTACAAATCAAAATACTAATACGACAAGAAACTCAATGCAAAGTTCTTCATGGCAAGGGAAATGGTATATGTATTAAAAGAACCATCCAAAGGGAAGTACGACAACCAATTCGAGGGGCCATATGAGATAACAGGTATAGATTACAAAAAAACAACAATGAAAAATTACAAAGGGACAACGAAATACGCGTAGCACATGTGGACAAAACTAAAAAGCATGCATATTGAAATCCCTGAATACACCGCAAAACGAGAAGGAAAAAAGAGCAAGATAATACAAAATAACCACGCGCTTCTTGCTCACGACCCTTAGACGGGCAAAAGAAAAAAAACACAAACACAGAGAAATAATACAATTACATACGGAAAATCGCACACCCCTCTACGAAATCTAAATCAACAGGCACAGGCAGTAGTCACTAAAAGTAAACCCTTTTTCCCTTCTCTCTTTCTTGGCCCCCGGACGCACCACGAAGGAAAGCACACTAAAGGCCGACGCACACACACCTATACAATTACACGAAAAAACGAGGATCCAAAATAAATGAAAATAAATCAAACAGGCGTGTGAAGGGCTACCTAAACCAAACCGGTAGAAAAAAAAGGAGGAGTAAATACTAAGGAAAAAAAGACAAAGCAAAAATCGATAGAAAAAAAAATAACAACTTTATTTTTATATTTAACATAACTGAGCAATCAATCTGGCCAAAGCAAGCGCTCTCGTTGTTGGTAAGGTGGAAGGGCATCAAACTGAAAANATTCAATAAAAAAAAAAAAAAAAAAAAGATACCTCCGCACATAAGAAAAACGGCCGTTTGTGCTTTAGGGCCGCTCCAGCAAAAAATTGACCAGGAGAAATGAAATGAATTAAAAGAAACCCCGGAATTCTGGTAGAAGACTTAGGCTCAATCCAACTGGTTGCAACGACATGGAGGGTAATATGGTAAGTAGACAGGGCCCAATTAGCAGAAGAGACACATACATTCCTTAAAGCAAGCAGGCAAATGAGATGGAAATGCAGGGTAACCATAAGGAAGCAGAAGGAGTGCGAAGGGCGGATAGAACACACAGTAAACAAAGTATCGGTAGCATTACAAAAAATGGAAATAGCATACAAGGCAGTGGTAGGACAAAAGGTCGGAAATAACCAAACTGGAATACAAATACTCCAGGGGCAAATAATGGACGATAAAAAGGAGAAAATACGAGAACTAATAGAGTCAAACCGGACACGAACGACATACACAACAAAGTATCTGAAGGAACAGATAAGAGTCGCAATATTCTGCAATCACGACAAAGTTCTACAAGTGATAGAAAAACTAGAGAATAAAGCGAGAAAAATAACGGAGGAAGGACTAAAAATGTTCACAGACCTTATAAATAGGTACGATAGGACATCAAAAACGATAAGAGAATTCGAGAAACTGTCCAACGAACTAGTGGTGAGATTCGAAACAGCGACGGATATAGTATACCTAGCAAGCAGAGGCACTTCACACCTACCAGAGACAGCCTTAAAAGCATTATCGGAAGTAAAAATACTAGCACAACAATTCAGACCAGATCTCAGATTCGCAGGGGAAACTAATACAACAGAGAAAGAAGAAGCAGAGGTTTCGGAAATAGCGATAAAAGCATTGAACAAAAAAATTATATACTACATTGAATTACCGCTAGTGACAATGGAGAAATTAGAATTTTTCAGAATATCACCACTACCAGCGGTGCAAGAGGGAATAAATATAACAGATGTAGTCGCATACCTGCAACCAACCTATGAATATATAGCAGCCAGCACGAGTGAAAAAAGGCTTACACCAGTATCAAAGGAGACAGCCAAACGATGCGAAAAGCTAAGAAAAATAAACATATGTACGAATGTAGAACCAATACAGGAGATAGAGGAGGATCACCCCTGCGAGGTACGATTGATACTTGAGAAAACCATAGAAAAACCAAAAGATTGCACAATAATACTAGCTAAGCTAAAAGGCACGTACTGGACACGCCTACATGCGCGAAATCACCATGCGTTCAGCACAACAAGGAAAGAGAAAGTACATATACAATGCGAACATACGGAACACGAGACAATAAAGATAACTGACGCAGGAGTAATAAATCTAGTGAGAGACTGTGTGGGCCAAACGTACGAAACTAGATGAGAACCAGGACAAGAGGAAGGAGAAAATCAAATAATGCAAATGAAAAATTCAAATCTCAATTTAAAAGAAATATTACAATGAATAAAAGGGGAGGGAAAAGAGAAAATGATGGAGCTGATGAGGACAGTAATAAAAAGAGACAGGCTACAAGAACTAGGGGGTCAGGAACATGGACCCAAAAACATAATAAAGACGGCCACGAAATTGACAGATCTAATACAACGCATGCACGAACTGACACACGTAAAAGGAGAACTGACAGAATGAAAAGAGTACGCATGGATGATAGCGAAAATATTGCTGGGAATGGCCGCAGGATCATTCGGAGTTCCAAAGTGGGCAGGCCCAGTAGCACTGAATGTGGCAAGAATGCTTATGGATGGACAAAATAGGAACAACACTACAGGTAATGGAATGACAACAAACCCGGAAGCACCGAGACGAATAACAATACATACACAGGGCGACCAAACACGAAAGAGCCAACGGAATAATAGGGACCAATAAAGAAATCACTAACACTCCTTAATTAAGAATCAGGACATAACAATAAAATACAAAAAACGGTGACACAAAAAAAATAAACATAAAAATAAAACTGATTATCAGAGAGAACAAGAGCAAAGAAAAAAAACAAATTATACAAAAAGCATATATATATTATTAATAATAAGTACAGACTCGTAACAGGACTTGCGAAGCATACAGATCACTTGGGGTTATACCAAGGTCCCAGCCACAGCGCAACAGATAACGGACGGTAAATGAGACAATATACAGTAAACGACATCATCTGACAACTGATAGGTTAACTTAAGACACTACAAAAAAAATAAAGTCTGAGAAGGCTATAGAAATAGAATCATACTTACAACAGTAGGAATAAGCATGAATAATAACAACGTTAACGATAATATAGTATCAATAATAGTTATAAGAATAGTAATGATAATAAGACAAAAGTAATGTAGAATTTAATAACGGTAAATCAAGCATATACATATAGTACAGTGTAGAAAGACGGGATACGCAGAACCAAACGAGTAAAAGTTATAGGAAAAATATTATTTTTCTTTTATTCACAGCCCTCGGACGAGCCGTGAGAGAAAGCAACAAATTATATAAAGGGAAAATATAAAATAACTGATAACTACGTAACCAACGGACATTCAGACAATTAACACCCCCCTATCTTAAGAAATAATATCGATTAAGTATAAGAAAAAACAAAAAAAAAAAACTTTTTCTCGTTGTGACCTTTGGACGCACGCACAAAATAAAGGCGAAGAAAAAAAAATCAGAAAAAGGAAAGTATACTTAAGTGAAATTTTTGGCTGTACAATTTCCAACTTACAGAAAAATGAGAAATAGGATAAAAGATATAGTTATTATATTTTGCAACTCTTAAAAAAAAGGCATTGTCAAAAAAAAAAAAAACAATAAAAAATATTGTTTACAATAAGA
>NW_019384287.1:426902-469538 GCF_000648655.2 Copidosoma floridanum | reverse complement strand
ATCTACTAAAGCATTTTTTAATGTCTCGTTTTGTTTGAACAATGAAGGACGATTAAAGGTATTCAATTGAGAAAGTGATGTTTGCCTAATGAAAGCGCGGATTCTTTACTATAATATAAATTTTGAAAATTAGCGTACATATTATATAGTAATGCGTACTGATTACGCGTTATATCAAGATCCTGATACTCCTTACCTACTATCAAAATCAACGGTTATCAGAGGATGACAACAACTACTGAAAATTCTGGAGATTCGGTTACATAACAAGACTAAAATAAAACTGAACAAGGGAAATAGTCACACACATTTAGTATGAAAGCCATATAAGATAAGATTTCTGCCACTGTATAAGGGATCAAAATCACAATTAAATCTGAAACAGCATTTTACCATGACAATAACAGTAGCATCTACATGCATAGTCATACAACATAGCAGAGCCTACAGGGGATGGTTCTCAACAAAAAAAAAAAAAAAGAAAAAAACATATACAAACATTACATATGTACATACATGCGTATTTATATGGGAAAAACCCTATAAAACGAGTCATCAGTCTTATAAACGAAGCCAGAACATCCTAAGCAGACACCTGTAAAAAAATTCCTCAAAATCCACAGTGGACATAAAACATAAATTGCCAGAACAATGGAGCAACCCTGCTACAGAAACACTACACAATATTAGTAAATGCTAGTACTACCAGGGCACAAGAGATACACACCAGAGGAAAAAACAACTTGATTATGACAACGTAAAGAGAAGTCAAAAATCTTCGTATTGTGTGACCCAGATATATGTATCCAGGAAAAAAAAAAAAAACCAAACATTTGCGAATCATACGGAAATGAAAAAAAAAAAAAAACTAACAAATTACCGCCAAAATACCAACAAACTTCCTATAAATTTCTCTTCCAACAACGTACATGGTCACCAATCAGAGAAAGAAGCAAACATGTATCATAGCTGAGAAATATTTTGAATTTACATCAGACGAAAAAAAAAACACATTTATATATGATTGAATCGCGTATGCAATCAACACATTCTTCAGAGTCCACTAATGTAAGCAAAAAAAAAAAAAAAAAAAAAAAAATGTTATATTTAATAAGAAAATTAGTATAAGCACTTTGTACACGAAAAAAAGAGTTGTTACAGAAAAATAAAAATTCAACATGAGGCAAAAAAAAAAAAATATGTAAAAGGGGTGTAAAATAAATAAGTACCTAATGTCAAAATCTGTTAGCATGTAATAAATATTAAACAAATCATTTTTACCCTGTTACGTTGGGTGCAAGGATTCAGCATATTGACTCAACTTGCCTTTTCTTTCTTATCACAATAGTCGAATTTAAGTGCCGTTTCCACAGAGGGCCCCGTTACTCACTTGTTATAGAATAATTTCAGGTAACAAGTGAAAGAACACCAGTCGGAGAGCCAACGAAACTTCATTGATCAATAGTTTGGCATTGAAACAAGCAATAATACTACAGGAAGGTATCAAAACAAATCGAAGTGGTGTACTGATACATGGGCAATAATTGTCTAAGCAACCAAAACGAAGAAAAAATTTATTAATAATGAATATTTGAAAGCATACGTTAGCCAGACTGAAAAATGGGACGAAGTATTACCACTGTGCGCACTGGCATACAACACATCAGAGCATGAGAGCACAGGATACTCCCCATACGAACTAGTATTCGGCCAACGTGCAAAACTTCCCTCAAGCTTTANAACAAAAAAAATATGAAACTGACAATTATATTAATTTTTATCCAATGCGAGAATAAACTGTTGAATAACCCTGTACAGTGCATATGTACATGAATAATAATCAAGAAAACTGTAATTAGGCGATTATATAATATAAGTAACCAAGTGAATCCTAGAACAAATTTTTTGTACAAGAGAAGCGTGCAAACAATAAACAAAAAATGTATACACATAAAATACAGCGAATTAAGCCAGTAAAGGAAATAGGGATAGAGCGCTTCAAACCACCCTCTTTTCTCTAACCGGAAAATGCTATACAACACAAACAACATAACATAGACATACACATCAAAAAGAAAATCGCAGCCGAGGACGTTGGCGTCGCGGCCTTGGACGTGCTCCGTACGATAGCATATAGCTATGCGTGCGTGTGCCTCTGCTGGCTTGGGCCTGAAAAGTAGGGGAATAGAGAAGAGAGGTGATAGGAAAGGTAGAGAGAAGGGACAACGAGATCAGCTAGAGACGCGAGAGGGTAAGGACGAAGTCCGCGAGACGAGAAGACACGCACAATTTCCCTCAAATTTAAGTGATTCTAATAAAGCATAAGTAACAACGAGTCATGCTTCTATTTATTCCCGCACTGAGAATCCCACGTAACAAGAACTTTATTGAATGTAAATTTAATAAAATTTTCTAAGATTTCAAAAAATTTTTTTTTGTGGAGTTTTTTTCAAAGTAACTCACAAAGTAATGGTGCATGGTATCGTGAAACTGCTATAGTGAATCTTGACAATAAGAATGAACTTTTAACTCAGTAAGTGGCATTTCAGAAATAAGTTAAGAATGTTGTTTACTAAGACAGATTTCAATATTTGCTACCACTAATTCATTGAATGTTCTTTTGGGATGTTGATACAGTTCAGCATCGTCACAAACGACATAAAAAAATGTAACTCTTACAACTGTGATCATTCGTGCTAAAATTTTTTATCAAAATATATTTAAACACTAAAAATAATGAAAAAACGCTTAGTTTTACATCGACAGTCATGGAAGAAACATTAATCCTTAGTTTAGTATAACTTCTCCCCTAGAGGCGCTATATTTTTGACCTATTGAATCATCACCAAAACATAAACTTATCCTTGGCTCAGTAGAGCTTGTAACGTTTAATTCAATTACTAATTTTGACGTGAATAACAATAAATTTTACGTAGTTGATAAACTGGTAGTTATTCCAACTGGCAGTTATGAAATGCAAGATATTGAGTCACTTTTATTTGATGTGTTACAACCGAAAGATATAAGTATCAGTACCAAGCCAAATAAATGTGTTTGTAGTGTCATTTGGTGTAGTCATACTATTCATTTTAGACGAAGAGATTTTATCAGGTGACTACCAGATTTTACTGAACAAGTACTGCAAGATAACTTGACTCATGATTGTGACTTATCTGTGTCCATTCCTAAAATTAATGCATTGCGAGTTAAGTGCAGTATCACTAGTGGAGATTATATAAACGGAAAATTAGTTCATATAATTAATGGATGCTTCCTGCGGTATCACCAGAATATAAAATTATTGAAATTCCATTACAAGTAATCTACTCACCTATCATCGGAAGAGTCATAGATCACTTACAACTACGCGTAGTGGATCAAGTTGGTAATTTAATTAATTTTTGTTTAGAAACCACAACGATAAAATAACACTTTTAACGTTCATCGTTATGGGTATCATTTATAGTCAGAAAAAGTATATAAACAGCCTGGCATGAACTTCTAAGCTCAGTCATCAGCAAGCTTTCAAATCTTTGTGATGCTAGAAAAGACCACGGTAGCGTCAAAAATTGACAAACTAAAATATACATTTTTTAAAAATGAAAGGTGTAAACTAACGTTAATATTTTTAACCTTAGAGATAGATGATATTTTAAGCATTCAGTCTCCCGTTACATTTGACGAGTCTATTGCACACTATGAAGTTTATGTTCATTGACGATATGCATCACCAACATTAAATAATAGTAATGAAATTTCTATATCAATTTAACATCAAGATCTTTGCCTGCTCCTAATGTGCAGCTTTTTCTATAGACATGCAAAATTAGTCAAAGCAGATGGCATTACAATGGTTGCAAATACTAAATTAGTAAACAATGCTGTCTTTCATTTATTCAAAGAAGCAAAATATAAGATAAACGCTATAGAGATGGACAAGGGTAAATATGTAGGCTCGACAACTTTTATTAAAAACTGGCTGACTCTTAATCCTAATTAAGACGTCTTTACTGAAAATGCTGGTTAGCTTGGTCAATTGAAAAAAAGTAGTCTTATCCATAATTATAGGTTCTTTAATCTCATGATCCCTCTCAACATAGTTTTTGGTTTTGCTGAAGACTATCATTAAATAGTTGTTAATGTAAAGCAAGAACTTATCTCACAAAATCTGGAAATGATTTGAATGCAGTGTCACAAGCTGAAATTCCTGATGCAAAACCTAATGGAGTGTTATGGAGTGGCAACTTGGCAAGGCTTTTAAATATTGTTACTAAAACTAGAATTGCTCATGCCCTACGTTGTCATGTCAGATGCGCATAAGATTCGTCTACTTAATTATTTGCAGGAAGATAAATTTGTATCTATGAGCTATCGAGTTTGGGAACTTTATGAAAATTCACTTTTACCTACTACATCGAAATATGTTTGGACGATCAAGACGTTGAATTATTTTGAAAAATCGCGCTATGTTGAATGAGCCTTTCAGACGAATTGTAAAAATTAGTGAGGTGTAAATTCTAGCCAGTTTGATCATTCTAACATAAAAAATATAAAACTCCATTTAAATTCACAATATTATCCGTATAGACATCTTAATATTGATGTAACCAACAATCATTTTGCATTTTTATATGATATGTATAATATTTTTTAGAATTTATATTTTAATAAAGATCGGGACCCTTTATTAAGATAACAGTAATTTCAACATACTGTACTTTTGATTGTCCTTGACTGCTCCGAATAAAACGAGTCATGAAAGAATGCTTCCGTAGACATTCGGTTTCAGTTACTATTAGCGACAATTTTCCTAATAAAATACATCAGCTTACTGCCTTATTTTACACTATCGTATAATACAGTATAGTTACATCGAGTTTCATAGCCTCACATAGGTTTTTTACATCCCACTCATTAAACATCATTTATCTGTTAACCACCATGGAGAGAGGAGGGAGAAGTTAAACCAGAGAAGAAGAAGAGAAAAAGCTATGACAATCAGAGTGAAAAAAAACTCAGAAGAGACATGCTGACGTTGAGAGACGCGCTACTACTAATGTTGAAAATCATCTTAATTAAGGATGATAACTACAAAAACAAAAAGTCTTGTTTGTAAATCTAAAAAAAAGTTCTTAACTAATAAATTATTATTTCTTAAACGAACAAGTTATGAAAGATTGAAACAATAATTCAAGAATTTTACACATGAAACAGTATGAAAAAAAGTATGTGGTGGGCTTGCAAGGCTTTAAAAACGCTGGCAATGATTTCGTGCTAAAGGAAATAGCAATTCATTTGCTTCATTCAAACTATGCTAAAGCATAAAAGTATCTTTTCAAAGCATTCTTTGCTTGGCGTAGATCATTACAGAAGTATGAAGGTCGAAACTTATATTTTAAACGGAGCTATTATGGACTAGCCTGAAATTCAAGTCATACAAAGTACACTTAGGTTGAAAATATTCTACAATAGAACCCTTAAGATGCTACCAAATTTTTGGTAAGTAAAGAATTGAAATAAAAGTGGATTGAAAGATTTAGAATTAAAGTCACTGATATGACAAATTATCATTTATTTGAGCCCTTAAGACAGGTTTCTACTTGCCCTCAGCATAATGGAGAGAATAATTCACTAAATCAGAACTAGTCATGTATCATGTACATTTCTATTTTCTTTGTAAATATTATTATCTACTTAACTCGTTGAATGAATCAGTTTGTTTTCTATGAATTTGTTCACACTATGTTTATAAAAAAAAAAAAAAAATAAATTAATAAATAAAGTAAATCCTCCTCTCGTTCCGAGCTTTCCAAGCGACCCCGCTCGGGAGCTCAAAAAATAAATATTTGATTAATTTTGTAAGTCACAAAATTAAACATGGTCCTTCAAGCCAGATAGCCGGGGGGAGAGAGAAGGTAAGAAAAGTTGTGCACACGAGAATCGAGCTGTAATTAGCTCCGTGGCAGCCATATTGGCTTAGCTGATTAAAATTTTCTCTTTCTTTCTCTATCTTTCCTTCTATAGTCTTCGTCGCTTTTGGGTGTCAGGAGAAGCGGTGAGAACAAGCAGTGGCTGTGTACCGACCGCTTACAAGCAAGCATAGTATATGTTGAGCGAGAGTTTTTCTCTATCTCTCTTTTTTTCGGTCACTCTTGGGTGTCGTGAGACACGCAGAGCTTAAGCAATAGCTTCGCTCTGGGCATTTCAGCAGAGGCCATTTTTGCCATGCTGCAAGGCTTTCTCTCTCTCTCTCTCTTTTCCATTTTGCTCTCGGCCACTGTCGAGTGGCACGAGACGCCGCACGCCGGAAGCACCAGCAGTCGCTTCGCTCCAGTCGTAAGAGAAACGACAAGGGCGACCATTTTTGCAAAGCAGTCAGAGCTGCCTTCTGGCTCTATTCCTTTGCTTTCAAGCAAGTTATACGTAGGGAACTTGTGGTTTGGGGAGGGGGGCTCCTAGCCTGCTCTAGTAAAGCGACAGGCAGAGATAGATGGTATCTTCTACTTATACAGCTACCGTTATTGGTATGTACGGAGACAGGTATATACTGAGATTAAATGGATGACAGAAAGGCTGCTGCTACTTGATGTAACAGCTATATAGTGGAAAATTGAAAATAATGTAGTGAATTTTAAGACGCTTATTTTTTCGCCAGTTCTGAAAATCGCTCTTAATTCATGTGACTTTGTGAAAACCTGAAGAATGAATTTAGATCTTGTAGTCTGAGTTAGTATAACAAAATCACCACCTTCTTGAAATTGGTCATGTCCGTGTAGCTTCTGACTGTCTGCTGACAGTCATTGACAAAAAAGTCTTATGTTGCAAAGTGACAGCAGTTCTAACTTAGGTCAGGTCAGGCTGACCAAAGGCTGTTAGACCATCAGTTTATAGCTATGTGGATGCAAAAGGTGTTTTTTATTTTAGAGTCACAATATTTAATAAATAAATTCAGTATAATTGAAGAGATACATATAGGCTTACAAGCTCTTTTAAGTATTACTTGCTCAGTAAAAAAATCAGAACCTTGAATATTAAAAATGAAAATTGTTATATGTAATGGTAATTTAAATCTGTTATTACAACTTAATATTGTTTTACGATAAGTATAAAAATGTTTATTTAAACATATATAAATGATCCATGTATATGAAATTTTTTATTATTATTTATAAGCTTTTGCCGTTTTTACTGTTGCATATGTTTAAGAAGTTAAAAACAAATACATAATTTTTGAATCATTAAAAAATCGTTCATTAAACATAACTACTTATTCTTAAAAAACATTTTTTATTTTGTAATAAAAGTAATAAAATTACCGTTTGCATCCACATACACATAGTTAAGGCAATGACAAGTGATTTAAGTGTCGAGGAAAAAGCCAGATGACGCTTGGTATTTAAGTTCTAGAGGCAGTTTGGAAACTTTTCTGTCATTGCACAATAACCTTAAAATGGGAGAGATTGGAAACAGAGGGGGGGGGGGGTTTGTAAGAACGTGAAACAAAATCGTCAAGTAACTGAATGAAAATACGGTAGCATTTTAGTAGACCTACCAACTAATGTTCGAAAAAATTGTCATCCAAAATGTAAGAGTAGTTTGCGCGTGCTGATTTCTTAAAAATCATAAGAAAAAAGTCGTTACAATGGTATGACCAGACTTGCTTAGAGTATGGTCTTAACCGTTTGGTTTTAGTGTCATTCATGGGTTTCTTAAAATTCTGCTCGTGAATTTTATTTGTTTGATTTAGTTGAGTAAGAATATTTATTCAAACAATATGGATAATTTAAATTCATGTTTAATATTTAGTTTTACTATTAAAATAATTTCAAATAGTTATTTTTTTAAATACAATCGATTAAGATCACTTTCACAAGGTTTTGGTGTTAACTGTATAACTGATAAATAACTTACATTTATCACTGATTGCTGTTACTGCTGTAAACTTCCCTAATGTTTCGTGCAGTTATTTTCAGTGGTTGCTTAAACTACATGATTGAGTTCGTTCGGTAAGATGTTGCGATGAAAAAAGTAGGCTTGCACGATGATTTTACATGTTATGATTTTATATATTAGGAAATAACAACAGTACAGTACCAATTTTATTTTTCTCACAAGTGCGATTGAGTTTTTTGGATCAGTAAAGATGAAGGCTAGCATCAACAGTTAAAGAACGCCAAATACGACTTTAAGTATGAAAGTTAAATTACAAATTTCGTAATTAATCCTTTTAGAGATTTTACAACCAATTTAGAGTATAATGTAATAATGTGTTAAATACAATTTTGAAAAATTATAATAAATGGATAATCAATGCGCAATAAAACTATTCATTCATACATACAATACGACTTTTGCATTCCTACATGTTACGTTGATACATGCGCTCTTACAACAAGGCTGGCCGTATTATATGTCAGCATATTATAAAATATTTACTCTAAATCTAATACATATAATTACGTAAAACGTTACTTATATATACGCATATAAGTAACGTCTGAGCTCCAATTGTCATATGAGTTTACTGTATATTCACAATACGTCTTGTATGCATTTTACAGATGCATTGCGTATTTACTTATAATATGATTTGTCTATATCAACTTGGGATGTAACAGCGAAACCGAACAGCACTTGATGAAAAATTCTTTGTTTTTTTTAGATAACACAAAAAATACTGTCATTCGCTTATGCTAGGCAGTTTTCGAGAAATTTGAGTATAAAGCTTGATTTCTCATGTCATTTTCGTTAATAATTATTAAAACATTGTTTTTATTGTTGAAGATGGATAACAGTTTTATTCATGTTCTTGGGAGGTCCAACTATCAGTTCTAATGTCATCCGTTTTATTATGTTTAACCCTATTTCCTAATCCCTGTGATATTATTAAACGCCTTTTGTATCCTCTCAAAACCACTTTTAACCTCGTATTAACGCTTAATATCTCACGAAAATAGGTAAGTTAAAGTAAAATGGTCAGTTTGCATGAATTAGTACACAGTTGAGGCTACTTGCAACATTTCGTTTTATGTGTAGTCCTTTATTTGTGGGGCTTCTATTCAAAATGCTTTGAAATGCTTTGCTCTATTGCCAGCATTCTTGTTGTGCATTACATAACATTCATTTGACAAATAGAAAAATAATACTTTCCTCCTACATAGAGGTACTTGGTAAATATTAAGAAACTTTGCAATCAAAATACGTCTATAGTAGCTATTTTTTCAAAAGACATATGTTTGGAGTCGTTATCAGTTTATTTTGTAATTCGGACCAACATATATAAATCATACAGAAATCATGTCAATAACTCAATAACCTCTTTTATATTATATTGAATTGTATTACAGATAATATTGATGTACATACTGCCCTGACGTAAAAAAGGGGTTAGAAGTGGATCTGAAAAAATACAAAAGGCGTTTGATAATATCACCCAAGTATTATATTTAAAGTAAATTTAGTTTTAAATACTAAGTTTAAAATGTGGTTTTCTAATTCATCTGGGTAACTTGAAAATCTCATTTTTGTCTAGTGAAACTCTTTTGAATGATACAAATATCTATGGACTTCTTTTACTTGCTTAATTCTTTGTCATAATAAATAATAAACAAAGACTAAAATTTTAATATTTTGTAGCATTACTGTTTGAGCAGTAAAGAGTTATAAGCACTCATACTTTAAAACATCAAGTTTTCCTTATTTATAATTTGTCTAAGTGTTGTAAGAAAAAAATTAAATTTTTAGACTAGTTTTACAAAAATCACGGCTAAAGTAGTAAAATCTCATTTTTTACAACATTTAGAAGACTTTTACTGACTAAAAATAATATTTCAAGTTACTTAGATCAATTAGAAGCCACATTTCGAACTTTATATTCAAAACTGAGTTTTCTTTGAATGTAATATTCAATTATTCACTATTTTACTTATAATTTTTAATCCCAGTCCTTTTCAAGCGCAGCTGTTAATCTTTGTTTTTTCATTCTTCGAATCAAAGTTATCTAACGTCGGTAAAAGTTGGTCAATCAGAAAAATTCCCTCCCGTCTGTGGATGGTCCGTAGGACGGTCTGAACACCACCTTCTGACGATCAGCCTGACAGTCTCCCAACACTAGGCTGAGTCTCTTCCATTTCATCGAAATGCAGTAAACTAAAATCTGCTATAAAAAGGTAAGAAATAAATATCAATATCCCATCCTACAGAGAGTACACCTTTAGTCGACTGTTTACAAAACAAAAATTTTCTGAAAATTTTTGAAAATCGTTTGCTTTTACCATAAACATTAACTGCATTTAAGATAAATAGCAATAGTGACTCATGAAGAGGTGAAATTAAATATTCACAACTTTTTAGCACCTGGGTAAAACTTAAACAACTAACTAGTGAGCCTCTTAAGACTATATATCGTTGCTTATGTTAAAACCTTGCATACAAAATATTGTAGTTTTCAGCATTTTATCCGTTTTATTGTGGAAAATATCCCAACAGAAGTTTAGTCAACGAGTAGTAGTGTTGCTATTACAGACAGTAGCAATGTCACTGTGGCAGACAGTAGTGATTCTACTATGGCAGACATCAATGATACTACTGTAAACTATGAATCTTTTACTCTTCATATAACTGATAATGCCATAGACGTTGCTAATATAGAACGTACGTCTGACATGTCCATTAGTGCCAACTGCAGTAATATTACACATACTACCGTAAATTTAAGATGCGAATTGTATCAAGTAGATATAATACAAGAGATTGTAGAACTCCAAGTTGATATGCATTTAAATTTAATTAGCTCTTATTTGACTTATGATAACACATTCAATAATATGGAGTAAGGTAAGTGTTTGACGTGTTCTAGATTTCTTAAAAATATTGTAGTCTATCCAGAGAAAGTACTAAGCCATTCGAGCTCTGCCAATTAATTTTTATGTGACTGTTCAAAGAGTTCGGAAGTAGTCGATAACCCTCATCTACATTAAAAAAAAGGCATAAGCCCCTTTAATCCTGTCAATCAATTTTAAAACATACCCATGGTCTCATTAAAATCTGTACGAAACAAAACGATTGATAAGACAAGAATAAATAATATTAGTTCAATGCCTATAGAATCAGTTGGATTAACAGAATCTTTACAAGACAAAGCGATTGATGAGGCAAAAATAGATAATATGTATGCAATCCCTACAGAATAAGTTTGTAAGACAGATAGCGCATCTGTGAATTCAAGTGACTTAAGAACATCCACCAAAATAAAACCATTTGTCATTTAACGAAATTTTAAGAAAAAAAAAAGACTCACAATGCTCTGATATCTACTGTTGATAGGATTTTAAAAAAAAAAAAAAAAAAAAAAACGAGAAATGCGAANTAGAAAGCTGAGGAAAAAATACGTAAGAAAATGTTTTTAGATGATTTTTTTATCACCGTTTTTACACCGAAACGACGAGTGGAAAACGTCGTGTTTGACGCCCGCGTGGGCCGTCCACCGCGGCGCTGGGACAGTTGACGTGATTTTCCTCATATATGTATATATACATAAGATTAGCAAAATACATAGTAGAAAAATATTTTAACGAGTTTTCTTATAAAATTTCTTACGTTTTTTGAAATTATTTTATCTGTTAATTTTATGCAGTTTAAATTGCTTCGTATCTTATATGCATATTGAATAAAACTAAAATAATATAACTTAGCATAAAGAAGAAGAAAAAGGAAAATAAAGCTTCTTTGCAAAAAGAGCTTGAAACTTTAATTGAAGAGTCTCAGGAGACCAAGCAGTTGACTGTTTAACTTGAGTTGGACGTCCTACAATCAAAGATCAAAATAAAATACGAGAAGTTATAATGTATGTTGGACATTGCTTTAACAGTATGAGAGACTGATTATCAATAAAAATTTTGAGTATTATACTACCAATAAATATATAAAATTATCTAAAAATATTAATATATATGTGATAATCTTTAATGATGAACAGTTATACGTTTTATGTACCTTGTATTGTTATCTTTTATTTTCTTACCCTTTATTTCCACTAATTCCAATTAAAAATTTTATTTATAAGGTTAAAAATAGGAAACATTAATTCATACTGCATTATATCATACCACGTTTTGGTAGCATTCACTTTGGCACGATACCAACACCTGAAAAAGAGCTCTTCCACTACGGGGCCTTCTGTGATGTTGGTAAAATTTTTTAAATTTTAAATTGGTTATATCATTATTTAATAAATGGTACAATGTAAAAGTGGCGATTCTTTTTTAATTTATTAATTTACCATAGATTTACAATGCACAAAAAAATTTTTTGAACAATCTACAAAAATTAATGTTTCGAGGTTGCAGACGTCTACCTAAGGCTTGCATTGGTAAAGAAAAGATAATAAACACTAATTAATTTACTTATTGTTAAAACAACAAGCCTTAAATTGTACATTATGACAGATACATGACACATACTTTTCATTACTCTATCACAAGAATCATCAACGACGTAAGACTTGAACATATAGTCACATTTCAATAACATAAATTAGAGCGCTATCACCGCAAAAATGAACAATTATTGATAATCATAATAGGCTCAATTGGGTAAAAATCTTTTTTCACAGCTATATCTACTTGGCTTAAACAAAACGCCAGGGCATATTAAACACTAAGATTAAAGTAATTTCTTAATTTATAGCATTGAACTCTAGGATTGTGCATCGTCACCCTTGACCACGCGATCACTATGTTGAAAGCGACTGGTCAACAACCAAGACGTGTATGCCACTCAGTGGCCAGCTACCTAGCCTTTATTTCCACGTGCTCACGCACTTACGCATATACGCACCCATACCTTGACGTGAGCCCGTCCACCTTCGTGTCTTCCGATGCAACATTTATTTAGAAAACTGTTAATTTTCAGACTCTGAGCTCACACAACGTCCTCCAGGAACACACTGGCCTAGAGCTCTGCAAGGTTGTAAATAAATGTCGCCATGGATCAGATGCTGCGTTGGATCTATTTACATAATATCATAAATAAAATTGTCAAATATTATAACACATTCAGAAGTCTTAACAAATATTCCGTTATTTTTGGAAAAATGTTTTTATGGCGATGTAATGTTCAGAAATCAGAAAAATTGCATAGGATGCAAAAAAAAGTGAGATAGTCTAAGAATATCAGTTCTTATTGGTTTCCTTGAAGCGAAAAAAATTATATGGTATGTAAAAAGGGCAGTTAGACTACATAAAAATATGATCATAAACTACAATGTAGCCACTGCATTACTTAATCTTTATAATACATGTTTTAAGATTTTTTTTTCTGCTGAACTGGTTGTTTCAAATTCTGAATAATTATGTTATATTTTGCACAGGATAGCTTTTAGTCACTCATTGAATACTGTCTTTATATAGCTTTTTATTTTATTGAGTTCTTATGAAAAACATTTTTGTTTGTCTAACTGTATATCTATTGCAAAAGAATCCATTTACTAAAATCAACAGAATTTATTTCTATGAAGGGTTATAAGACTTACACACTGGCTTTTAAAAATTTACTACACAATCATTATTTAATTAAACGTATAGATACAAGCTTCCAACGAAGATTGTCAATAACATTTAACAAAGTGTGAAGTTAGTATTCTGAGCGTCTCCTATAGACTTAGTTGAAATTTAGCTTTTCTTATTGTTTAGAATTTGTACTACATATGGGGAAAATCACGTCAACTGTCCCAGCCCCGCAGTGGACGGCCAGCGCGGGCAACAAACACGACGTCTTCAACTTGTCGTTTCGGTGTCAAAACTTTAATAAAAAAATTATCTAAAAACATTTTCTTACGTATTTTTTCCTCAGCTTTCTAGAGGTGGCATCAGTTTCTTAAAAATTTGCTCCCATAACCTCGAAAAGTGCACTTGTTTAAAAAACACGTTTTATCTCCATGATTTTCAACTTTTGAAATTTTTTTGATAGTCTAGATCGAAAGATGAGACATTTTTACGTAGATATCGACAATAAAAAAAGGGGTTTTTCGTTTTCGTAACGTATTTAAACGACGAACGCGACGATGCGAGCCGCGGTGGCTGGGCTACGCGTGACAGCAGCGTCTGCCGTGTGTCGTCTGCTACGGTGAGTCTGTTTGGCTATATAATATATAATGTAGTAAAGCGATATAAAGAACAATTAGTTTACCAGGATTTACGTAAAAATGTCTCATCTTCCTATCTAGACTATCAAAAAAACTCCAAAAGTTGAAGATCATGGAGATAAAACGTGTTTTTTAAAGAAGTGCATTTTTCAAGGTTATGGGAGCAAATTTTCGAAAAACTAATGCCACCACTAGAAAGCTGAGGAAAAAATACGTAAGAAAATGTTTTTAGATGATTTTTTTATCACCGTTTTTACACCGAAACGACGAGTGGAAAACGTCGTGTTTGACGCCCGCGTGGGCCGTCCACCGCGGCGCTGGGACAGTTGACGTGATTTTCCTCATATATGTATATATACATAAGATTAGCAAAATACATAGTAGAAAAATATTTTAACGAGTTTTCTTATAAAATTTCTTACGTTTTTTGAAATTATTTTATCTGTTAATTTTATGCAGTTTAAATTGCTTCGTATCTTATATGAGTCATATCTTATATGATGGGGTCATTTTTCATTTTGAGCCGAAAAAAACCAAAACTCGACTCTATGTAAAATTTAATGTCTTAGGCTCGTTTTAATGCCCTGTGTACGTGTGTTTATTTTTTGTTATGTTTTATGCAAGAAAAAAGGAGAGGATGATGAACACATATAGTCAGTGAGATGAGCATAGAGAAGCGCGAGCGGAAAAAGCGAGAATAATAAGAAGAAACGTGTAATTTGAGGACTATAAGCGATATTAACGTTAATACAGTGTACGCAGGTTGATCTATACGTGTATATTTTAGTGCTTGTCTGTAGGTTGGTGGAAAAATGGATGGGTTGTTGATTTGTAGCGATTATTTTAATTATTGGTTGTATTTTAACTACTTCTTTTGTAAAATTTTACTGCTCCGGAAATATACGGAGTGTGTGTGTATACGTGTAGTTAAGAGAAAAACGAGACGTGTGCGAGCTAGGTTGTACAAGAAAAGTAGAGGAATGAGCGAGATTGAAGAGATTTTAAGGCAGTAGGATGGCAGCAGCGAGACTAAGAGGACTTCTTGACGGGCTTTTGAGAGGGATAAGGTGCAGAGCGTGTGCACCATCGAGACGTCATCAAACCTACGTCTGTCACCAGCTCATGGCGATCTAAGGGAGGCATTATCTGCAGTATGACTAAAGGCTACAAAATAATGAGGGACAAGATGGCAGTAGGTGATATCGCAAGGACACGACGCCGATAACTTCCCAGGAGATAGTGGTCTGGAGATATTTCGCGTAGTGCGTGGTAAGGTTAGCGACTAGGGGGGAAGTGAGGGAGAGGGACATAGTTTGTGGCGCCGAGGTAAGGTTGTGTGGGTGTAGAACGTGTCAAGGGTAAAGGTTAACAGCGGGCGTGTGGATGAGTGTGTGTGGTTGATAGTACTGTGAGTTTCTTTGTGGTTGAGGAGAAGATTAAGAAGTGTACGCAAGAGGTCATAGTTGCTGAGAGAGTGAGAGAGCGAGAGGGAGTAAGAATAAGGTAGAAGAGAGATAAATACGTGCGTAAGAGCGAGAACCAAGTTGTCCGAGAGAAAGACGTTCGGATCGGGGAAGAGAGCTTGAAGGGCATGACTGCTTTAATTGCAGGTGAGTCGATACATCCGGGATGACGGGTAATTGTAGCACTACTCGTTAAAGAGGTATTAAAAGTGGGTGTGCGCGTATTTGAGGACCCGTCTCCTCAGGAGCTTGAAAGATGGTCAGAGGCTGCTTACCCGTGGCATTAGGGTGAGGAGAGAGTGTGCGTATCCAGAGTCGTCTGGGCCTCGGTAGTCAGCAAGAGGCTGCCTGCCTTTGGCAATAAGATGAGGAGAGAGCATGCGTGTTCAGAGTTGCCTCAGCCTCGGCAGTCGGTAAAAGGCCATCTGTTTGCTGCAATAAGACGTAGTAGAAAGTGTGTGAGCGTATGTGTGTGTGTACTCGTTCGCAGCGTCGTCTAAGACTCGGCAGACCAGCTGGTGAAGCCACCGGTAGGACCCTGTGGACAACGAGAGAACGTGTACCGTGGGTTTTCGTCGTTAAGTAGATGCGTGAGGTAGCTCGTGATCGAAGGCGTTGCGTTGTAGCTTATGTGATTGAACCAGGTTGTTGTAACGTGGGAGCGAGCCATTCTCTAGGTCGAGTGTGGGAACTTTGGGTGAGTGCGTGTGCGTGTACGTGTAGGTAGGTCTTCAAATGTGGAGGTATGAGAGCTTAAGTATGCGTGTACTGCGAATGGCGAGTTGGCACCGAAAGTAGTATTGATTCTTTAAAAGTGTTTATCTATTGTAAATGAAATAAAGAGTAGTCTGAAGGTTAAATTTGTATTAGAGTATTTATTTGCATGAGTGAGTAACAGTTAAATCGTGATCATTTCCTCCAGGAACTGTCCGCCTCCCGACGGACACTTCACGACGGGGCCTCCACTAGATAAGAAGTCTACATCGGGAGAGCAGAGTTGAGTCAAGCCAAGGTGTTGGAGAGAGTATTGGTTCGCAGAGTTTTGTCGTTTTAGAGATTGTAGGTGTTCGAAGGTGATTTTACTGCGTTGTATCGAGACAGCCTCGCATCGACATGAAAACATCGAAAAGAAAGTAGGGCCTTGAGTAAATTTCGACCCTTTCAATGAAAAATTAGCTCTTCATTCGATCGTTGGGGAATTTTAGGAAGAGTTTTAGACGTACAAATAATCATTAATTTTCTTTGAACTGATACAATAACTAGTAATTTATTAAGTAGAATTAATCTTTAGAACTATAATATAGATTTGATTTTAAACGGATATCTAACTATTGCTTTTGATATTTGTTAGTTCAACGAAACAAACAGAGTTTTTAATCAACAAATGCAAACAAGCGAGAACTAATAATTGAGCGAAGCGTACTCTAAAAAGCAATACTTATCTTTTACGAGGTTTTTTTTAGCAAGATGCTGCGAAGTTCGGACAAGGCGACAAGCGAGTCTAATGGAAATTATCTTGAAAGAAAAAGGGTTGAGATTACCGCTGAGCTGCCTGGACTGCGATCAAAAGGCTGCAAGGAGCTAATCAAAAGCTGCAAAGAGCTGCTGCCAGTAGCAAGGGCGAACGACGACTACTCTAGTTGCTCTAGTCCAAACGGCTCAGGCCGCGAACAAACTCAAAGAGAGTTGGCAAGGGGCCCACGCACACAACGATCAAGCCTCAATCACACTTTAGAAATTTTTTGAAAAGCTAAAAGCCAATAATCCGATTTCTTGTGTTGTGCGCATGAGTTCTCCCACCTACGGAGTCACAAAAGTTCAATGTAACGCTCTGTCTTCTCACATTACCTCACTCTTACAAAGAAGTTCGTGATTCTGATTGAACATACCGACCACCTTGGCGATCGAAATCGTCAAAACAAAAACAATAATTTTAAAAGGGAACAATCTTTCGATAACTACATTACAAACTTTGTAGCTAAGTTATTTAAACTTGACTAACTATGACAATGTATTTATTATCATTTTATTAAGTTCATAGAGAAAAGAAATAAATGAATGATTTGATTCAACTTGCAAGGTCTTCAATAAAAATTAGTGTGCATGACGATCATCTTAAAGTCCATACGTCGACAAAGTTTGAACTCTTTCAACGTTTTTTTATCCTTAATTATAAAAAATTTGTTTTGTGAAAATTAATTGTTATATACAACAAATTACAACAAAATTGACTGAAATCTAGTTTAGGAACTAAGAAGAGACAAAACAGCCTGCAGTAAATTTAAAAAATTCGCAAATTTAAACTTTATTTGAATCTTGATAGCATTTTTCTAGTTCGGGCTCTGTTGGAAATTTAATAAGCTTCACTATCGGTCGTTAAAAACTTGAATCGGAGGTCTTAACTGTAACCACGCGCACTAAGCCATCGGAGCCTGAATGGACATTGATCACACGACCCAGTGGCCATCTAGTAGGTGGTGTAGTTTCGTTCTTTAACAGGACTATGTCGTTGAGCTGAAAATTTGGTTAGAGTTTCAGCCACTTATTTCGCTACTGGTTCTGATGGAGTACATTCCTTCTCTAACTGGCCCAAAAGGAGTTGCGCAACTCCGTGAGTTGTCTCAAACAACAAGTTGGACGCACATTCGATTGTTCCTCATCGTAGGGCTGTGGGTATGCCAGGAGCGATGAGTTCACTAAGAAATGAGCCGGCGTCAACACAAACTCATCGTTGTTTGCAGAACTATGAGGACACAGCGGTCTGGAATTTAAACAGGCCTCGATTTTCACTGTTAAACTCGAAAGCTCCTTGAATGTGAAGGTCGAATCCCCTATGATTCGACGAAAATGATATTTGAAATTTTTGACTGCCACCTCCCATAGTCCGCCAAAATGAGGGGCTCGTGGTGGAATACAGGACCACTGGTTACCCTTAAAGGCCAGGCTCTTGGCGACGGTTTGAATGAAATTAGACGACTTATTAAATAAATCTTAAAGTTATTTGGCAGCTGCTTTAAAGGTCGTAGCATTATCGGAATATAAAATTGAGCTGATACCTCGTCGTGCACAAAACCGGGCGTAAGCTGCAATAAATGCGTACGCAGTCAAATCTGATACAATTTCAATGTGAATCGCGCGAGTTACCATACAAATGAATATCGCTACGTAACCTTTTGTTGTTTTTGCTCTTCGGCCCTTGGAGAAGAGAAAAGGTACTGGACCAGCGTAGTCCAGGCCGGTATTGGCAAATGGTCGAGATGCTGTCAGTCTGACTGCTGGCAGAGAGCCCATTTGTTGATTCGCAGTTTTGGCGGAATATTTGGCACATGTGATGCATCTGTGATAAACGCTTGCAACGAGCCGTGGGCCTCCAACAATCCAGACAAACTGCCGAAGAGCAGCAAACATGAGCTGAATGCCGCCATGTAGAGTGAGCGTATAAGTTTCCTCGACCAGTCGCTTGACCATTACACAAGAGCCTTGAAGTAAAATTTGATGCTTCTCGTTGAATGATAGTAAAAATTCTTGCAACCGGCCTCCCACACGAGTCAAGCCCTCATCGCAAATAAACGGAGATAACTTGATTAGACCATTACGAGCTGGAAGTTCCTTTTTCTCGAGCAACAGTCGACGTTCAGCTAAAAAGTGATGAATCTGAATGTACCTAAGCAGATATAAGCGAGATAATCGTAACTCTTCGATATTAAGTACTGTAAGTTGGTTATAGGTACGCTTTTGAGAAACCCTGAGATGCCAACGAGCATAGTAAGCCAATATGCGTAGTATTTTACAATAACAAGAATAGTCATGTAATATCGACAGTCCTAATTGCACTTCTAGATCCTGTTGGATGTTCCTTTTTTCTTCTTGACAGACCAACGCAGTTATTTCCTCAGTCAGCTGTCCACTTTGGCTTATGTCCAAAGGACACGTCAACTCTGGCCGTAAAATCCAGTGTGGTCCCGTACACCAAAGCTTATGAGCAGCAAGAACTTAAGACGAAAGACAGCGTGTGACGCAGTCTGCTGGGTTTTCCTCAGAGCAAACGTGACGCCAACGTGCCGTTGGAAGCGACATTGTGACCTTGCTGACTCTATTACTTACAAAAGTCTTCCATCGCGACGGGTGTCCTCTCAACCATGCCAGTACGACTTTAGAGTCCAACCACCAGTTAAGAGTCACAGCCTGGTTGCTGAAGTTATTTACAAAATGTTTAATTAGACGAACCAGCAGTACAGCTCCACAAAGTTCAAGCCGAGGGAGAGATTGCACTTTCGTGGGTGCAACTTTTGACTTAGCCATGAGAAGTGTCGCCAGCTGGCCTGGACGAACTGCGAAAACAGCAGCGGCATAAGCTCTAGTTGAGGCATCCGCAAAGCCGTGAAGGTGCCACTCACAAGTAGCTTGGATCCCAGATCAGTGAGGTATCCTTAGAAGAGATACGTCGTGCAACTCATCTTTAAACTGTCGCCACCGACGATCAAGATGATTGGGCAGCAAGTCGTCCCAACCTAAACTTTCAAGCTACAAGTCCTGCAACAGAATTTTTGCGGTAGCCACGATTAGTGCTCACCATCCTAAAGGATCAAATAAGCGTGCGAACTCTGAGTGAACTTTCCTTTTAGTGAGAACTGAAAATTTATTTGTTTCTCACACTTCAAAAAGAAATACATCTGCTTTTGGGATCCATTATAGGCCTAATGTTGATACTACCTCGTTTAACTGAACTTCTATTTCCTCCAGTGATCACTTGGTGACATTTTGAAGCAAACGAGGGTCGTTTGCAGCCCATTTGCCCAGTGACATACCAGCTGCAGCTAAAAGTTGAACGAGCTGATTCCAACGTTCAGCAGCACTCTCAATGGTATCAGCACCACCAAAAAAATCGTCAACATAAAACTGATGTTGAAGAATCTTCGAAGCCTCTGGATATGTCTCAGCCCCATCCACTGCTAGCTGTTCCATAACTCGAAGAGGCAAGTACGGAGCAGAAGCAGTTCTGTAGGTGACTGTATTGCATCTGAAGTCTTGAATCTGCTTCGTAGGGTCCTGCCTCCACAGGATTCTTTGCCAGTCAGCATCCTCTGGATGAACCTGTATTTGTCTAAACATTTTTATGACATCAGTAGTAAATATGATTCCAAAGAATCTCCAACAAGTAATGATCAGCAAAATATTGGCTTGAAGTTTTGGGCCAGTCATCAGCGTATCATTAAAGGATTGACCGTGCGAAGATTTTTGCGATGCATTAAACACTACACGAATCTTCTTAGGTTTTTCAGGACGAACAACCGCATGATGAGGCATATAATAATTTGGACGAATAAGTAGGGCACTAGGCACAGGCTCCATATGATGCAAGTCAAGATATTTTTGCATAAAGCCGTTATAGGCATCTGCAAGCTACAGATTACGTTGCAGGCGCTTTTCAGAGCGAAGAAGGCAAGATTTCGCGATTACTTTTGAGTTTGCGAATGAACCTTTGGATTTGAATGGCAAGCGAACTGTAAGTCTGCCTTCGGTATTACGAGAATAAGTCTGAAGAAAATGGTTCTCGCACGCCTGCTCTTCTTCCGTCAAGATTTTTGAGCAAGAAACTTCTTTAATCTCCCAGAATTTCTTAAGATTCTCGGAGATATCAACCTCAGTATGTGTATGAAACACTTGAACTTGCATATAATTGCAACTGCAACTCTCAGAAATAACAGGAACCGTGAGAAGCCAACCAAAGACAGATTCCTGAGCGGTAGGGGTTCCTTTTGGGTCTTTGATAAGACCAGCGCTTATAATTTGAGGATAGACATCAGCGCCAAGGATACAGTCTACTTTTTCAGGCCGAGAAAAAAATGGATTCGCCAGCTCAAGGCCCTGTATGTGATGCCAGCTTGAGGATTTAATTCGTTGGCTCGGTAAAAGGCGAGTGAGGTTGGACAGAACTAGAGCAAATATGTTTTGCTGAAAGGAAGGTGATCGATTTGAAAGCAAGGACACAATCACTTCTTGTCGAGCTCGCGACGCATATTCTGCACCGACCCCAACTACCGAGATATTTACTTTCGAAAAATCAAAATTCAATTGTGAGACTACACGTCGTGAAATAAAGGATCTTTTGGCAGCAGGATCAATCAGAGCGCGAATTTCAAGTGTTCTTCCTGTTGAATCTGAAACGATAATACGTGCAGTTGCTAATAAAACTGACTGGCCCACTATCATGCTATGTAATAGCGTGTTTACTTTCATCGTTTTTAACCGTCGATTCAACAGAGACTTCATTGAGCGCAGGCTTTTTACTGCTTATATATTCATTTGGAACTTTCTGATCAAGGTGAAGCTTACTATGATGTTTCTCTTTGCAAGTAAAGCATCTAACTTTAGATGGGCAATTATCACGAAAATGAGATTTACTAAACAATTGATGCACAGCTTTTCCCGTTTACAGAGGTCCATGCGTTGCGCAACTTACATTGCTCTAAATTTATTGCACCGTTTTAACGTGTGGTTGTCTTTGCATAGTATGTAATTTGGTGAAGCAACCGGACCATCAAAAGCTTGCACGGCGTTCGCTGATACGCGTTTCGATTTGTTTGCTTCGTTTTGATTTTTAACAGGCCGATTGCGTTCATGACATCATGTAGTATCACCTGACGCACGGGCTTGTTCCAAAGATTGGACACGGCGCTGAAGAAATTCCATTAAATCAATATATTTTGAAAATCCCTGTATATTCTCTTGCAAGATCTCCCATGCTTCACGTGTGCTTAAATTGAGCTTTCTAACTATGCAATGAACGAAAAAGTAATTTGTCTGTGCCATCGGTCATTAAAGATTGTCAAGTACTCGAACTAGTTCTTCAACGCAATCTATTAACTTATTAAGTTCCTGAAAATTTTTTGTATGCACTTCAGACAGCAACATTAACGTTTCAAGACAATGGTCTAAACGAATTCGTTTGTTATTAAAACGACGAGCTAGCTTGTTCTAGGCTACCTCAAAGTTCGAGTCTGTAATGTCAATGCCTTGAAGACCTTGCGCGGCTTCACCTTGAACGGCATTTAGAAGATGTTGTAATTTGACTACTGGCGTGATGGATTCCTTGTCTTTAACGAGCGCAGAAAAGCGCTGCTTAAAACTTTCCCTTTCACTTTGATTACCCGAAAAAATTGGTAAAGACAGCTTTGGTAGTGAGTCACTTTCTTGCTTAAGTATTTGAGTCATTTGAGTGGCTGGGTCTGGGGGTTTCAATGCAGATATATGATTAAGTAAACGCGCCTTAGCTTCAGTTTAAACATCCTCTATTTTCGAAAAATGCTTTTCTTTGAAATAAGGTTTTTCTGCTAACATTGTATCATACTCTACTAGTTCATTATCCTGCTCCAAAAACGTTTGCCAATAATGTTCCAAAATACTTAAGCGCGTCGTAAAGTGCGAGAGTGTTTGACGACTAGTACCAACTTTTGATGTAGAATTGACATAAAAATTTTCTATACTATTTTGAATTTTCAATTGCGATTTAAAAAGCTTTTCCATTTCTTTTTTAATAATCGATTGTAATTTAATTTGCTAAGTATTGAAAGGCAGCAGGTCTTACTTTTGAAAAACGCTTCGAAGGAATATTTTAAATACAAATCTCAATAGGATAACGATAGCATGAGCCCAATCAAGCAACATAAAGAATAACGAGAGCAAGAGAGCGAGAGAGTGTATATAGATCCGCTTACCGAGTGTACTGCCTCTCCCCTTGTGCTCCACTTATCCTAGCCGTACAATAGGCATGCCGATTGGAGAACAGGGCTGATGAAAAAGAGACAAAGTGGCGAGACGGCCTTACTCTTTGTTGCGATTGAAGCGTGTAAGAAGAAGCCGATTACCAGTCGTCGTTCGTTGTTGCTTTCTCTCCTCTCTTCCTTCGATATGGCTCAGCAATCGCACGATGTAACTGATGCGTCGCTCGACCTTGATCAAAGCCGAATTTGTTTTCCAGAAAATTCCAACCTTGGCTCTGCTACCAATGTTTTTGATTATGTCGTTTACTTGCTCGATCCTTTAATTATTAAAAAAAAGAAAGAAGGGCCTTAAGTCAATTTTGACATTTACAATGAAAAATTAGGTCTTTATTCGATCGTTGGGAAATTTTAGGAAGAGTTTTAGACGTACGAATAATCATTAACTTTCTTTGAACTGATACAATAGCTAGTAATTTATTTAGTAGAATTGAGCTTAAGAACTATAATATAAATTTTATTTAAAACGGATATCTAACTATTGCTTTTGATATTTGTTAGTTCAACAAAACAAACAGAGTTTTCAATCAACAAATGGTAACAAGAGAGAACTAATAATTGAGCGAAGCGTATTCTAAAAAGTAGTACTTATCTCTTACGAGGTGATTTTGAGCGAGATGCTGCGAAGTTCAGGCAAGGTGACAAGCGAGTCTAATGGAAATTATCTTGAAAGAAAAAGGGTTGAGATAACCGCTGAGCTGCCTGGACTGTGATCAAAGGGCTGCAAGCAGCTAATCACAATCTGCGAAGAGCTGCTGCCAGTAGCAAGGGCGAACGACGACTACTCTTGTCGTTCTAGTCCAAACAGCTCAGGCCAAGAACAAACTCAAAGAGAGTTGGCGAGGGACCCACGCACACAACGATCAAGCCTCAATCACACTTTAGAAATTTTTTGAAAAGCTAAAAGCCAATAATCCGATTTCTTGTGTTGTGCGCACGAGTTCTCCCACCTACGGAGTCATAAAAGTTCAATGTAACGCTCTGTTTTCTCACATTACCTCGCTCTTACTAAGAAGTTCGTGGTTCTGATTGAACAAGTGTATTAGAACAACACTATAGATAAAACTAGTAAGTACCGAAAAGTTTATCCTAATAATCGCATAAAATGTTTTGTCGAAGAGTCATTTTTTATTGATTAAATAGTTAAGGAGATACCTAAAAAAAATGACAGCGCCTAAAAAACTTGTTTTAGTGAGCTCTACAACGTTTTTATGTGAAATTTTGGTGTAGCATAGAAATTCATTTCTGTAACAGTTAAAAAATATTTTTTTTACTGTTTTTTTATACATTCTGTTCGATATAAAGGGTCTACATTGCAATCTCAAGCAAAGTGTATATAACGAAAAATTATATTAGATCTGTAACTCCGTCTTTGTACGCGAACGTGTAAAATGCATGTGCAGAATGCTATTGCTAAAGAAACAAATTTTTGTCTAAGAAAGCTGCGCTAAAAAAGCCGTCAACGTTGTTTATTTCAGTAAAACTTGTGCAATTGTTAACAATCAGCTTAGACATCCAACTCTAAGATAACAACGAAATTCTAGCTTATTTAGATCATAACTACTTGAGTTAGTTTAAAAATTTAATAACGTATATACATACATCTACAGATACACAATGTTACCGACTTAGATGCTCCTTATACTAGGTATAAGATTTTTTTATAGTGGAAATGGATGAATTGTAAGTGGAAACGCTTTTTTTTCTAAAAAAATGATTAGGCACTCCTATACATTGTTTATGCCTAAAAAACCATCATTTCAACTAAATGTTTAAGAACAAGTATTAAAAAACTGCAATGTATAGTTGATACATCTCTTATAACGGCAAAAACGCTTCTTACCATACATTTTTTTTAAAATTTTTTAGACACAAAAAAAACGTATGCTTGAGAAAAGCTTGCTAAGTGACAAATTGTGTACATAAAAAAATGTTTATTTTTTATTTTATTCTAAATCAGAATTATTCAATGAATGATAAAACTTTAAGACTCTTAAAAAAGTCCAACTTAACGAAAGTCGTCACCTAATAAAGCTGACTGTGTACTAAGTGGTTCTCAGAAGTGTCAAAGGACAAGCAAAGTGAGCCACTAAGTCTAAACACTTAAAGTCAGCAAGCACCAGCCCCATAGCATGTGACACAAAGAATTTTTAACTAAAGCTTTATGCAAGGTGCATTTCTTTGCGTGGTGTTTTAGTTAGTAGGTTTCCACCGCTCATCGAATGTAGTTCTTAGTTATTAGTTCTATATTGTGATCTAAGTTGTTACAGTTGCTTAATAAGTTTATTGTAATTTATTGTAAAACAAAAAAAATAGAACAAGTATACCAGATAGTGCAGAATATTTCATGAGTTAAAACCAAACAAAACTAATAATACGAAAAGCAGCAATACTTGAGAATCACATAAAATTCATTCTGCAGAAGGTAAAGGTACATTAACACGTGTTTTTTACAAAGCCTAACATTTTTTTTTCCTTTCCCCAACATACAAACAAACAAATAGTTGGACATTCTGCTAGTTCCACAGCCCGTTAAGGGTCGTGAGACTCAAATCCACAAGCATCTACTTTTTACTGGATGATAAAGTTAAATAATCACGATAAATTATTTATCGAAAATCGGTAGCAGACTGCAGTAAGGTCTCTAATTATTTATATGTGTATGTACACGAGTTGAATTATCTTTTTATAACTTACTTTTTTTGTGATAAATTTCAATGATTCAATAGAATATTTATTTTGAAACAAATGAACAAAACAAAATAGCACTACAATAATTTCTTTTGAATAACACACGCAGATATAATAAAAGATAAAAATAAATAGAAAGAAGAAAAAAAAATGCACATAAAGAAAATTATATAACCATGGAAATGGTCAATAAAAAATGTAATGCTGATGTGATGGCAGATGAATCGCTGATGGAGTCTCTCAAAGCCAACTTATCATTTTGGCATGTTGTTGAATCTATTTATATATTTGATAGGAAATATATTTCACTCAAGGATTATATTCGAGATGTTAGGAATGGAGAAAGCTGGGTCAAAGATAATTAAAAAAGTTTATATAAGAGAGCAGTATTTCAGAATCTACGAGGTGCCAAACGCATAAGCGTAAGCGATCAAAATTTTGAAAACCTTGAGGCATAAATAATACATTTAAAAAAAAGACATGCGACAAAAAAATCCGTTGCGTATTATCAAACCCATCTGCAGGAAGTCCAACAACGGCAAGGAAAATCAGTGGGCAAATGTTATGACTATGTAAGCCTACTGCTGAGCGGTGTGGAAAAGGCTTTGATGAAAGATAAGACTAAAGCGTACGATGTACATTTAGTAACGCCAATAAGAGATATGATGCTAGACATGCTTATAAAAATACAAGCATCTATGATAAGCCAGCATGTAGATGCGAAAGAACCTGTCTCCTTAGCTGATGCCTTTAAGCATGCGTTGATATTAAATAGCCAAATGAAAGCGGGTATAATTCCGGACACACCGTACGAAGGACTACCTCGCAGTAATTTTAGAAATTATCTTAATAACTCGTAACAACAACAGAAAAGGTACCCGGACTAGCGATTCTCATGGATTCAAATTGGACAAGTTAATGAACACCACATCAGCAATCAGTATTAAAATCCTCATAGGCAGTTCAATAGTAATCTAAATTTTTGAGAAAATTTTAGGAACAACGAAAAAAGTTGATATCATGGAAATCAACAAAATAGTAATAATTATAGTCAAAACAGTTTGAATTGATATAATTACGAGAATCCTAACACTTATTATGCACAACACAATGCGAATTTTATTTCTACAAAAAACCAATCTAGTAATCAAGGTTGGACAAATAGTTATAATAGACACCTTCAAAATAATAATTGTGGTTGTAACAACAGTAACAACCAACAAAATTTTAATTCTAATTATCAGAGGCAAAGCTTTCAATAACCCTTCAGGACTATCAACAGCTATGAGACAACTATTCACTGTGTCATTTAAACTCGCAGGTGGCTCACCCCCAACGTCGTATCGAGGTGAGCCCCCGACATTTTAATCAGAACGAAACACCGAGTACTACGGCTCAGATGATCAGTATTGCAGCCGAATCAAAATCGTACACATTGGTACGTATCAAGGACTTGGTGTTGACGACGAGCCTACGGGCGTGCGGTTGTCAGTCCTAGGAAGAAAAAACATTTTATCACACTCATGCTTGATAATGGCACTGCCACAAACTTAATTAAATAAGACCAGTTGTGTCTATATTCACGCGTAGAGACTAGTGAAATCGTTAATCTTACCTGAATTACAACCCACCCAGTTTCAACTAAAGGAGCAACGTATATAACTACACAAGGAAAACCTACAATTCTTCATATGATACCTAACAATTTTCCTATTAAAGATGGTGCTCTTTTAGGCCGAAACTTTTGTAGAGAATGATGAGCCACATTATTATTCTATCTCACTTTATTATTACGTCTTGATGACGTCATCATATTATACTATAACATTATTGTTATAGTATTAGATAATAACGTAATGAAGTGTATTCCTTTTGAAAAACTCTTAAAGAAGTAAAGCAATTGGAAAGGGTCGAAAAGGAACATTAAGCTATAAGACTTTGGAAACAAGCACAGAAAAATCAAGTTTTAGCTACTAGTCTTTATAAGAACCATGAAGCAAATTGTTCTAGAGATAAAATTGACGAACAAAAATCTTATAAAGAATAAATCGCAGGCCAACCCAAAAGGTCAAATATACCTAAATACAAAAAATATGGAGACATAAAAGCCGATTTGCACTTTCGAGATGAATATGATAGATTAACTTTATTAGAGAGGAGTGATAATTTCATAAAGCTAACTGGTAATAAAACTGACGAGAGTAAAATATACAGTGGAAATAATTAATTAAACGACCAAGATACACTCCAACCCCATGCCATTAAATAAAGTAAAAATACTCTTTTTGTGGAACAGTATTGCCTTGTTGAGGAATAAAAAAATACTAATAAGTCAACTAAATATACGATCAAGGGGCGAACACGTTAGTTAGTGAGAACTGATTTTATTATTACCAGTTTAACAGGAGGATACTTACCATAAGTCAATGTAAGGCATGATGACGTCTGTTCAGGGAAACCAATAGTAAGAAATAAGGACGGTTATGTAACTTTGTGGTAATAAACATTAATAAAGATCATGTAACAACTAAAATAGATTTAAAAGGAGTTTTACCCTTCGAATATGTTGCACCTGAATTTGACCCCGACACTTGTAGAGAGTATGAGAGACCAGTTATCAAAAATACACAAGATAAAATAAGAGGCCTTAAAGAACTTGTGCAGACCGTTCACTTAAACGTGAAAGAACGAAACCAAATTTATAGATTAATTTTCGAATTTTTTGAAATCTTTTTGCTGGTGGGAGACCCTTTACCCTGTACTAGTTTTGTTGCACATAAAAGCCTAACAAAAAAAAACATCTCTTTTAACACTAATTAATATCCCCACCCACCAGCACATGAAAAACTTTTAGCAGAACACGTAGCAAAAAAAACTTAACAATGGAATAATTAAAACCTCGTCATCACCGTACAATTAACATCTCTGAATTGTTTCAAAGAAATCTGGTAGTCATGAAAATCCAACATGGAGGGTAGTAATTGATTTCTAAGAACTTAATAAAAAGACCATTGGTAATGCATATCCATTGCCTAACATCGCAGATATTATAGACCAATCGGGAGGATCCGTATACTTTTTAGTTTTTGACTTAGCAAGTAGATTCCAACACAGTCCAATGGCTGAACAAGATAAGTATGGAACAGTGTTTACGACATTCCATGGACATTAGAAATACAGACGGAGGCCCGAAGGTTTTAAAACAGCACCTGCCATATTTCAATGGCTAGTAGATCTTATATTAAGAGGCTTAGTACATGTTTAAATGTTAGTGTATTTAGATTAAATTATTATTTATGCAAAAGATTTAGTAGATCCCAACCGTGAAGTTTATTTACTTTTTGACTGGTTAAGATCAGCAAGTAAAGTACATTAGCCATATAAAGTGATATTTTCACAAAAATAAGTTATATGTTTTGGGCGTATAGAAAGTCAACGAGCAATTAAACCAATACTAAAACAATACAAGCCGTTAAAGAATTTCCTCAAACAAAAACTATGAAAAATATTCGATAATTTTGAGGACTAGCAGGATACTATGGACGTTTTATTAAGGGTCTTTTAAAAATAGATAAGCCATTATCAGATTTTTTTAAAATAGGAGAAAAATTTAAATGGACTGAAGTGCATGAAAAGAGTTTTCAAATACTAAATGACCATCCATGTCGAGAGCCTATTTTACAATTTCCCGACTTTTATAAATAATTCAAGATGACAACAGATGTATCTGACTATGCTATTAAAGTGGTATTGAGTCAGGAAAAATATGGGTTTGGCTATCTTGTTGCCTATTTTTCAAGAACTATATATAAGGTCAAAATAAATTATTCTACGACTGAAAAGAAATGCTTAGCTTAACTATATGCAATGTTTTATTTTCGTTCGTATTAATTAGAAAATAAATTTGTTCTTGTAGCTGATTATGAGCCATTGAACAGGATGCATACAAGAAAAGACCTGAGTCAGCGTTTAATGCACTGAATGTTTAAATTCACCGATTATAAACACACTTTTAAACACAAGCCAGTAAAACTCTATTCCAATGCTGATGTATTATCTAGAGTAAGATTATTTTTGTATACAATAAGAAATATAAATAGTCGATTAGCACCATTACAAGTTGTGATGATAGGTCCCAAAGAAGTAGAGGAAAAAAAGAAAATGAAATTACAAAGTCAGAAAATAGGAATAGTAAGAACAACTAATTCAACGACGATCAAACCTAAAGCATTGCCAACAACCTTGGAGGAGACACTAGAAGTAACAAAATCTAGAAGCATGACCAAATCCAGAAGAAATGTACCTAAATTTGCCTGAGGCCCTGGACAACCCTTTAGTTGAAAAACAAACATGGAACTGTCTAAGTTGGATCATAGTGTGATTGGTCAAAGGACTTGAACAAAAACATTTCCATAACTTACATCGTCTACATCTTGACCAAGTATATTAAGAAATGTCACAAAAAATACATCCAATGTTCTTACCTTATGAAAAGAGAATTTTTCACAATTAGTAGCCTCAACGCTAACGATACGAATGCCAAATTCACAAGAATAATACCTAATAGTTCTAAACACGAGAAAATACCATAATTACTAGGCAAAGATATAATCAATCTTGGTGTATTGTTAAGGACTAGTATATTTTTTGGAAATCACTCAAGTGATACTGAAGAATCGTAAAAAGCCGATCCTGAAATTCAGGACATAATCATCAAAGTGGACATCTATGATTCTGATAATTTTGATGAGTCTGTATTAGATAAAAAAATTGCGGATTTATGAGGAGGTACAACGGACTTCAAACTCTTATTTAATGAAGATAAAATCCAAGCAAAATATATGACGAGTGGAAAATTATCAATTACCACTTGTATTCAAGAAAATATATCCTTAAGTTCAAGTACACTAACGCACACGAGTACTTCTATTATTGTAAGAAACAGACAGTCTAAGGCACCGGACTTAAAACAAATAACAAAAAAAAACCCTGAAAAACTTGAATAAAAACAACAAATAAGCAAACCGTAATGCAAACAAATCAATAAAACAAATTATTGCCCCTGACTTCATGCTACTATCGAACTTATACCCTTTCTAACCAATATATCGATACAAACAACAGTACCGAAAGGTGTATGTAAGTCTTAGTGATAGTTCAAGTAGTACTGACAACCATAAGAACGTAAAAAAAGCTAAGGTTATAAGCAATGTAATAACCACTAACAATAATTTTACGTATAAAAGAGACAATATGGTCCATTTTATTAGCAAAGATTGTCAATCAGTCACATCTGTCTCAAGACTGTCGAGATCGAAAGATGCACAGGACCTTAGTTATTTGATATCAAAGAAACCAAAAGTTGGCAAAATATTAATAATACCTTATAAAGGACGTGATATACTGTCAATCATTATACATATTATGTCTACCGATTTAGTAACTTCAGAAAGATTTGCACAAGCTTAAAAATCAATTAAGAAAATGGTGTTGAGACGGAATCTTAAAACTTTCTCAATTTAAAAAAAGGGAAATCTCACAGACAACTTAGAACCTGGATTGATAAAAGAAATATTATTTACAACTTGTGATGTAACACCTAAAAAAATTATTCTATCTTACGGTAAGGTTGATTTACCGAAAATTCAAGAACGTCATAAAATAATACAAATACTTTATGACTGCCCTGTTAAGGGACAAAAGGTAATAAACAAAACTTATCGGAAAATAAGAGAAACTTTCTTTCTCCTGAAATCAGAATTAATACTCTCAAGTATGATCGTAAATGCAGTCAACGTCGAGAGAAAAACATTGAACGAATACAACCTTTGTTGCTTAAAGATAAGCCTATTTAAAATTTTAATACAGTTTTTATCGATGCCCTTGATAAATTGAGAATAACATTCAATGGTAACTGCCATTTGCTCATTATACATTATAGTTTGACAGAGTACACCACATTAGTCCCTGTACAAGATCTTTGATCAAGCACGCTGGCCAATGCACTCGTACAAAGTCTACTATTAGTTTACGGTGCACCTAGAGCAATTCTATTAGACACACATGCTACATTCATGTTTTATTTATTGGAATACCTTATGAGAATCCTTGAAACCAATTATTTAACTTCATCAGTATATTATCTTCAAACAAACAGATTACTAGAGCAAAGTCGTGCTGCCTTAGCTGACTTTATAAAAACTTACTCTAAAACTCATGACGACTGGGACAATTTAGCAAAATTTGCAACTCTAACGTATAACACGAGCGTATATGCGGCAATAAATTTTAAGCTGTATGCACTAGTTGCCCTTGAAAATACCGAAAGATTTAAGGTTAGGAACTTATCCATTAAACTTACAATATCTGACTAGGCGACCTCAAAAAATGCAAACTGCTACAGGAAATTAACGAATAAAGATAAAAATACAAGGTAAAATATGATAGGATAAAAAAAATACATTGATGCAGATTATATTGGCCATATAATAGACAATAATGCTTGAATGTTGCAAATACTTAAACGATGCTAATCATAGTAACAATAGCATAGAACCACTTAAAACGAACCCTAGAATATAGTATAAACGCATCAACATTACAAAAATTAAGAAAACTTAATAAAAGATAATAATGTGGATTAGATATAAGTAAATTCATATTGGAATAAACACCTACTAAGGGATTAAGTAAAACCTTTTAATACTGTAGTATTCGGTTATTCTGGATCTACTAACTGGTTAAAAACAAACCTCTTGAATTTACAGATAATATAATTAAGAAATCTGAAAACAACACTATTAAACATTTTAAATACTGCGGGAACCTATATGAGAGATTACATTATTTCTCCACTCGGCATACGAACAAAAAGACTGACACCTTATAGAGTTATTAGAAAAGTTGCTAAAGTACTTTTTGGCATAGTCACATAAGACAAAATGAGTGTTATGAACACTTACACTATCAATTTATATACCGATTAAGAGGAATACATTAAATTGTATGAACAACATAGCCAAATCTTTGCAGCTGATCCCACGGATATAGAAGAAACGGAGAGGGAAAGAGATTTCTTTAAACATTTTTCTGAATTTTATACCCAAGAATATTGTTATGCCATTAAAGATCGGCAGAAAAAATTATCCCAAGTACATGTAGAATACATGAATCCTGAGATCGCTATTCTAGTGTTGCAAAACGATGAACCCAAGTATCGCACGAGATACGCCGAACCAATTAAAATGAGTGCAAAACACACATTAAACAAGAAGTTGAGTTACTCTTTATGTCAACAAAAGTTGAGTTAATGACATATCAAACACGTGTCATTACATGCAGAAGACAAACATGTACACAAACTTTGGAAACAAAACCAAGCCTTGCTAAGTTCATCGATTTACAGAAAAAATTAAAAGTAGCAGAAAATAAATCCAATAATTATACTCTACCATTCAACTATCTACTTTCTACATTAAGAAATGCATTACTTAGTTCTAAAATTTTAATTTTGAGCTTTTTCAAACCAATGAGCTAGTTAATATTTATTTAATAACTACCGCCACGGATTCAAACTATATTAGTAGACACAGACATCAGAAAAAAAAGTAAGAATAAAAAAAATGCATGTTATATTTTATCACAGATGCAAGTTACTTTATTGTGAAATTTTTTTTCTTATATTTAGCTTTAGCATGTATTAAAATTACTTATTCCATTGTAGTGTGAATTCGCAAATATTTCGGGGTAGCATAAGTCATTATTATATCTGTCCGTGTATTTCCTACCCATTATCCAATAGTTCCATAAAACATATTTTATTTTGATATTTACATTTTGTACATCACCTACAAATCATTACAATTTATAACAGCACGAAATACACTACAACATTACTCATACATATACAATATGAATAAATAATCATATTTCCTATTAAACATATGCTCACAGAATGGCGTACACAATGGACAAACAAAACCCTGAAATAGTTAAAATGTCCTATGTGTCAATGGCCAATGTACCCCAACTCAGCATACTATTGCAGGAAGATCATAGCCAGTTCGTGCTAAGCGAGATTCTGAAGAACTTTGAAACAGTGTAATCCATAGAACAGAAACTCTGTGCTATGGGTTATTCTAGTTATGAGGTGGTGTTTCGTTTACCACCGGAGTCAGAAATGGTGGCTAACAGTTCAAATAAAGCGTCAACGCTACAGGAACTACTGGGTTCACTACCTTATTCATCGGATAATGTGGGGAATAAGATAAATCAACTACTTGCACAAAAAATAAAAGCGCCAATTAATGTCAGAACCTCAGTGCCAAGTAAGAATATAAGACTCCCTACAATAGCGGTAACTCCTACAAAAGAAAATGGAGAAGAAAATAATCCAATACAATATGTGATAGTAAGTGATACCAGAACTCAAATAAGCGTCCTTATAAGGAAACCCTACAATACTGATTATGTCAATGAATTCTTTCAACACAAGGATCCCATAGAGAATACTCATTTTTCAACTAAGCGACAACTACGGAAAGATGTTACTCCCGTTTATATAACATATGAAGGGGCTGAGTTTGGGGAAGACATACGCCGCACAATAGTATTGTGTCACCAAGCAGCCAAAAGAAGTAAAAGTTAAAAGTACGAGGAACAAACACACAACCGACGAAAATGATGCTCCTAAAGACGGTGACCCACTTCAGTGGAAAATAGTGTCTAAGGTACCAGTCATAATGAATCTGAATAAATATATCCGATTATTAATGACTTTTGGCCCTCCAAGTCATCTCAACTTACTACCCGCTGGAGGTCGTGCACAATGATGGACGGCAATTGTATCAAAATTTCGCTACTTATTGTAACGAATAATTGATAGCAAGAGCCTTCGAAGAGCTCAAAATGTATGAGGCAAAATACTCATGCAGAAATTGTCAAAAAACCCGTGGCACAATAACACACTCACCATGTGGGAATTTTATAAATGAAAGTGACCTTGAAGTGTACAGTCTTTTGTGCAATACGCAATTAAATCTAAAAAAGACTTGCGACATATGCCAAACAGATGCCAGCATAGTAAAACACAACTGGCACTACAAGCTATGCCTTGAAACAAGCGTTACAGCAAATCTTCATACCCTTAATAGATTAATCATTAACAAAAAAAGGACCCAAGGACCCGAAAGAAAAGAAAAGACATTACCTATAACTAATCATAATAAGTCATATTATCCTCTGCACGCTCCCACGTAACTGTAATAATTCTGTAGGATGATAGAATAAGAAAAATCACTTTAGTGTCTTACAGTACGTACTTACGAAAAAAAAAAAAAAAAACTCAGAAAAAAGAAAATATAAATATTAAGATATATCAGCAACGCTTTAATATTATTTCTTAGAAGAAACATTTTTAAGAACATGACTTTTATTGAAACTAAGTAGAGTTTATCGATTCGTTGACTTAATTATAGGCACCATAGGTGTCAATGATGCGTGTCATCTTGGCACCTAAAATTAAAATTATTTATTACTAAGTATGTCGAGCGCAATTTGCTTGATCTGACTTGTTAGAACTACTCTTATGTATTACACTTGCTGTAACAGTATTTAGTTAGCATACTACACTACAAAAAAGTAGTAAATTTGGTTTGTTTTCTTTTCTTCCGTAATGTATAAGCATCCACTTTGAATTTTAACTTTGCTACATTTATGATGCAACTAATTACACAAATATTCTTTTAAAGATGATTTTCAGTTTGAATTCCATATTGTGATGTGTATGATAAGGTATAAAGTTAAATATCCGCATCCTAAGAAAAATGTATGTGACACAGTTTATTTAATTTAAGAGACATTTACAAGTTATGTGTTATTTTATTTTATCTGATCTTTGATCTAATAAAGTTTCTTGTATGAATACATTTTTTCAAAAAAAAAAAAAAAATTACCATTACTTTTAATTATATTTGTCTTATTAACAACTTTTTTTTATTTCTTCTGCAACTTAATGCAATAAATCTTCAAAAAACTCACTTAACAAGAAATCACTCATTTTTGCACTACTATTAAGACTAAGCGCAGTTTATCAAGAAAAACATTAATCTACAACGTTTCTCAAACCTTATTGCTAATGAAAAAATCAACAAATAAATTTAAGGTGTTAATCTTTAAACTATAAGATTTAGTAGGAATAAATTACAAATGATGCTTTACAACTGTTATTCATTATTTATTACAATCTTAACATTACTGTTACAATCATTTTATTAATAGTATAATGTAAGTTTGGTCCCTTGACATATGCTCATACTTTATACTTTTAAAAAAATGAGGTTAATACTATGGAGTGGTGCTTTCTATTTACAAAAAGAATGACAAGTCTCATGAACAGCACGAAATTTGGTAGGTATTACAGTAAGCGTCCCAAGTCCTTTCTTTACTTTTCGCTATACTGTACAACTTTACTTAGCAAAACTTATGCCATTGTCTTCGATACAAAAAATTTAAAAGTACATTAGCAAGAAAAAAATTACCACAAGCAAAGCTCTAGGGCAAGTAACGTTACAGCTTTAGATAGTGATACCAGAGACATTAAATATTTATAAAAGTTAAGTAAATCCTACCAAATACTTTATTGGCTTAACAAAAAGAATAACAGATCTTATAAATGGTGGTACAGATTGGAGGTAGTAAAGTGAAATTTTGCAAGTCTCTCCTCCACTTTCTGAGATGTTATAACAGTTTAAAAAAAAATAACGTAATTAACTTTCATAAAAAGTACTAACAGAGTTTATAAGTAGTAAAGATATGTGTTAGAAGCCGAATTTTAACAAAGAGTGATACTTGTACTACTAATAATTGTAACAAAGACAGCGCACTTAAAGAAAACGAAAATAATCATTGCAGATCTTTCTTTGTACTTACAAGAAGTACAGTAGATCCACTAAGGAGCATTATGGTTTGTAAAGTAAGACTTAAGGGTCCCGCCTCAACAGCTTGTCTTACCGTAACAGCTTACCAAAAACAACTGGAGCAATTTTGTTTTATACGTAGAAAAAATTAACAAAATACATCGGTTGAAAAAAAAAAATCCGATAAGCAGTCTTCTGACAAGTAACGTTACAACTTTAGATGATACTACCTGAGACACCACACATTAAAAATAACAAAGTTACTCCTACAAGATTTTGCTTTGACCTCAAAAGAAAGAAAATAGATTTTATGAATAGTATCATGGTTTGTAGGTGAAATGGTTAGTTTCGTCTTTACGCTCTGACATTTCGTAGCACTTTATTAAATATAACCACTGCAATTATCTTCTATAGGGACAAACAACAGAGGACCTAAGCGAAGGCAATAAATTCCATCAGAAAAGTCTTAGAACTAGTGACGTTGCAACTTTTGATAATAATATCAAAGGCAACATACATAATTAAAAATATATTCAATTCAATTATATCCTTCTTTGTCTTTACAAAAAGTTCAATAGATCTTCTTAACAACATTACGAATTGTTGGTTGTAGAATAAGTCTTTCAAATCACCACTTTTTTTCCTAGTTCTGTACCATAACGCTTTGTCAAACTGAAATAATGTAATGGACTTTCATAAAAGTAGCTATCAGGGTACATGAGTAAATTAATGGATACAAAAAAATTTCTTACAATAAGTCTTACTTTTACTATTAAAGATGCTAACCCAGACATCTTACTTTAAAGCATAAGTAAGGTTCAATGTACGATATCCTTATTGATCTTTACAAGCAGTATTAGAGATCTCATAAACAGTTCCAAAGTTAAGATTAAAGTTTTCCAAGGCTCCAAGGTCTAAGATTAAAATCTTAGAACAAGGAACGTTATTGATCCAAGTGATGCTATCAAATGCATAATAGGTTTAAAAAAAACATTCTTTAGTTCACAGGATTCCTTTTTACAAAGAAAATATAATACCGTGAGATCAGAATCATGATCTGTAGAGAGTAGAGTGAGTCTTACCTTTAAAAATATTTTAATGGTTCTTAAGAACGGTTTATTAGTTAGTTTGTATTGGATTTATTTTTGTTAGCTTTACATTTAGTTTCTGGCATACTATAACACTGTATTCATTTTATTTCATGCAATTATTTTCTTCATAGAAAACTAATATAGTACAAAAACAAAAAAAAACCAAAAATGAAAAAACTCTTACGATAAGTAACGTAAATAATTAAGAAATTGCTATAAAAGATGTTAGTCTTCATGAAAGACAAATCTATTCTCTTCATCTTTATTCCTATCTTAGGTTTGACCTCCACGTTCTGGGCAACTCTAACACTTTATCAAACGGAAACAACGTAATTGACGCTCAATTTGAATACAAACGAAGTACATTAGTAGAAAAATATGTATTGGACGCTAAATATTAATGACATAAAACTCTTGTACTATTAAAAAACTACATATTAAAGAAAAATTTGTTTTTCACCTTACATTATGAAGGGTGTACATAGATTGGCAGATTCCATTGTGATGTGTACAAGTAGTAGCCAATTTTAGACGTTCGAATGGTGAATATTTTATCATATTAGTGAGCTTGAGACCAAATCTTAAATCCTTAAGAACATGTATCTTTAAAGTATTGTTAGTTGCATAGTTATCGACGAATTTTTTAGGCCCAATTTCTTCTTTTTATTATTATCATTTTTAATTAGGATTTTTTGATACTTAATGTTGCTTATCAAATTACTTGTACACGGCTTCTGTGACATTCTTATTAATGTTAATCTTATTTAGCATATTAATTTTCAAACAATGTGACAGTTCTTATCTTTTGATTTCCCCTTGGATTTTGTTTTTTCAATATTTCTGTCTTTCTTCTCGTTTTACTTCATAAATTTTTTCCACTCTTTTTGAAGTGAGATATTATCTGCTTCTTCTTTACTTTAGCTGTTGCTCCAAACTTTATCCATAGTGGTTGAAAATGAACTGATGCTAGCAAAACTCTAAATCGATTTTATACATCCTTACACAAGTTTCTTGACATCTCCCCTCATCGGACTATACTGACCGATACGGTCATACAAAATCAAGCAATAAGCTGACGTATTGGTAGAAAAATTTGTATATGACTCTCATTGTAGCCACACATTTTCTAAAGCATTTTTCAATGACTTTTTTTGTTCAAAACAATTAAGGACGATAAAAGGTATTCGATTGAGAAAGTTATGTTTACCTAGTAAAGTAAGAATTTTACGAATTATTATACATATGATATAGCAAAGTATACCGATTACGTGTTATATTAAGATTCAGATCACCATGAGAATAATATTGTGAATTTGAATAGGGTTTTACATTTCTTGCGTTGCAGTGACTTAACATACTAGCGCTTACATATTTCCGATTTTACGGTTAGTTTAAAAAGCTAAAATAACGTAACATGGCTTTTTTAACTGATTACATATTTTATCTATCCATATATGTTTGGATGTGCTAGGTAAAAGGGAATACTTAGATAATTTCTAAGTTTAAAAACTCATAAGTATAAGCCTATCTTTTTTGCAGCTAATCTAATAAACGAATTTCATGAGAATCTGACATCACCATGTAGGGCATTAAGCACTTAAACTTAAATATTTCTATTTTAAAATTTTTCCAAGTTGTTACGGCTGAAATGTTAGCAGTATTGGCATTAACTGAAGTTCAGAACAAGACATACATATCGTTTCTTGCTCTTGTAAGTATAAGCTCATGTTTTACATTAACAACTATCGTACGATAGTCTTCAGCAAAACCTAAGATCTTATTCAGTGAAAGCATGATATAAAAGTAGCCCTTGACATAAGTAAATTTATTATCTTTTCCTTTAATACCAAGCCAACCTGCATTTAGTATAGATTATTAATCAGGACGAATTGATAACCAATTTTTGATAAGGGTTTGTAATTTTAAAGTTTTGCAGTTATCAACCTCTGTAGTATTTATCTTATGTCTTATTTCTTCAAATGAGTGGCAGATGGCATTTTTTCTTAAAGTATTTGTTACTGCTGTTTTTTGATCTGCGTTAACCAATCTACCATAAAAGTGTAAAGGACTTCAGTATGGTAAAAGACCCAAATTTTGATATTGAATTTAAATACGAATTTCATCGCTGTTACCATAATTATGTTATGCGACCTCCGTTTCTTTTAGTATATCCCCGTAAAATTGGCGCTAATCAAAAGTTGTTCAGAATTTTACGTGTGCTGGGGAAACTTGAAAATTAGGAACCAACATACAGCCAATGCCTATGACTATATGTCAGAGGGCGGGTTCATTGCCCAGTGCAAAAGAGCAAAGCTGCTTAGGTTGTCAATTATATATTTTAAAATAACTCTTATCAAAATTCAAGTTTACGTGTTAAATAATCTATGGATCCCTGCAATTAATACAGCAATTATTTTTGATTATTTCTTTGTTGATCTTTCTTTCTTTAAAAGTACATGAGGTTAATTTCTTTTGTATGAATCAATTTTTTAGCTTAATCTTAGATAAGTTAAACTTATTCACGTTAAAATATCTGACCACTTAATAAAAATGACTTATTGACTAAAATTCTATTATTTTATAAGAAGACCCGCAATCTGTGGAGGCAAAGGATTATCCAAATAAGTACATTTATTTATTTAATTGTGTTTTTCTTATGAAATTTTAGTTCTGATTTCTACATTAATTATTTGTATTTATTCAGATTCTTTGCTAACTTTTAACTAAAAAATAATTGGATTAATTACCGAAGAAAGTATAATAAATGATTTAAACTTTGCGCTCAGGCATAAACTGAAATTTTAACTTTAATTTAAACTTTCCCGCTCTGATTCGAAATGATTTTTGTATGTACTATAGTTTTAATTTTAATTTTCGCGCTTTTCCCAATGAGATGCTTGAATACGATTGTTTTTAAAGTCCATTCACGAATCATCCAGCTCGTACACCTCATTTTTTTTTGTACTGTATCATTTAAATCAGTATTATTTTCACGTTTACTGATGGCAGACAATAATATTATTTTACTTTTGATAAGCTTTTCTCTTTTTTTTTGGTACCACTCTTTATCAACTTTATCATTTTTTTTATCGTTTCCACTATAAAAACAATTGTGAGTAACAAAACTATCACTATTATTGTTTTTTGTTTTTATTTTGGCAGTAATTCCCATAAGAGAGTCTGTAATTGGTTTAAAAGTTTGACTAAGCTCTTTTGCAGCATTATTCTTTCTAAACTTTAATAGTCACTACTTTTTTCGAACAGCTTTTCTCATTCTTTTGAGCTGGCTTGTGCTGTCACTAACTGACATAGAACTTCTTTCGCTTGTTGATACAAAATAATAATGATAATATGATAATGATGATGAGGATGATGATGATGATGATGATGATGATGATGATGATGATGATGTTAAAGTTAACTTAATTGTTACGAAATACAAGTACTGGACAGTAAAGTGGCCTACTGCGCACGCGTATCCACTATATCTATGTAATTACGTAGATATTTAGTACGAATAGACCCTACAAAGATAGAAACAGTCAACATTTTTGAGTCTACATTTACAGAAAAAGGCTGTTAGGTTATCTTGTTTTTCGCAAACTGTACCATCAACAACTATTATACAGTTCGTTAAAGCATTATGTGGCGAGACTACCATCTAGTGGTCGCTGTAAGGTAAGTATTTTGCATCCTCTATAGGCTCCCATAAGTCTTTCAAAATTTTGTACTTTGGTTGATGCAGCAATTTAGAATATATGTACACATTCTTAATCTAAATAAATGAGGATTCACGATTAAAGCCAATATGCTGGTTAGTTAGTTTTACCACCATTAGATGTACCACAAAATGCAGCGCGAACACTATCACAAAGTATTAACCATGGTTATTGAAAACCTTTTTTTGTTTTACCATAGCAGAAAAATTTAGAACTGGCCATTCTGTATGGAGAAAAAGTTATCACAAATTTTTTAATAAAAGAGAAAAACGCTTTGATAGTTTAAACTCCTTATTGCAAACTCAGCTGTATCACCTGGATATAAAAATTATTAAAGTTCTATTACAAATGATGATCTTACCGATTATTGGACGTATGATTGATCATATACAATAACGTATAGTAAATCAAGATGATGAGTTACGTAATTTTTGTGGTGAAGTCATAACTTTAATATTGCATATAAAATTGCCCGCTTCAGAATGAATTTGATTTGTAATTAAATAAACAATATAGGCAGCTAAATATGTGCTGCAGCACTCAGTTAACAAAAAGCTCTCAATCCTTTGAGACGTCAGGGAAAATGCCCAATCAAAGCATCGAAACATAAAAGAAAACAGCCAACACGTCAAAAACTCACTCATTAAAATGTACGGTTTATAAAAAGTCTCGGTATAAAAATAAGAAACCATGTTGAAAAAAAATTGGATGCTTTTTTGTTGTATACAAAATGGACAACAGTTTAAATATTCAGCCTCCAGTCGCATTAAATGAATCTATTGTGCAGTAGAAGATTCATGCTCATTAGCAGTATGCATTGTTAACTAAAAGG